>CM062819.1:624976757-625576757 GCA_031772625.1 Pinus tabuliformis | reverse complement strand
TCAATGTATATACCCCTAACAATGCAGGTGAAAAGCAAACATGCTGGGACTCCATCAAAGGCCTGGCAGAGCAGGAAAATTTGGAAAACGTCATCATAGCCGGGGACCTCAACCTTACCCTCCTTTCGTCAGAAAAAAGAGGAGGCAGTATAGTCAGAGATCCGGCAAGAGAAACAGTAGAAGACCTCATGCAAAACTGGGACCTGATAGATATCAAACCAACAGTCGGCAAATACACATGGACAAACAAGAGGGTTGGGCCGGGGCATATAGCAGCAAGATTGGACAGATTCCTAGTGCAAAGCTCCTTTCTTCTCCTTGGTCTAGAAGCCAGATCGCGTATCCTCCACAACAGCATATCAGACCATAAACCCATCAGCCTTGAACTAATGACTACTAAGGATTTGGGACCTATACCCTTCAAATTCAGCCCCCTATGGATCAAAGAAAAAGACTTTATGGAAAAAATCAGAGAGTGCTGGAAGAAGCCAGTCAATGGATCGCCGTTTTTTGTATGGGAGGAAAAACTCAGAAGAGTTAAAATCATGCTAAAAGCTTGGGCCAAAACCCTGCCTAATCTGGCAGAGGAAAGGAAAAAAATCCAAAATGAGCTAGAAATCCAGCATCTGCGCTTTGAAACAGCAGAAATTACTAAGGCTGATTCAGAAAAGGAGGCCAAGCTTCAACAAAGTCTCCATAAAGCCTGTTTGGCAGAGGAAGAATTCTGGAGGCTCAAATCTAGGAGCCTCTGGCTCAAATCTGGAGATAGAAATTCCTCATTCTTCCATAAGCAAGCCCAAGCCAGGAAAGGCCACAACTCCATCAGCGAGATAAAGGAATCCAATCAAGTACTGAAAGATTTTACCAGCATAAAAAAGGCAGCAACAGCCCACTTTGAGCAGCTGTACAAAGAAGATGCTGGTGCCAATGTCAACGCTGCCTGGTTAGATATTGTCCCCCCATGATCTCCTCCAAAATGAACAAGTCTCTAGAAGAAAAGATCACACTAAAGGAAGTTAAAGAAGCCCTGCTCTCAATGGACCCGGACAAAGCTCCAGGTCCTGATGGTTTCACGCCCAGGTTCCTCCAGGTTTGTTGGCAGATTGTAGAAAAAGACCTGTTTAAAATGATACAGAAATCTCAGGATTGTCAAAAGATAGGTGGCAGTACAAACTCAGCCTTTCTCGCTCTCATCCCCAAAGAGAAGGGAGCAAATACATTCAGCAGATTTCGCCCCATTTCTCTGTGTAATATTGGATATAAAGTCATAACTAAAGTGATATCCAATAGGCTGAAAAGGATCCTCCCCAAAATCATCCCCGATAATCAAGGCGGTTTTATCCAAGGCAGGCAATTGGTGGACAACTTTGTGCTGGTCCAAGAGGCGATCCACTCCAGCCTTCACCGCAAGGAGAAAGGTATGGTTATCAAACTCTATCTTGCAAATGCTTTTGACCGAGTTAGACACAGTTTTTTGTTTGATGTTATGAAAAAAATGGGGTTCGGCCCAAGCTTTATCAAATGGGTTAGAGCCTGCATATCGGAGCCATGGATTGCCCCCTTGGTAAATGGAAGGGCAGCTGACTTCTTCAAAGCCTCTAGAGGACTAAGACAGGGGTGCCCCCTGTCCCCTCTTCTTTTTGTACTTCAAGCCTCTGTTCTCAGCTTCTATCTTCAACGCAAACAACAGGATCATGAACTAGCTGGACTATGCATAGCTAGAGGGGCCAAAAACATCAATCATGCGCTTTTTGCGGATGAAACCATTTTACTGGGGGCAGCAACAATGCATTCAGCGTCCTCTCTTAGATAAATTTAAACAAAAATTTCAGGCTTGGGGGTCCTCGTGGCTAAATTTAGCAGGTAAGGCGGTTCTCATAAAATCTGTCCTTAGCACTTTACCTCTTTTCACTTTCTCAGTCCTTTTGGCACCCGCAGGAATTATAAATAAGATGGAGGAGTTAATCAAAACATTTTGATGGAAGGGAGGGAAGCAAAACGAGAAAAGATTTTCGCTGATAAATTGGGAGACTGTCTCCAGATCATTCCAGGAGGGAGGTTTGAAATTAAAAGACCTCAAAGCACAGAACATTGCCATGGGCACCAAAGTAATTTGGAGGATCATTGCTCCAAATCCTGGCTGGGTTCAAATTGCATTATGGAGAAAATATTACAGAGGACCAAGAATGCGGTGTTTAGACCAGCGCAAGAATAAATTCAATACTCCATTCAGTAAATTCCTATTCAAAACCAGTGATCCGGATTTAAATAGGAACGCAACAAACTACAGAGATAACCATATACACAAAGATGCAGCGGAAATAATACTTCATTTCATTAATGGAAAATACTGAAATATGCTTACAACCAGAAATGGAAATAAACCAGCTAGGGCGATGGTAGCTTATCTCTGAGAAGAGATGTGGTGGCTACATGCCTCTAAACTGTGTTACAATGAGGCTCGAAGGCCTATTTATTGTTGAGAAACAATGAAAAACCCTTAACATTCCAAAACCTAACCCTAGGAGATGAAACACCAAACTGTGGGCCCCGTTTGGGTAAATTGGTACATCAACTTCCCAGGGTCGTAACTTTGGCATACGATCTCTGTTTGACGCGTACAATAGCTCGTTAGAAAGATCCATCCGAGCACTACCACTTTGGGAAGGGCAACATCGGTCCATGGACCCATGTTGCCCCCAGATTTCCCAAAAAACGTCGTTTAGGGCCTCAAAATGGCTCCAGAAGTTCAGGACCTGAAAAATTGCTAAAAATAGTAAGTTGTGCCACAATTAAGGAAACTGAAAATGCTGAGAGAAACAATGGTGGGGGTCCAGGTGGACTTGGCAGGTGGCCACCAATATCCACCTGGATCATTCCTCCCCCCTTAGAAAGCAATGGTCCCCATTGCGTTGAGTTCCTCCATGAGATGAGGAAACTTTTGCTGAACTTGTTCTCTGGTGAGCCACTTTCCCTACTGAAGGAGTTGGCTTGCTTTGACAACTCGATGCAGTTGGATATTCTGTTGGCGAGTGTTCTTGATCTGTGTGTCCATGATCCGATCAGTTGCAGCTTGTTCCATGCAATCTGGATTTAATTCTGTGGGTTTGAGCTGTTCTACAATGTCGGATGTGTCTAGCAATGGTGGAAAGTATGGCCGAAGGCGGTCCACATTGAACACTGGGTGCAGGCCAAGGAATGGGGGAATGCTGAGCTCAAATGCATTGTCTCCCATAGCCTTAGTAATGGTGTAAGGACCATATCGGAGTGGTCTCAATTTCCGATAGGCTCCAGTAAGGCGTTCCTTTTGCAAATGCAACCAGACTTTGTCACCCACCTGAAACTTGTGTGGCACCCGATGTTGATCATGTCGCTGCTTGTACTTGGCATTTGATTTCTCAAGAATGTCATGGACCTGTTGGTGAATATGTTGGATGCGCTCAATGAAGACGGTGGCCTTATCTATTTTGGACTGGACATGAGCTGAATTTATGTGAGTAGCTGCAAGTGGCATCGCCACATCAATGGGGCATAGTGGCTGGAATCCCAAACCCACCTGAAAAGGGCTATGGCCAGTGGAGCTGTGAAGAGCTCGGTTGTAGCTGTGCTGAACATAGGGGAGGCTCTGTCTCATGTGCGTGGATGCTTTGAGTTATACATGCACAGAATGTGCACAATCATCCTATTGACAACCTCTGTCTGGCCATCAGTTTGAGGATGGAAGGCTGTGGACTTCGTGAGTTTGGTGTCCAGCATTGACCAGAGACTTGACCAAAATGTGCTGAGAAACCGACTGTCCCGATCTGAGATGATAGACTGTGGGATCCCAAAGTGTACCCACACTCTTTCAAAGAAGAGTTTAGCAGTGGCTTCTGCTGTGATATTCTTCTTGCAGGCCGCCATAATGGCCATCTTCGAGAACCTGTCGACGACCACAAAAACACAGTCATTTCCATGCTTAGTGGAAGGAAGGCCTGACATGTAATCCATGGAGATGGATTCCCAAGGTCGACTAGGGGTAGGCAACGGGGTATAGAGGCCGTGCTTCTTAATGGTCGGTTTGGAAATGGCACAGGCAGTACATGATCTGATGTACTTCTCAACATCCTGTCGAAGATTCGGCCAATAGAAATAATTTTGCAATACTGCCACTGTTTTCTCGACCCCGAAATGCCCAGCAGCCTGACTGTAGTGTGCTTCCCAAATCATCTTGGCACGCTCGCTTGAAGGAACACAAAGGTGACCCAGGTGGCATAACAGGGCATCCTGGAGGTGAAAATCTGGAACATGCCGACCCTCCAAGAGTGTCTGGTATGTGTGGCCGAATTCTGGGTCGCTTTTGTAGAGAAGTGGCCAATCAGAAGTCTCGTGCCCACAAGAGTTGAGCACGGTGGTTAACGCCATGATCGGTGGTCGACTGAGGCAATCTGCAACATTATTGGTGCTGCCCTTCTTATACTTGATATTCAAGTGGAACTGTTGCAGGTATGTAGACCACTTCTGATGGCGATCATTCTGCAATTTCCCTTGGGTCTGTATGAACTGCAGGGGTCGGTGGTCTGTGTGGATGACCGTTTCCTTCCCCAAAATGTAATGCTTCCATTGTCGGCAGGCCTGTACAATGGAATACATCTCTTTATCATAAGTGGGGTACTTCCGGACTGTGTCTGAAAGTGTTTCGCTGTGATATGCCACTGGATGTCCATGTTGAGTAAGGACTGCACCAATAGCATAGTCAGAGGCATCTGTCTCGACCTCAAATGGTTGTTGTAAATATGATAACGCGAGCACTGGTGCCGTGCAGAGGCGATCCTTCAACTCCATGAATGCCTTCTGTTGAGATTCAGACCAAAAGAATTTTGCTTTCGCCCCTCCCTTGGTGACTTGACTCAAGGGCCAAGTAATATGAGAAAACCCCAACACGAACCTGTGGTAGAAGTTGGCAAGACCTAGAAAGATGCGGAGCTCTGTTAGAGTGGTTGGAGATGGCCAATCCCGAATGACTTGGATCTTGGCTGGATCGACATGCACCTCCTGTTCGTCAATGATGTATCCCAGATACTGAACCTGGGTCATGCCAAAAGTGTATTTCTCCAAATTGGCACATAGCTTGTGTTGCCGCAGTGTTTGGAGAACCTGTCGGATGTGGTGGAGGTGCTCTTCCCAACTCTGGCTGAAGATCAGAATGTCATCCAAGTATACTACTACAAAGGAGTTGGTGAATGGCTGCAAGATGTCATCTATTATCCTCATGAAGGTTGCAGGAGCATTCGTCAATCCGAAAGGCATAACCAACCATTAGAAAAGGCCCTCCTTGGATTTAAAGGCAGTCTTCCACACATCAGAGGGTTCGATTGGTACCTGGTGATATCCTGACTTCAGATCGATCTTGCTGAAATATTTCGCCCCCTTTAGTTGGTCTAGGAGGTCATCAATCCGCGGGATCAGGTACCTTATTACAAACAGTGATCTTGTTCAGCACCCGATAGTCAATACAGAGTCTCCACGTCCCATCCTTCTTCTGTACCAACACGATCGGGCTCCCACAAGGCGATGAACTCGGACGGATATGACCTTTCTGTAGGAGCTCCTGAATCTGCCTCTTGATTTCATTGTTCTCCAGAACGGAGCACCGATAAATTGGTCCATTGGGTAGTGGTGCACTTGGGGTCAAATCGATGGAGTGCTTGACCTGACAGTGCAGAGGAACCCCTGCAGGGGAGGTGAAGATGTCCTCGTACTCCTCCACAACCTTGTCCATTTGTAGTTGTCGTGCAGAGGGACCCCGTCTGGAGGTCGCGGCCACCGTCTTCTTATTTCCTTGAGGGCGTATCATCAGGAAAACAAATTTCCTGGTTTTGGAAATGATCTTACTGCATTGTTTTGCAGTAATCAAAGAGATGTCGATAGATGGTGCTACCTCTGGTATCCTGTAGAACTTATTTCCCAATGTAATAATAACAGTACGGGGCCTTGATTCATACACAGCATGTCGCTTCCACAAGTATGGCTGTCCTAATAATACATCAGAAACTTCAAGGGGAGCAATGTCACACAATACCTCATCCGTGAAGGGCTTGATGTTGTATGGAAGGCGACACTGCTGGCTCATGCGAAGATCTCGTCCTTTACCCACATCAACAATGAACTGTATCGGGGAACCCTTTACCCACATCTGGGAGTGGAAGAGACGCTCCTCCTCCTCTGGATCTTCGGGTTCATTGTCTGGATCTTGGCGGTAGCAACAATGGCGTTGGGATCCGCATCAATGATCTGCTTCCATTTTTCATTCCCCTTGTCGGGTTCTGACTCAGAGTCGGAACATGCATCTGATTCTGAAACCTTTAGCTCAGCCACCAGTGACTGCTTGGCCCGACACTCACTTGTGTTGTGAGTGGAGCTCTTATGGAACTCACACCATTTTCCAGTGTCCTTTTTCAGCTTCGCGGCGCTGTTCTTTGCTTACAGCTTCAGCGGGTTGTCTTGGGCTGTCCCACCTTGGCTTTGTCCTTTGTTCTGTGGTTTAGGGGCACCTTTCCCCTGCTTTGGATTTGCAGATCCAAAGTCTCGCTTCTTTTGTTTAAACTTATGCTCGACCTTGACGGCATATCGGTATGCTGCGCCGAGCGAGGAGATGTTCAGGAATTGTATTTCTTTCTGGATGTACTTGTGCAGGCAGCCACGGTATTTGAGTATCAAATGTTGCTCCGAATCCTTGATACCCAACTTTGTGCGAAGGGTATGGAAAAGATTGGTGAACTCCAGCACGTCTTGGTCCCTTCCTTGCCGCAGCGTCGTCCACTTTATGTATTCATCCTCATAGCTTCCGACAAGGTAGTACTGCTCCTTGATGGCATCCCGGAATGAATTCCAGGTGGGTGCGGCTGAAAATAGTGAGCCATTACTTTCATCCTTCTACTCGCAGTAGGTTTCCCACCAGTCCTTGACGTGGGGGGCTGCTTTGAGAAGAGCGAAAACAATCTTTTCCCGACTCAAAAATTCATGAACAGAAAAATAACCCTGTAGCAGATTTAACCATTTATCTACGGCATCTGCGTCTATCTGACCCTCGAATATGGGGATTTCAAAATTAACTTGTACCTTAAAGGGCGTGGCGTTTCCAGAGTAGCTGCTGGAAGCCGATGCGTCGCTTCTGGGTAGCCGCTGAAGGATCTGGGCAAAGTTGTCCATCATCGCGTTTCGTTGTCGCTCGAGGGCTTCTTCGAGCAAGATTTTGATGGGATCTCCTGCCCCCTCGTCTTTCTTCTCATCCGCCATGGGAGGCCGTCGGGATTTGCGAGGCTGGTCTTGCAAAGGTTCAACCAGTTCAAGCCCTAACTCCTTATATCCCGACCTTGTTGGGGACATGCAAAGAAAAATAGAGAAAAAGCAGACCACTCTGATACCACTGATCAGGATTTAAATAGGAACGCAACAAACTACAGAGATAACCATATACACAAAGATGCAGTGGAAATAATACTTCATTTCATTAATGGAAAATACTGAAATATGCTTACAACCAGAAATGGAAATAAACCAGCTAGGGCGATGGTAGCTTATCTTTGAGAAGAGATGTGGTGGCTACATGCCTCTGAATTGTGTTACAATGAGGCTCGAAGGCCTATTTATTGTTGAGAAACAATGAAACACCCTTAACATTCCAAAACCTAACCCTAGGAGATGAAACGCCAAACTGTGGGCCCCGTTTGGGTAAATTGGTACATCAACTTCCCGGGGTCGTAACATTGGCATACGATCTCCATTTGACACGTACAATAGCTCGTTAAAAACATCCATCCGAGCACTACCACTTTGGGAAGGGCAACATCGGTCCATGGACCCATGTTCCCCCAGATTTCCCAAAAAACGTCGTTTAGGGCCTCAAAACAGCTCTAGAAGTTCAGGACCCGAAAAACTGCTAAAAATAGTAAGTTGTGCTACAATTAAAGAAACTGAAAATGCTGAGAGAAACAATGGTGGGGGTCCAGGTGGACTTGGCAGGTGGCCACCAATATCCACCTGGATCAACCAGCTCTCTGATCCGCGACCACGCCTTCTGGGTTCTAGGCAACGGAAAATGCATTCAAATATGGAACGACAACATCCTTAATAACCCTCCGCTGGCTGAAGTCCTGCGCAAGCCTGAGCTACAGCGTTGGATCACAGAATCAAATGTAATAACACTGTGGGATCTATCGATTCGGGAGGAGAACACATGGGCCGGTTGGAAGAAACCCACTGTTCCTATTCATCTCTGCCCAGACCTCAGCGCTCTATACACGCACCTGCATGGGCTAGCTCCCACTTTAAAAAACAAGCACGATGTGAGAGGCTGGGGCGTTAAGCGTTCAGGTTACTCTGTTTCTCAGGGCTATGTTAAATGCCTAGAGAAGCCTCATGTGCCACCCAATCCAGCTCCCTGGAATGGTATCTGGAAAATTCCTTCAATCCCAAAGGTGGACCACTTCTGCTGGCTCCTTTGCCACCAGAAAATATTGACTGAAGACAGGCTGCAGATAAGGGGCTTTCATGGGCCGTCTAGATGCTCCTTATGCAAGGAAAATTCTAAAACTGCCCTCCATATCATGATTGATTGCAGATTCGTTTCCTCTGTCTGGTAGGAGCTCCTAGCCCCGTGGAAATACAAGTTCAACTTCCCCTCTTCAGTACCTGAACTATTTGCAAATTGGATGAACAATTACCCTGGTCACCCTCCAAAAAATAAAACAGTCAGATTTGCATGGAGCGCTTTGCCAAAATTTGTCAGCTGGCAAGTATGGCTGGAGAGGAACCGAAGGATCTTTAGAAATAAAGAGCAGGATTTCAGGTTGGTGATCAATGCAGCAAAAGGACAGCTTGCAGAGTGGCTGGAAGACAAAGGGGATGATGCCAATTTAAACCAACAGGACATAGAGCTTGGTTTGGCTCTTAACTTCAAATTCCAAAAAATAACTAGTTCTCCCCCTCCCCCCAAGGACTGGCAAATTAGGAAAAATGAACAAGAATTCCAATCCTGGCTGTCCAACCAAACTCTACCATCGCTCTTCTTCGACGGGGCTGCTAAAGGGAACCCAGGTATTGCGGGAGCCGGAGGCATCATTTTAAATCCAGGAGGAGCTGTTGTCCACCGATTTGCCTGGGATTAGGCCACTCTACAAGAATCCAAGCAGAAGAGATGGCACTTTACCAAGGATCTAAATTCCTCAAAGAGCTGGGCTATAAAGAGGCAAATGTATTTGGAGACTCCCAGGTAATTATCCAAGCGCTGGCAAACAATTCCATCTCAACGGATCTACAACTTGCAAGAATAATCTTAAGGATCAAAGGCTTGACAAAAACTATGAATCTGAATTTTTTTCATGTCTTGAGATCAAACAACAGTGAAGCAGACAACGAGGCAAATAAGGCAGCCCTGATGGACATTGGCTCCCTCCTCAGAGATAATACAGTCCTTTGGGACCCAATACCCTAAAGTGAAATGTTTTTCCGTCTCCTTCTTCACCAGTTTGTATGTATCTTCCATCTGGGGAAATTAGCAGCAGAAGCACACTTTGCTAAGTGTAAAAAGAAGAATCTGATTAGAGTAGAGGGCAGGGTCTGCTGGCTGAAAAGCCAAACAGAAAATACACCAGCCTTTTGTAACCGATTTCATGGCTTCAGGCCGCCCAGTCAATGAAAGATCATATCCGTTTCTGTTAAAAAAAAAATATTATTGTTTTTGAATAATAATAAATTTGATATAAAATGCAATATAAAAATAATATTTTACTTATTTTAGGGATTATTGATATTTTTATAATTAAAGATGAATTTAATTACTTGTATCTTTTTGTTGTTTTTTTTCATTTGATTTATATAATTTAAATGATGGGAAATTTATATACTCTTGTGAAATTTAGATGAAGAGAAATTTTTACATTAATACTACACTACTCTACTCATACATGACTCATTTTACTAAAAAAATCATTTATATAAAATAAAGTAATTATTATTTATACGAAACTTTGATATTAACATAGTTTTTTTTGAGGATATCTCTAGTTTAAAAAGATTTATTTAAAGTTTTTGAGAGCAATTTCCAGAAGAAACTCAAGTGAATAAATTTTAATTCTTTATTCTTTTGAATTACATTAGTATCATGGACACAATGAATCTTTTGAAGGAGTTGATAGTGAACCAAGTTCATTCGTCACAATGTTTATTCAATACATCAATTTGGAGTAGGCGAAGGAATTGTTCGTACAGTCAAAAGTTTCAAAAAGCTTGCAGTTGTAGTATTTGAATAATGTTTTTGATGGTGGAAATGGATTTAGCACCATCAAAAGCCTCTAGGGGACAGAAAATATTTGATGGATTGTTTAAGTGGAGCAAGATATTTTACAAAGCTGGATTTAAAAAGTCGGTATCATCAAATAAGGATTAGAGAAGGTGATGAATGGTAAACTGCTTTTAAAACAAATGAAGAACTGTATGAATGGATGGTAATGCCTTTTGGGTTATCAAATGCTCCTAGTACATTTATGAGGCTTATGAATGAAGTGTTGAAATAATTTATTTGTAATAGTATATCTGGATGATATATTAGTTTACAAGAGATCTAAAGAGGAACATATGAGACATCTGAGTTATGTCTTATAGAAGCTGCAACAAGAAAAGTTACTACTAAATCTAAAGAAATGTTCATTCATGAAGGAAGAGTTGGTATATTTGGTTGTTGTTTCTGTTGATGGATTAAAGATGGATCTAGAGAAGATAAAGGAAATCATAGAGTGGCCTTCACCGAAAAGTGTTTTTGAGGTAAGAAGTTTTCATGGTCTTGCTAGTTTTTATAGAAAATTCATAAGGAATTTTAGTAAGTTCAACTTTTTCTATTATTGACACTATAAAGAAGGATAAACAACCATTTGATTGGACTACTGAAGAAGAGAAGAACTTCCAACTGTTGAAAAGAAAGATCACTGAAAAACCTATTTTGATTTTGCCTAATTTTAATAAGCCTTTCCAAGTGAAATGTGATGCTAGTGGAGAAGCTATTGGTGGTGTTTTAAGTCAGGAGGACAGACCTGTAGCTTATTTCAGTGAAAAACTGAATGAATCAAAGAAGAAATATTCTTCTTATGATAAGGAATTTTATGCAGTTGTGGAGTCATTAAAAAAGTGGAGACGTTACTTGATGTCTAAGGAGTTTATACTTTATTTAGACAATCATGCATTTCAGTACATTTTGCAATAGCCAAAGCTTAGTCAGAAGCATGCAAAATGGGTAGAATATCTTCAAAGTTTTAATTTTGTAATGAAGCATATAAATGGCCAATCAAACAAAGTAGCAGATGCCTTAAGCAGAAAAAGTATCTTAGTTTAGGAAAGTAAAATTCAAGTGTTGGGTTTTGATTTTCTTAAGGAATTATATGAGAAAGATTTAGATTTTAAAGAGGAATTTGAAGCCTGTAAAAATCATGTTTTGTTAGACAGAAGTAAGTGGCTGGATTTTTTCTTACAAGAAAGATTGGTGTTTAAAAGAAATTAGTTGTGCATACAAAATTGTTCTATGAGGGAAAATTTAATCAAGGAGAAACATAGTGGTGGACTTGGAGGACATTTTGGTGCAAACAAGACTTATGAGTAGTTGAATCGGTTTTATTTCTGGCCAAAGATTAGATCTAAAGTGGAGAAGTATGTAAAAAATTGTAAAGTTTGTCAGTATGAAAAGGGAAGGAGCCAAAACATAGGTTTGTATGTTCCATTACCTATTCTAGATAGACCTAGGGATATGGTAAGTATGGATTTTGTTTTGGGTTTACCAAAAACTCAAAGAGGTAATGATTCAATTTATGTTGTAGTTGACATATTTTTGAAAATGACACATTTTATTCCATGTTATAAAATCAATGATGCTACTCACATTGCTAATCTGTCTTTTAAGGAGATTGTAAGGTTACATGGGTTACCTAAGAGCATTGTTTCAGACAGAGACACCAAATTTGTTGGTCATTTCTGAAGGACCTTGTGGAAGAAACTTGGTACTAAACTAAGTTTCGGTTCAGCTTATCATCCTTAGACTGATGGACAGACTGAAGTTGTAAACATAAGCTTGGGTAATCTTCTGAGAAGTCTAGCAGGTGAACATCCAAAACGGTGGGATCAAATTTTGGCACGGGTTGAATATGCTTATAATGATTCTCCTAACAGGAGTACAGGGTAGAGTCCATTCCATATAGTTTATGGAATGCACGCAAGAGGAGTGTCCGAATTAAGAGACTTGGGAAAAGAAGAAATGAGAAATGTTGAAGGAGAAGATTTTGCTTCAAAGATTCAAGCAATACATGAACAGGTAAAACAATAGTTATAGGATAGCAACATAAAGTACAAGAGCAGAGTAGATTTGAAGAAGAGAGAAGTTAAATTTGAGGTTGGAGATTTGGTTTTATCACATTTGAGGAAGGAAAGATTTCCAAAAAGGGAGTATAACAAGTTAAAATTTAAGAAAATTGGACCATGCAGAGTTTTGAGGAAATTTTCTGCAAATGCATATGAAATTGAATTACCCCCTGATATTGGAATATCTCCAATTTACAATGTTGCTGATTTGTACAAGTATGAAAATGTTGCAGATGATACAACATAAGATAAAGAAGAACAAGAGGTTGATTGTGTAAAACAATTACCTACAGCAAAGGCATTGTAGCCAGAAAGGATTTTAGATAAGAGATTGTTTAAAAAGACAAGAGGACGGCAGTATTTTCAGTATTTGGTCAAGTGGAAAGATCAACCAATTTTTGATGCTACCTGGATGACAGATGCCATGCTATAGAAGTTGGGAAGTTCTGTAGAAGAGCTCATGGACAGGAGCCCATGAAGAATTTTTTCCTCAGGAGTTTGATGCAAGAGCATGAGGCTTGAAGAAAAAAGGCTTCAAACTTTATTCCAAAAATACAAAAAAAGTGTACAAGCAAAGGAGTGGGATCCTTTAGCTGTCATTTTACAAAGCTTTCTAGATAGGATTTGAGCTAGAATTCAGCGATTTGGATTATCTTGTAATTAATTCAAGTAGTTAGGCTTAGTTGAGATTATCTAGGAGAATATCATGCAAATTAGATAGGATTAGCGAGCTTCGATCCATTGATTTAGGCTCTGGTTGTTGTATGTACAGGTATTTATGTAAGTTTTGAATTAATGTAAAGGGATTTGGCTATGGAGGATTGGATGTAAAATTTGGAATCTCTCTGTATTTTTGTGTATTATGTGCATGAATAGTCAATCCCGGAGGTTTGAAGTTCCTTCGAAATATTTCTGAATGTTGTTGATTTCTAGTTTGGCACTTTAGAATTAGAGTTGTGTATAATCTTGTGTTATCACATTTAAATCTTCATTCACTGTGTATTTAAATAACTTGAATGTATTTCGAAACCACAGAGTTTAGTTAGTGATATTCTAAATTCGATAGATAAGAACTAAACTTGGTGGAAGCGCTAAAACCTTGGCGGAATGAGGAAAACCCTGATAAATTTGTGAGAAACCCAGGAAAAGTTCTGAACTATCCGATCAAAAGATCCAGTAGATCTAATGGTCATCGCGTGCTAACAAGCGCAGAAGTTAAACAGAATAGAAAAGTGGTCTTTGTAGGTGAAAATTGTTTCTCGCGTGATCTTAAGGTGGTAAGTTGTATTCTGAAATTTCACACGATTATACTTAGCGACCGACATGTAGCACGGGAAAACTGATTTTCTCGCATGCTCTCGGCTCGTTATACATTGCGCAAGATTCCACGCAAGATTACACGACAATTGTTGGATCAAGAAGAACTGATCAATGGTGGAGATCGTCCGGACTATTTGGTGAGTGGATGAAGTGATAACCATTGGATTGAGGAAGAGATCAATGGTGGAGATTTAACGCGCTAATGGTTTGTAGAATGGCGGACGCGATAAGGTTATAAACTGTGGTTTTATTTGCTTTTAATTCCGTGGAAAAAGTGAAAGTTTTCCATATTCCAAGCAAATTTAATAGTTCTACTATGTTAGTAGAATAATTAAATTTGGAGGTTGATGACTGATACTCCAAAGGAAACCCAAGAAGAAGTTCCACTTGAACTTGAAGATATTGTTTCTAGTTTTGAACGATTATCCTTAACACCTGCAACCAGTGACAACTAATATGCAAAAGATGACATTTTTCCTTTCTTACAAAAGGGATCAAAACAATTAAATAAAACACATGGAATGGACTTTAATGTTTGCGACAACAAAATGCAATACCAAGGTAGGCTCTGAAATTCAATGCAGGCCAAAATTTTGGAGGGTGTTGTAGTAGAAACAACAAATTCATACTAATGAAAATGATATAGTTCATAAGGGCTAGCATAAATAAACAAAATATATTGCAAACATAACAAGAGTAGTGTTACTATATCCATAACTTATGCATGAAAGTGTGTGAGCTCTGAAATTTCATTTCTCTAATTTCAATCCCACTTCTGCACCCCTGTGAGCATCACTCAATGCAATGAGTGTTAAGTGGACTATTCAAAAATCATGAGAAATTATTCAGTTATGAATACCTCTCATGGAAATGGTCATAGATGAATGACTTACTTAATGCAGTTGAATCCCAAAAAATGATATCTAATATAGTGCATAGCGAAACCCCCTCAATACTTAAATTCAAAAGAGTGAAGGGAACTCTACTTGAATGGTTCATGAGGCACAATACTTGCTAAGGTTTTTCAAATGGGGTAGCAAGCTAAGTGGGCTTGATTGTGGGGAAAAATCTACAGTTAAGCGCGCTTGGGCCAGAGGCGATCTGGGATGGGTGAACCCCCAGAAAGTTCTAGTTACCGGGAGCGAGCCCTGGAAGTGATGATTGACGATTCATTTCACTAGTTTCAATCCCACTTCTTCACCCCTATGAACATCACCCGATGCAATGAGTGCTAAGTGGACTTTTCAAAAATCATGAGAAAATAGTCAGTTACGACTACTTGTCATGGAAATGGTCATAGATGAATGACTTACTTAACACATTTGAATCCCAAAAAATGATATCTAATATAATGCATTGCGAAAACTCCTCAATACTTAAATTAAAAAAAGTGAAAGTCCCAAACATACATATACAATTGATGAACCACTAGTCCTGTCATGGAAATGGTCATAGATGAATGACTTACTTAACGCAGTTGAATCCCAAAAAATGATATCTAATATAACGCACTGCAAAAACTCCTCAATACTTAAATTAAAAAAAAGTGAAATTCCCAAACATTCATATACAATTGATGAACCGCTAGTCCTAATAGTCAAACATGAAGCCAGCACCTGCTCCTCAAAAGAAAGATACTCCCTCCATGCTAAGGAGAATCCAAGGCTCTTAACAAAACTCCCAAGCTTATGATCCTAAGCCAAAAGCCCTTTACATGAATAATGAGGGTATATTTATAACAAAAGGGGTGACTATTCATCTCCCTTTGTGACTCATTGACTTCCCTCATGACTCTTTGACTTCCTTCAACCATGACCTTTGGACTTCATTACAAAATAATTCTTCACATTCCACAATTGACACTTGGAATTCCACTTACAACTAATTACAAAAGAATATTACAATATCTCTCATACCCATATTAGACAAAATTGGGCGGAGTCAACTAGAAAACCTAATAAGACAAAACAAGTCAAGCTTTAGTTTAGGGAAACTCTAGCTCAGCCACCTCGAATTGTAGCTTCTTAGTTACATAATGATGCCAAGCTTTGTACAGTATCATGAAATTACCCAAAATTGGAGATAGGATCAGGCTGGAAGCAGACTCTAACCTCCATTGCATATGGGTACACTGACTTGGAACCAGTCTAAGTTTTCTTCTTAAGTAGGAACAATATGGTATTGATCTGGACAAGGCCACCAATGTACTTCTGCATATTATTCCTTTTTACTTCTAGATCTTTCTTGGTGAAGATATGCCTGAGCCGGTCTAATTATTCTTCAACCTTCTGCTTGACGTTATTCCTTCCCTTGGCTTTGGTGAGTGAACCAACTAAAGGGATCTTGTGTGACTTTACCATGAAATATGCACTATTGTACAACCATGCATACGAAGCCTGAATGTTGGTGATGAATGAGCAAAGCTATTTGTTACTTTGGATAAGCATCTGAACTTGTGCTTTCTCCAACTCAACATGTTTCCTTGTTTTCTTTACCAATTTAGAGAGTTCCCCTTTGTACTGCATTGAACACTCATGCGCGACAACGATGGTTGTATGAACGGTAGTAAGGGATTTAGCATTATCTTTCCACTTATGTTGCATGTCCTACAAGTGACAATCTCTTCATAGAGGCTTCTCATGGTCTCTCCCAATGCCGATACTTCACCCAATAAGGCTGCCTTAAGTTCTTCCATGGGGGCTTCACTCAATGAACCTCTAACATAGCATGTGCATTCATGACATACTAAATAATACCCATAATTTGACTAAATATTAGAAAATACCTCTAAAAATCATGTTATTTAACTCCCTACCAATACTACTCCAATACACCTTTCCAATTTAAAAAATCCCTACTTTCACTAGATATTGTAGGTATGCATATTTTCATTAATATTTTTTATACCCCTTTATATTTTTTCATTAACTTTGAGCTCCATTTTTTATACACAACATATAAAAACCCTTTACCCCCTATCATATGCTCAATATATTATGTCATTTTTTCCTCAAAATATATCCCCCAATATGAATGCACGTGGTATGGTATTACTCCCCTAATGAAGCCCCCATGAGTTCTTCTAGATACACCTATGCATGAGCTTTTTTCTAGACTTTTGCTTGGAGTTGTTCCACTTGTTGCCTTTTTTCCTACAAGTTATTTGCCATATGCTTATTCTCGGTCATCATATACTCTGTATTGGACTTGGAAGCCCTCGCGAAGGCCAATTTTGTTGCAGCAAAGGCTTCTGGATTTCTTCTAGTTTCTGTCGCAATCACCCTTTCTTTGATGAATACGAGAGATGTAATCTCTTCCAGGAAATGCTTCTTTCTCACTTGTACAATCTTCTTTTGAAGCTCACCGTAAGTTAGATTGTATGTATCCATGACCAGATCATCATCAAGAGGAACAATTTCCTCTTCTTCACTTGGAGCTTGCTCCACTGCCGGAGGAAGGGGAGACTGAATGGTGACCTTATGATTATTTGCCATAAGATCAACATTTTGGTTAAGCGGATCTGGTTCCACATCTATGTCTTGAATTACAATGAGATCTTCAATTTATTGAGCAAATTCCTTCTCCTACAACTGTTTTCTCTCTTCTTCTAGTAGTCGGTTTTTTCCTCTTCTTTTGCTTGCTTTTGTGTTGCTTCTTCTTCTTCTCTTCTTCTTGTTCATGTAATTCTTCTTCTAATCTTTTCTGCTCTTGTTCTTCATTATGCTTTAGTTATTCTTCCTGCTTCCTCTGTTTCCTATTCTTTTATGGTACTATGTCCACTTTCAGAATGATTGGGTTTGCTTTCAATTGGCGGCTCTGTTCTTCCATTGGAGTCTTCAAAAACTTCCTCTTGCCCTTTCGCACACTAGGTTGTGCCTTTCTGATGGTTTTTCCTCTGGACTAAATTTTTTCTGAGGAGTATCTTTTGATGTACCTGTGAAGCTGACTGGTTGGTGGGGATTTGTTGCATTGGAACAATTATTCATCCTTTCCTCCTCAGGTCTAAAAAAAGTCCCTCTTTGCCATTGGAAATGAAATTTTCAACAGTGTTGTTTACAAGCATTCCTAGGACTGTACGAATTGAATTCCAAATGAATGAATGCAAATATCTTTATCTCCTTACCTTTGGTGTTAGCAACCTTCAAATTCTTGATCTCATACAATCCAACTTGCAAAGGAAGAGTGGGCCAAGGTGCTTTGTTATTTCTTTGCAACACTACTGATAACCCTGTGGAAAAATGATGAGCAACTTATTGCATGACCAACTTGTTGGTGGCATACCTCCATAGCAGATGCAGAGGCTTCTGACTGCCAAACACTCTGAGGTAAGTACCATGTAGTGAGGCAAACCAATCTGCCAGTTATGAGAATGCTTCCATTACCCCACGTGACATGCAAGGTGGATCTTCTTCAAAGATCATATTATACAATGGAATGAGGAAGTGATCAATCAAATTCTTAGTTACTCCTTTGTAGCGACACTCTGAAAGCAGCGTGCAGTAAATGTGCATGGCAGTTTCTTTTAGTGACCAGGTCCAACTCATGTTAGGAAATGAATTCTGAGCACATATTGCATCCAACAAGTAAGCATACATGTAGAATCTATCTTGCTTTCCCTTGGGAGGGTTCTTATATTTAGTCACGTGAATTCTCAACTATTGAGCTAGCAAATCCAACTAGTTGAATGGTTTTCCTTCATTCACAACCTTATTTAGAAAGAATTCCCAACCTTCTCGAAAGGTCTCAGTACTACTTTGACCATAGGTCTGACAATATAGGGCTATCAAGTACTAGTAAGCCTTCCTGAGATATTTGGTCTTGTAAGTGTTTTTACGTGTCTGGCGGAATTTGGAAGGCTATTTTACCCAACCTTTGATGACATCCTTGATGCTCAAGTAGTTGGTGACTACATAAAAGTGGGAATCCATGTATGATTATGGAAACCATAAAAGATACAACAGATGATAATTTTTTGCCATAAAAGAGGTAAGCCTTTGTCCATTGGCACTATTGGGAGTCATAATATTTGTGTCCATATGTGACAAAATCTAGTTCACAATGTCTGCACATGGAAAAGTTGGATACCTGCATGTAATATTGTGTAATCCTGACCTTTAGACATTGATGTAAACCTGTTGGTCTTCAAGATCTTCTTTGAAACTTATTGCTGAGAACATCTCATTCACCTTATTCCATGTAATGTCTGAATATTTCTCTATAAATAGTTGAGTGTCTGAGAAAACTGGCAAGTTCACTAGAGTACTCTCAACTACCTCCCCAGTGTTTCTTTCTGTAGTGCCCTTTGAGGCGTTGCATAGTCTCAGTGGCCAAGGGTGAGACTTGAGGCTTGAGACTATGTAATAGAAAGTCTTATCTTGGGTAAGGGCGAGGCTTGCACCCTGGAACAATGCAACACACAGTTGGGCAAGCTAAGGACTATGCATTGTGCAGTATTAGAGGCCAAGCATGAGGCTTAATCCTTGGAGTTGCAAAATCCATAGTTGAAGAGGGAAACAGTTGGCCAATCTAAAGGCATATCTGCTTGGGAGGAAGATGTGAAAAGTGAGTGATAGTGCAAGCAAGAGTGTAGATATGACTAAGGTAAGATATATCAATTTTTGAGTTCCCGAGGGGAAGGATAACTTTGCGCAGTTTCTAAGCTCAAGTTTGGGCCGCCCTTCAGGATTATGCAGTTTCTAACCTCAAGGCTAGTATGCTTCTTAGGATTGCACAGTTCAAATCCTCAAGGTTCAGCCTGACTTCCAATATTGCACAGGTTTTTAAGGGAATACCAACAATGTTGCAAAATCAAGGAAGGAGATGGATTGTGCTCGAAAAGGTTTAGATCAAGGTTAAAACAAGGTGTCGCAAGCACTACATGAAAGGATATGTCTTTAACATAACATGAATACCTAATGTTAGTCATTGATGAACTCCTGTAGATAGAAGGGAGGATCCAAAATCAAAGCATGGGAAAAATTTTGGAGGGGGATTGTAGTAGCTACAACACTTGGCAACACACAGGTAGAACTCCATTTCTCTGTAAGGGTCTTACCTAGTGTAAAATAGGTTTAACTCTTCAGGAAGTATTTTTCATCTGATTGATCATCATAGCTTATTTAATTAGGTTGAATTAAAAATATAGTCCCTACCATTCTCTTCGTCAACAACAAACTAACAAAGACATGTCAAACTTAATTGTTTCGATTGTGGATGAGGAGTATATAGATTAACAAGTGGAAACTAATTATCAGATTCTTAGTTTTCATCTCTGGTGTTGCTCCACTACCAACAGGCCTAGATAGTACCCCCACGAAGTCACTTCAGGAACACAAACATTTCTTTGCTATGAGCGAGCCTAGACAGTAACCCGGTAGAGTTTCTTGCTTCACCTCCTTAAGCAAGAAGCCTTTCTCTTATTCCACCCTTTATTTTTATTTTTTTGTATTTTATGTACATAGAACTACTGATTGACACTTATTGATTTCATGTGGTGGAAGAGGGATCCCGACTTATTGAGAGTAGAAGAGGTTTTCCCTTCAAAAAAGGATATTTATACACCTCTGAAAATCAATTCACATGTTTAAGCTTCCTCCCCACCTTACTGTACTCGACTTAGTTGACAAGGAAAAACTGACCAATCATTACAAACAATTAGAGTAGGTGGTACTAGTCATAGATTCAAGCATTAGAATTCCACTATGATTTCTTTGCGAAATGATGCATTTTCCATTAAGGTATCATCGAATAAAAGGTGCAACGCCCACAAAAAGAGAGGGAATAAACGAATAACCAAGTATTGATAGTAGCATAATTTCCTCTTGAACTTAACCATGCTTGCTTCGGAAACCAAATACGGCCTCATGCAAAAGTTATTGAAAACGAAAAGGAAAGAAAAGGGCAGGGCAGAGGGCAGAAACAAAAACAAAACAAAACAAAACAAATAAACAAGCAAAACTACCCATACTCCTAAACTATCCGAGAATAAGCCAGGCTTACGCAAAATGAAACTTCCAGTGTAACCATCAGAGCATTGACTGACCTATATAGGGGAGGGGATCAATAACAGAGAAATTTTCAGGAGTAACAACCAACCGAAAAGATAGAATGCGAAATGATGCAACATCCGAAGACTAAACATGCAAGTATAAAAATTGAACAAGAAAGCACATAATTTTTTTTTTCTAATACATTGTGGTGTTCGTGCACATCACAACAAGGCGTCATGTGAAAGCGTTCTTCTGAACTTTCAATCTTGGTAAACATAAAGAAAGTGGAAAACTTGAATTTTGCCAAATGATCTTGCTAGGAATTTGAGGAATTTTGATGTCTAAAATGGGTCTCCTAAGGAAATTATAAAATAATAGTGGAAATAATAAAATAAGATTAGATTACATTATCAAATTTTAGAGGTAAAAAAGAAAAACTATTTTTTCAACTTATCTCCCTATGGGTTTACTCAAATTTCGAGTGGTAACACTCGTTGGATAAATAATTTGATTCCTCATCCAAAGAGTACCCATGTTGCATACTTTCGATGGACCTTGCTACATGAAAAATGAGAAATATATGAAAAACATGATTGCAATCACATTTTTTCATGTATTTCGCATTTTTCGTGAAGAAAGGGTCCATCGAAAGTGTGCAACATGGGTACACCATGGATAAGGAATTAAATTTTGCATCCAATAAGTACTCCCACTTGAAAGTTTAATAAAATATTAGGGAGATAAGTTGAAAATACGAGTTGAAAAAATAGTTTTATTATTTTATTATTTTATATTATTTTTACTTTTTTTACTCCAAAAATGGTGAATCATCCCCCATGGTTGACATCATCATCTTGAATCCTATTGGTTCTTTTAAATTTTATTTTGGTTGTACATTTTTCTTAGGAGGCCCATTTTTGACCTAAAAATTTCTCTAATGTATGACTCCTCAAAGGATTGAGCAATAGGATCTTGCAAAATAGATAGATGATGTGAAACTTGTGAAATAGATTGATTTTCAAATTTTGCGATCATCTGAGGAAGATTCTTGAGAGATAAAGTACTATCCTGATCATGATTGGAACTAGCATCAAAGATTGCGAGAAACTTCCATAACCATTAGTGTAGGATGAAGTACCTCAACAACTTGCGGTAGTTATAAGACATCATAAGATAGATAATGGAAAAATGGTGGCTTAGAAAATTTGACAGTAGAAAATACAAAGTCATTAGCAAATGAGTTGATGAATAGATCATAATAGCCATGATAAAAAATTCCATCGTAAAAAAGAAAAGCATCCTCATGATTTGATGGATCATAAAGAGGGGGGGGATTGAAAACAAGAAATTTCACTCTTTGTTTCTTCACAATTATCATATGATGGATGTGAAAGATCAAGAAGAGAAGACTTTTCCTCTCCATTTTCAAATGTAAAACTTACATTCCATGAGTCCTAAGTGTGATCAAAATTAACATTTTTAGAAACTGATTTTTTGAAAAATATAACAGGTAAGGTAGAATCGTGGATGATGTCACAATAATGAGGGAGAGGTGAGAAAGGAGAAACATCAACTTGCATCATAGATTCTCGTTTAGAGATACATTCCCACACATAGTCATTATGAATGATATCGCAATTTTCCACATTAACACTATCCATCCTGAATTTGACCCTCATGAGAACCAGAAGAAGTGATTGAAATAGGTGGATATAAAACTCACAATCGAGAGGACCAAACAAGCTAACAAATGGAGGATGAGGAGAAATAACATCACTGGTATCATCAAATTCATAGCCAAGACTTGCACTTAAATTCTAAATATGTGGGGTGGGAGAAGATGGTGGTAAATCAACAGATCAGCTCTCAAGTTCTCCAACCTCAACCTGCATAAATGGAGTTGTTTGATGACAGGAAGACAAAGAGTCACTTGGAAAAAAAAATTCCTTCGTCGTGGATTTAAGATCTCCATAACTAGTATATGTTGGTAGATTTCCGAAGGAATCATATTTTGTTGGATTCATCAAAATACGAACAAGAAATTGAAAGTTCTCTTTCATAAAATTCCAATCAATGTCATCCTCAGAAAATTCATAGCATAAATGAATAAAATGATCGTGAAAATCTTCCAGAGATTCATCAACTAATTTTCTAAGATGCATGAATTTATTATAAACAGAGTTATAATCATACCTGTTAAAGTTGTGGTAGAGCTTCTTGACAAGGTGTTCAAAAGAGTGAATAGAAGAGGTTGGAAATGTGTAACACCATTCTTTAACTCGCGCTTCGAACATAAGGATGAAAAACCTATAAGAAGTATCCTTACAATGAATTTTATGATGAGTGAAAAATTCAATAAAGCGAGCTGTGTGCTTAAGAATGGTTGTTCCACCTTCGCCATCGAACTTCAGATTTGACAAGTCATTAATTATCCCCGCAGGAACTTTTAGATTTGCGGTTCTGGAAAAACATGTCGATGTTAAGATATGGGAAGAATACATTGATAGATAAGGAAATTTTAAACAGACTTCATGGGCTTAGCTTGTCATCTGGCACTCCTTCTAGTGCCAAAAATGTTGATGGTGCTGGATCTACCAACATTCAGGGGGTCTCCCTGATATGAAGTCCCAATTAGATCTCACACCATTTGGAGTAGGAACCCATCTAGAATATGGCTCATTTGCTGAAGTAGTGGGTTTTAGTGGTATGCATTGGCTATGATAATGCATAAAGTGATGTATTCGTGACTTTGGTCAGACAAGTGTATGACTCTATGAGGGGTCAAGTGCATTGGATGATAGGTTCTACAACAACAAGGGGAAAATAAGTGAGCCCCTTGGAAGCCTGTAATACTACACAACTTGAAAGAAACACACAAGTGTAAAAGGAATCATGAGTTAGCTAGAAAAACAGATTGCAAGATAACCATGATTAAAATACATAACAACACACATCCAGAAAGATTCATACAAATGAAAATGAAATAGTTCATAAGCATTAGCGTAAATAAACAACATATATTGCAAACATAACAAGAGTAGTCCTAATATATCCACAACATATGCATGAAATCATGCCGGCTCTGAGCTTTTATTAAAGTGAAAGTCCCAAGCATACATATACAATTGATGAACCACTAGTCCCAATAGTGGAACATGAAGCCAAAACCTATTCCTATAAAGAAAGATACTCCCTCTATGCTAAGGAGAAGCCAAGGCTCTCAACAAAACTCCCAAGCTTCTGATCCTAAGCCAAAAGCTTGGCCAAAATCCCTTTACATGACTAATGAGGGTATATTATAACAAAAAGGGGTGACTATTCATCTTCTTTTGTAACTCTTTGACTTCCCTCATGACTCTTTGACTTCCTTCAATCATGAACTTTTGACTTCATTCAAAATGACTCTTCACATTCCACAATTGACACTTGGAATTACACTTACAATTAATTACAAAAGAATATTACAATATCGCTCATACCCATATAAGACAAAATTGGGTAGAGTCAATCAAACAACCTAATAAGATAGAACAAGTCAAGCTTGCACTACTAAAAAATGAGAGATTAGTGACTACACAACTAAAAAAGTTAGTCACCACAATTATTTCAAGTGAATTACTACTAAATTTGAGCAATTTTAAGTGACCCAACTAAAATGACTAACTTACGTGACTAATTTAGTCTAGAAATAAAATATACGATTAGATAATAAATGAACTAACTAATAGCGACTAACTTAAATGACTAATTTAGTCTAGGACTAAAATATATTACTAGATAATAAGTGACAAAATTAAAAATGGTTAACGAAAATGAATACTATAGTCCAAGGATTAAAATATGACCAACTAGCAAGTGCAACAAGTATATGAATTAGTAATTTATGCTAGTCATTTTTAATTGTGTTACTTTGAATTTATGCTAGTCGTTTTTACTTGATTTTGAGGCATATTTCGGTATCGGCTTGATATGTATGATCCATGTATATATGATATCTGCAATGTGTATTATTTTTATTATGATCACTTAAGCACTCTATTCTAAGTCTTGATGATTTGGCTATAAGTTCTAAGATGAGTTGTTCAATGGTGTTTCATAATTTTACTCAGAGAAGTGTGCCATCTTGATGGTTTGGGTATATACTTGGTGATTTGAGTAGGTACTACAGATCGATCTTGTTGTACCCGTTATTTCCTTTATTCAAATTTTATCCCATGTCTCTCTTAACAACACATGTGGAGGTATTATAAACTATGGTTAGCTTCTAATAGGGTACTTTTGAGCTCGACGCGAAGTTCCCTGAAAATAATGGGCTACCTACAAGTACTTGAGTTTATTGCTAACATTATTCATAGATTTGAGGATATTTTCCACCTCTTTAAGAGCTAGTGGATATTTTCCTTATGTGTAAACCTCATGAGGTCTTCTATAATTTTTATTGATAACCTTATTCCAACATTATCACTCTTTGGACCTTGAACATCATTAGACATAGCCTATATGTCAACTAACCTCCTTTTGCTCAATTGAAAAAAAAAAAGGAAAAACTTAACTAAAATCGGGGACAACATAAGTTCCCAAAGCAATTGCCTCATATGACTTTACTACTTATTAAAATATAATTTCTCGCTACTCTAAAATCTAAAATTAACCTATTAAAATATAATTTCCCTCTACTCTTCTTCCTTCCAAGGTTGTTGGGAGGGAGTTTGATGCTTGGTCTGCTCATAATCTTTGGGATTCTGCCTCCTATAATATTCAATCCTTTGTTTCCCTTTACACAATTATTAGCATTTATTTCTTTGTAGGTTTAATTCCAACACATGTTTTTAAAGGCAAATTGAACAATTGTGTGCCATTTAGAGGCCATCTGGGATTGATTCAAATTGTTCATGGAACATCCAATTCACAGATCCATTGGAGAAAAAAAAATTCATGGGATATAGGGCGTAGTTGATGTGTTCAATGGTCTTAAAAAAAAATTACTAACTCTATTTTGAAGTGGAGGTCTGGTTTTTCAAATCTATAGTGATGCATGGCTTTTGCACTGTCGTGATATATATATATATATATATATATATATATATATATATATATATATATATATATTCAATGGCTGCAAGAGCGGAGGTGCCACAACCTGTAAGAGTCCTTATAAGCAAGATGGAAAATGGGAGTTGCAGGGATAATGATAGCGAGGAGAGATTTGAGAGATAAACTAGCAACAATTTCTAGGAAATGATAAAGGGGATGCCACCAAGATTTGTTTCGGTGATTCACCATTGTGCCAACACTACTAGGCTTGTAGGGTTGTGCGAATCTGAACCAGTAAGGGATTTTAAAGCATTTTTTGTTCAATTATTTCGTACCATTTAGAGCTGAATTAATGTGTTGTGGGTTTCTGTGTTTTGGGTGTTAACTAGTGGAATTATTTCATAAAATTTTAAAACTAGTCTGATTTTTGGTTATTGTTGTGTTTTGGAAATTCTTGGAGAATTAATCATGTAGGATTTGAGCAAATGGTCTTTATTAGGTAAAACCCACTTGCAAACTATGCTCCATTCCATATGTATAATATGTTATAGACTTATGTATTCCATGACTGATGATTTATTGACAGAGTACCTCATGTTACTAAAATTCCGTTAACCCTAAGTTGCTAGCACGCAAATTTATCTGATCTGGACATGACAGTTTGTGTAGATTGCAAAGGAAAAATGGTTAGAGTTTGCAAATAGGATATTTATAATAGTACATGAACTTTCCTATGCAATTTGATATAATCTCTAACGATTATTTATGTGGTTAGAGCCTTTGGTGTATTTTGATGCATGTCTTTATGCCTCTGGGTTTGAATTCATGGCCAACAATCACTTGCAAACTATGGTTATTTTCCATGCACACCATGCTAGGTTCAAGTATTTTATACTATTTTGTGCCAAATTAATGTGTTGTATGTTTCTGTGTTTTTTGTGTTAACAGGTGGAACTATTTCATAAAACTTTAAAACTAGTCTAATTTTTTGTTTTTGATGTGTTTTGGCAATTCTTGGAGAATTAATCATCAAGGGTTTGAGCTGATGGGCTTTATTAGGTAAAATTCACTTGTAAACTATGTTCAATTCACTATGTATAATATGTTATAGATTTTCATATTCCATGACTATTGATTTATTGATAAAGTAACTTATGTTATTGGAATTCCATTAACCCTAGATTGCTATCACCCAAGTTTATCAAATTTGGGCATAATAGTTTGCGGAGGTTTTACATGGAAAATGGGCAGAGTTTGCAAATGAGATATATTTCCTTTGTTGATGGGCCTCTAAATTACACATCAATTAAGGCCTATGACCATCCTTCAGCACATTAAACCTCTCTTTTTGCATTAGATAATTTATTTTTAACTTTAATATATTCATTAGAAAGGTTTATGAATAATTGAATATTTGTGCCTAATATTATTTATTTTTGTGGAATATTATGAGAATATTTGGCAGATTATGAAGAGTTGGAGGAGGAGATAATTTAGGGATTTGTTCCCTACTACTGGAGGATCAATAATAAATAATAAGTCAACAAGATATTATGGAATTATGTCACAAATTGTGAAACTCCAATGGTTGAGAAAATCTAGGAATGTGTTCCACTAATCAAGGGAGCCTATCCACTAATCAGGGAATTTCGGTGGGGAAAGCTTCCTCCATTCATGGGGAATGATTCTTAATCATTTTTTATAAGTACCAGGTCGAATTTTCCTCTAGGGAATGATTGCAAAAATCTAGGAATGTGTTCCCTGCCATTTAATGCAAATTTCTAGTATTGGGGACTAGATCCACTAATCAAGGGATTTTTGTGGGGAAAACTTCCTCCATTCATGGGGAATTATTCCTAATCATTTTTTATAAGTACCAAGTCAAATTTTCCTCTAGAGAGCATAGATTTTTCGTTAGTGTTATTGTGGAGAGAGCTTGTATTTTTGCAGCTCCATTGTATTTTCTTGTAGGGATGTAATTCTATTAATGAAAATAATGAAGATTGGTGTCATGTTCAGCTTATAAATCTTGCTCTCCTCCATAGGTCTCTAATTTTCTTTGGCCTTGGCCATCCCAGGAATCTCAGATCCCTTTTGTATCATTTTCTTTCCTTCTTTTCATTGCTTATTCACATGCATCTCTAGTTTTTATTTCTTTCTATTTCTGCATTTAGTGTTAATGATTTCTTGTTGTAGGATTGAGTAAATGGTTGATGTAAGTTGTTTTGTAGGATCACAAGCATTATTTTATCCTGGGAAAAGCTTTGGAAGTTCATAGTAATCATTGAGCTGCTTGGATTAGTCTTTTTATTCCCAAATCTAGATTGTTGGACCTCCTTTTTAGCAAAGAATAGTAAATTTCACTATTTTTCAGAGCATGCCAACGAGCTTGAATCAAATTGATTCCACTTGCATTAGATCACAAAATAATTCTAGTTCATAACAAAAATTACCCCATTTCATTTGCACTTGATTTGGTTAGGCGTTTTTTAGAGTTATTAGCTCACTAGTTCTCAAATTTCTAGATTTTCGACTAGTAATATTTTTATTTTTTGCATGGGTTAACATAGGTATTTTTGAGTGATTCCAATTGGAATAGGGACCTAAGACATCCTAATTAATTAAAAAAAATTCCCATCCAATTTGGAGTTGATTTTCTTGGTCACTAAACCCTCGCCAATTTTATCATTTCACTAGGAAACTTCTCCAAGCTTTTTGAGCAAATCCATTCATCTCCCAACTTTGGTTTTGAGTTCTGAGTGATCCTAGGAATTTTCCCACTCCATTCCACCCATAACACACCTCTCCTAGGCCTCCCATCACCTCCAACACCTCACATTTTTCTCTCGGTTGTATCATCTAGGTTCACTGTAATTCCTACAGGGTCATCCTATAGGTTTCTAGTACATCTTGTAGGTTTTCCTGAAATGGCCTGTTTTAAGGCCGAATTGAGAGAAAACCTCTAGGAAGTCACCAAGAGCCTCCCAAGTGGCTCCCACACCATTCAACCATATCCTAACCCTTCCATCCAACCTCGAACATCCTTAATTCACATGCCACATCACCAAAGGAAATTAGTTTGCATACTTGATTTTGCATAAAAAGACAAAAAAAGAAAAAACAGATTTAGTTCATTCTCTTTACTTGCACATTTGTGATGTTTGATTCTCCTTACCTCCATGATTAGATAGTAGCATTAGGTTCATGATAATTTAGTGTTATTGCAAAGCATAGTTCTTGGAAGTTAATTAGGAAATGGTGTGATTTAGCATTGAATTTTCGTCTCTTTCCTTGTACATTCTTTCTTGCAATAGGTTAAGGTTCCATTTCAAACCTTTCATTTTCTACAGTTAGTTTAGGATTTGACTGTAGTACATGCACTCCATTACATCATGACAGCAAAGGAAGGACACATTGTATGCTGCACATATCCTGCCAACACCTCTTAAGTTTGTACGAACCCCCGGTTAATAATTAAAGTTGGTATCCTTGGGAGTTGCAGCATTCCTGTTGCAATACCGAGGCTCATTACTTTTTGGCGCCATTGCTGGGAAGGTGTCAAAGTATGCATTGTTTTCTTTCCTAGTTGATTCATTTGTTTTTAATTTTTGCAAAAACAAAAAAAAAAAATTCATTAGGCATATTTAATTTCAAAAGTAGAAAATTGCATTGCATTATAGTTTTCATTCAATCATAAAAACAAAAAAAAAATTCTCCAACACCAACCCACCCCCCCATTTGATCACATGGTGTAGTAAGAACCATATCACCATTCACTTTTGCAGGTAGAAGAAGAAGATGGCGAAGAATGTAGAAGAAATTGATGGCGATGATGACAATGAGGAAGATCCTATCGGATTTCCCATTCAAGATACTGATGGAAGTATGCATATGAAGAACATCCCTCCATCTTTTATTCCAAAATTTCATGGTCTAAGGTCAAAGGATCCGGAAACCTTTCTCTTTGAATTTGAGATTGTTTGTATATCTTATGGTTACTTATTTAATACTCAAAAATTAAGATTGTTTCCAGCAACATTTAAGGATAGAGCTCTTAAATGGTTCATGATTTTAGGGACTAATTCAATAAGATCATGGAATGATATGCAAAAGATATTCCTAGAAAAATATAAATACCATGATCTTAAAGAAGAAATCTTTAGAATGAATCAAAGAGAAGATGAGAGTCTTGAGGATCTAGTAGAGAGGTTCATGTACAATGTTAAGAGGGGAAAGCTACATCATTTAAGATCTGACACACTAAAAAACCCTCTTACTTAGAACAATTATGGATGAGTGGATTGATCTCCTTAATCTCAAACATGCAAACACATATCAAGAGGAAAAGCAAGAGTAGGTAAATCAACATCAAGATCGGTAAGTCAAGCTAAACTTGGAAAGTTGTTTGATGATTTTAAAACAGAAATTCTTAGCAATCTAACAAAACTAGTAGAAATGTTAAGAATGCAAGATGAAGGAAAATAAAATGCTGATATTTGTGTTGAAGAATCATAGGATGTTAAACATTCTCCATCATTACCAAGGTTGAAGGAAGTCTACCAAGAGGACAATGGAGAAAGTCAATCACCAATGCAGTTATGTTATGTAACTCTAAGAGGACCATGGCAGCCTATTCAGCCTGATATGATGCAAGAGCCTAATTCACAATTTCAAGCTTATGCACATCCACCTCAAAGTAATTGGAACACACCCTCTCCTAGGCAACATTGGCCATCTCAACCCCAAAACAATCTTGGCTACAAGGTTGGCAAGGAACTTATGGGAGCCATCCACAATACCGTCAGTATCTTCCTCAATGTCCTCTATACCAAACTCCATTGTATCCTTACCATTCACCTCTACCACAACCACAACCCCATCCATATCCATCTCAAATTTACACTCCTACTCAACTACCTGTACCACCATTTCCAAACCCACACATTGAAGTAACTCAACCCACTTACAATGTTGAGGTACAACACTTCCAAAAAACTCCTCTTGAGCTCAATGGTATTCACCATAGCTCAGGAAGAGTATTGCAAAAAAGAGATTATATTGATATCATTGAAGAACCACATCCAGAAGAAGAAGACTCAAAAGAGAAGATCAAAGAACCAGGGGTTGCATTTGATGAAGAGCAGACAAAAAAATCATAGAGTGAGAAAGCTCCCTCATGGTTACCATCAAATCCTTGATGTATTCAAGAGATCAGTCAGCAAAAAGAGGAATACTTGAAGGTCATGGTAGAAGAAGACATACAAGATGATCCAAATCAGCAAGTGGACCAGAGACATCACAACTATATTGAAATATGGTTCCGGACAGTCACTAAGTTGCAACAATACTCTCTTCTTCAATTGTGCTTGTATTCATCAAAGTCAAAGCATTTGATCACTCAAATCCAGGTACATATCAAAGCATACATTTCAAACCTCCATGTCATTTTGTCTGTCATCTTGATGTGCACATGGCTCCATTGGAAGTATTCTTATACTTGAAAGTGCTTTTGTTTTTCAAGTAGGGTAGGGTAAAAAAAAAATTGAAAAATAAGAGGAAAAAAATCTAAGGTGAAAGCCTCCTGGGAGGCGCCTCAAATTGGTTCATTGATTGAAAACCTCCATGAGGCGGTCAATGGGTTGGAAAAAACAAAAGATCCTAGGTGAAAACCTCCTTTGAGGCACTTAGGCAGACCTACCAGTTGAAAACCTCATTGAGATGGCTAGTAGGCCTAGAAGAAAAAAAAAAGAGAAAAAAAAAAAGAATCCTTGCTCCATGCATGCATTTACTCTCCAACATTTGCAAGAAACAAGAACAAGTTGGTACCAAAAGGAAAATTGGTCAAGCCTAGTCAAAAGAAGTCAAATTTTGACTTTCTCCTACTTCGCTCAACTGCTCCAACAAAGTCAAGGCCATGCCAATCCATCACCCTCATCTATTTTCACCATCCACCCATCATTCTCAAGCTTCTACCACTCATTTTCCTCACTGTTCTAAAAAACTACAGGATGCTCTATTTTAGTACAGGATAGAAAAATACATAGAACAGACATTTGTTTTTGCCATAACATGAAAACCATGTATCCATTTGCGAAGTTGTTTCAGGGGGAGATGTATATGGATGATGGTAACATGCTCAAGTAATTTCAGCAAATTCTAGTGCACGGTTTCCAAGAAATTGGCCTCCATCACCTTCAACCATTTTTTCATTTTCTCAATATTTGTGCATCCATTTAAAAAGTTATTTCATGTGGAGATGCACATGGATGACGGTAACATGACCAAGCCATTTCAGCAAATTCTAGTGTATGGTTTCCAAGAAATCAACCTCCATCACCTTCAGCCATTTTTCGTTTGCGACGAGATCCATGCATCCATTGACCAACATTTTTCTATGGGGAGGTGCATAATGATGATGGAAACATGCTCAAAAATTTTCAACTCAATCTAGTCTACCGTTTGGGAAATATGGACAAAACAAGTTGTTGTCCTGTCTACAGGATACAGAAAAACACCTACAAGATTGGCAGTGAGCAGTTTTAAAGGAGATCCAGAGGTCAAAGAAGTTCCTCCAGAGATTAGCAGTAGCATCAGGATCATCAGCATCACCATCTAACACCTGCACATCAACATGAACTCAGCAGCAACATGCATGTCTCTCCAACAACCATCAAGTAGGTACAAGTATGCAATATTCTTGACCTCTTCTCTTGAGCATATTATAGTTATAAATTTGTTGTTAATGCATGAGGGATGAGGTTTTATAAGCTAAGGATTGGCCAGTAGTCTCAGCCACCTTCAACTAGTTAATTGCAACTCACTCCTTCACTCATGCAATGTTGAAAAGTCAAATTATGAAGGGTGATCATTTCAAGGAATGAGGACAACAATTAAAACAAGAAATTTTTGCAAAGGCCAAGGTCACCACAACACTCCAAGCCCTTCATCCACTTCATATTCACTATCTATTCATCATTCATCCATCCCATTTCATTCTTGAAAAAAAAATAGAGCATCCTCTCCATTTTCATGAAATTTCCATTTGCAGGTTAGCAAGAAGGACGGTCAAAGAGCAAAGGATGATCACAAAGAGACCCATGTCACTCACATTTTTATTTTACCACTCATTACCATACATTCCTCCACCATTTATGTCATTTTTTCCACTTCTTTACTTCAGTTTACAAAGGGACTACATACAGGATGATCTTGTAGGAATTACAGTGACCCAAAAATCCTACAGCAGGTAGTCCTAAGGAAAATAAATGGTGGAACAAGGTAGCAGAATGTTGATAAGGGTGTGGAAGACTTTGCCAAATTGAAAAAATAATCAAGAACCGTCTTGAATAAGGGGAATAAGGAAAACTAATGGTATCAAGAAACAATGATTTTTCTTTGCACAAATATGTTTTTTGGTTTGTCCTCGCAGAACTTACGACCAACATTCTTAATGCAGAAGAGAGAGGCCACCAGGGCCATGGATGAGGCACAGTGAGGTCACTAAGTTGTTGAGAGGATGAGCAACACTTTCAGCAGGGGGATAAGATGGGCCTCTAAATTAGACATAAATTAAGGCCCATGCCTCTAATTTAAAACATAAATTAAGGCCTATGACCATCCTTTAGCGCATTAAACCTCTCTTTTTGCATTAGATAATTTATTTGTAACTTTAATATATTCATTAGAAAGGTTTATGAATAATTGAATATTTGTGCATGATATTATTTATTTTTGTGGAACATTATGAGAATATTTAGCATATTATGAAGAGTTGGAGGAGGAGATAATTGAGGGACTTATTCCCTACTACTGGAGGATCAATAATAAATAATAAGTCAACAAGATATTATGGAATTATGGAACAAATTGGGGAACTCCAATGATTGATAAAATCTAGGAATGTGTTCCACTAATCAAGGGATTTCGGTGGGGAAAGCTTCCTCAATTCATGGGGAATGATTCTTAATCATTTTGTATAAGTACCAAGTTGAATTTGCCTCTAGGGAATGATTGAGAAAATTTAGGAATGTGTTCCCTGCGATTTAATGCAAATTCCTAGTATTGGGGACTAGATCCACTAATCAATGGATTTTGGTGGGGAAAACTTCCTCCATTCATGGGGAATAATTCCTAATCATTTTGTATAAGTACCAAATCGAATTTTCCTCTAGAGAGGATAGATTTATCGTTAGTGTTATTGTGGAGAGAGATTGTATTTTTGCAACTCTATTGTATTTTCTTGTAGGGATGTAATTCTATTGATGAAAATAATGAAGATTGGTGTCATGTTCAGCTTCTAAATCTTGTTCTTCTCCATAGGTCTCTAATTTTCCTTGGTATTGGACATCCCAAGAACCTCACAGCCCTTTTATAACATTTTCTTTCCTTCTTTTCATTGCTTATTCACATGCATCTCTAGTTTCTATTTCTTTCTATTTTTGCATTTAGTGTTAATGATTTCTTGTTGTAGGATTGAGTAAATAGTTGATGTAAGTTCTTTTGTAGGATCAAAAACATTATTTCATCCATGGAAAAGCTTTGGAAGTTCATAGTAATCATTGAGCTGCTTGGATTAGTCTTCTTATTCCCAAATCTAGATTGTTGGACCTCCTTTTTAGCAAAGAACAATAAATTTATGCTTTTAGAGCATGCTAACGAGCTTGAATCGAATTGATTCCACCTGAATTAGATCAAAAAAATTCTAGTTCATAACAAAAATTACCCCATTGCATTTTCACTTCATTTGGTTAGCATTTTTTAGATTTACTAGCTCATTAGTTCTCAAATTTCTAGATTTTCGACTAGTAATGTTTTTTAATTTTTTTGCATCGGTTAACATAGCTATTTTTGAGTGATTCTAATTGGAATAGGGACCTAAGACATCATAATTAATAAAAAATAATTTCCCATCCAATTTGGATATGATTTTCTTGGTCATTAAACCCTCGCCAATTTCATCATTTCACTAGGAAACTTCTCCAAGCGTTTTGAGCAAATCCATTCATCTCCCAACATTGGTTTTGAGTTCTGAGTAATCCTAGGAATTTTCCCACTCCATTCCACCCATCACACACCTTTCCAAGGTCTCCCATCACCTCCAACACCTCACATTTTTCTCTCGGTTGTATCCTATAGGTTCACTGTAATTCTTATAGGATCATTTTGTAGGTTTCTAGTACATCTTGTAGGTTTTCCTGAAATGGCCTGTTTTGAGGCCGAATTGAGAGAAAACCTCTAGTAAGTCACAAAAATCCTCCCAAGGGTATCCCACACCATCCAACCATCTCCTAACCCTTCCATCCAACCTCCAACATCCTTAATTCATATGCCACATCACCAAAGGAAATTAGTTTGCATACTTGATTTTGCATAAAAAGACAAAAAAAGAAAAAATAGATTTAATTCATTCTCTTTACTTGCACATTAGTGATGTTTGATGCTTCTTACCTCCATGCTTAGATAGTATCATTCGGTTCATCATAATTTAGCATTATTGCAAAGCATAGTTTCTTGGCAGTTAATTAGGAAATGGTGTGATTTAGCATTGAATTTTCGTCTCTTTCCTTGTACTTTCTTTCTTGCAATAGGTTAGGGTTCCATTTCGAACATTTCATTTTCTGTAGTTAGTTTAGGATTTGACTTCAGTACATGCACCCCATTACATCACGACAGTAAAGGAAGGACACATTGTATGTTGCACATATCGTGTTGACACCTCTTAAGTTTGTACAAACCCCGGGTTGATAATTAAAGTCGGTAGCCTTAGGAGTTTCATCATTCTTGTTGCAATATCGAGGCTCTTCATTTGTATGTGGTCCCAACCTCTATAATCATGCCCTTGGATAGTCAGATCTTGGTTGGTGGCCCCACATGCACCATCCTCACCATCTGATCATGACCTATATTTACAATCTCAAAGAAAACTCAAGTTAAAAACTCCCTTGAAATCTTGTGAATATGTCTACTTCTTAAAAAAACTTGAAACCTCGGCAATAAGTATACCACTTGAAAAAAATTGAAACATTTCCAAATTTAACATCTCATGTTGTTCTGAAATAATTTTAATATAATATATCTAATATAATTGGGTTTCCAAACTTTTTTGAGTTTGAGGAAAGTCAAATTTTCCCCTCATGCTCTGCAGGAAGAATGGAGCACACGTCCAAAATTATGTTTTGACAGAAGATCAACCAACTGGACAATATTGGTTCAATGTATAAATTTCAGGTGTATTTTAAGCAATATTCTTGAAAAGAGCTTCCAAGTTTTTCACTATGTCTATTATCATAAGGCCACATCCTTCTTCCATCTGTATTGAGAAGAAACAAAACATCAATACAAGTGTTAGTTAATCATTTCTACTAAGAACAATCTTCACAATACTATTATTTTGATGGAGCATAACAAAACATACTATTATTTTTATGCAATTAATATCACTTGTGCACTCAATGTCAAGTCAAGGGTTGTCTTAGGAAAGGAGAGAATATTTTCATTTACTACTATTGGCTGTAGTTTCTCAAGCTCCAAGAGACACCTCACCAACAAATCTTTCTTCTTCTCACAGTGGATTCACACGTATACATTTCTGCTAATAACTCTTGCCTCAATTTCGAGAGTCAGTAAACCTAATCTATCATCTACACTGGCATTCGAATAATTTTTAGTAGATGATGTTTTACCATCCTTAGAAGATAAAGGAGATTTGTTAACATGTTGACGGTGCTGGACCTGCCAACATTCAGGGGATCACCCTAGTATGAAGTCCAAATAGACCTCACACTGTTTGGTGTGGGAATCACATCCGTTATGATGGCCCGGTTTCCATTATCTTAAATATTTTCCTCAACTTTTTCTTGTCAGCACAAGAGAGTGGTCTACTTTGTTTTCGAGTAGTGAGGTTCGCGTGCTTGGTGATTGCTAGTGTTACTTGTGTCAATGGTTCTTTCATGTAGAGGAAGAAGGTGGGAGTGAGTCCCAAGTTGGTTGGGAAGAAGCCCCAACTTGCTAGGAACAAACAACACAATAGGACGTGCACAACTTCTGGAAGAACAATCCACATGGATGCGGTAGTCTCAACACACAAGAGATGATAACACGTAAAACACTCATTGGATGAGTCCGCATGAGTGCAATAGTTGTTATAGAAAGTTTATGTGAAAGGTATGTCTGGTGTCTAGGGAGGTAACCAAACGGGCAGGACAACATTAACAACATATACAACACATTTTCATTAATATATATGTATTACAACAAGTGAATGAGTTCAAGTGTTAAACACACGTTAAAGCAACATGCATTAAAAGTGTTCAAGATCGGTCTTACAACAATGACAATACATGTGTGAAAACGTGATGGCCTATGAGAAGGATTATGAATTAAGCGAAGGTTCCAAGACACATTGTTACACCATACATCACTATCCCCGTGGCTAGAGTGTTGGAGCCACTCATTACTCCTCAAAGAAAAAATTACAGACTTTCAAGGCTATGTGGGAGGAGCTGAGGTGACAAAAATCCTTTGCATGTACAAATGAGGGGTTATTTATAGCCAAGGGTGAACTTGACCCCTGTGGTTGTTCGACTACCTTCAGGACTATTTGACTTCCATGAATTTTCGACATTACATGACTCTTCATATAACAAGTGGGTCTCTTGGACTTCCACGTTACATTACATTGATTGACAATATGGCCCACAATAGAGATGTGGATGACATGACTCAGGATAGGACTCGACATGACAGTGATGGTAAATTTGTGTTGTTGCTAGTGTGCATGTCAAGTTGCAGTCTTGGTGGGTGATGGATGTCCTCATGGTGTGTCATAGCTTCACCTCCGCATGGAAAAGTGCGCAGAGTCTTCGATGGTCGTTGGTTTGCTTGATGTTGCATTCGTACATTACTTCTAGCTTGTATGATGGTAAGTTTGATAGGTTCGTTCATTCACAAATAGTGCATGTTCACTTGTCCGTCCATCCGCAAACACATCTTTGCATGCTCATCCATTCGCGAGCACATCTCTTTGCATGCATCATTTGTTCGTCTGTTGGCAAACATGTCCTTCTACATGTACTCCATTTGTTCATCCCATCCATCATTGCACCATGTTTTTTTGTGTACCTATACCTGTAGTCACTCATGACGAGATGACATCAAATCCATAAACCTCCTAGTCTACCATGATGCATGATCGTTTCAGATGCAGGTAACCAGGAGAGGAGACAAGGTTGCGAGATGGGATGGAGGCTCTGGGCACTGCTAGTGAAAACTGTGTAGCAGTCACTGGGTGATGAAGATGAGCAATTTGGATTGACAGTGATTGTCTGCGGGGTCTGGCTCAGTTGAAGGAAAAATTGCATATTTTTTGAAAGGAAAATTCCGGGCTACGGGAAGGCTAGGCAGGAAAAATATTTTCAATTTCGGAAGGAGCGGGCAGTGGGATCTTGGCAGCCAAAACTGCGCAATTCCTGGAGGGAACCATCAGCTGGCTGCTAGGTCACTAGTAGCAAAAACTATGCAATTCCCGAGGGAAAGTGGCTGTCAGCTGTCGGAGGCATGGCAGCAAAAACTGCGCAATTCCTGGACGGAACTGGCAGTCAGTTGTTGGAGCTTGGCAGCAAAAACTGCACAATTGCTGGAGGGAACTAATAGTTGGCTACAAGGAGTTGCTAGCAGGAAAAGCTACGCTGATGCTAGGAGGCTAGCCTGCTGATCACCTCTGCACAGTTTTTGAGCTGAGCGGACTGCTGGGAAGCAGAGGGATTTCTCATGAAAACTGCACAGTTTTCCGAGTGAGCAGCTGGTCAATTGAAAGGAGGGTGGGCTGGAAAAATTATGCAATTTTCTTAGGGAGATAGGGATGGGAACTGGGTGTCTTTCCGGCCTGTCTGTGCAAATTTCTTAGTTAATGGAGTGGGCAAGGTATGTAGCCTCTGTGTAATTGTTGAGGGCAGTCGGTCCCGAGGTGATTATCGGGTCAAACTCTCCGGTTGACCAACACGAAGGTTGATTGTTTTGCTTGTGGGTAGCATAGCTTGAAATCGATTGCTTGGTGCTTCTACGCTGTTCTGGGTGACAGTCAATCGAGTCAATGGCAAGGTGAAGGTCCGGCTATCAGAGGGGAATCCAGTCATCAGAACTTTAGAAAAATGACTAAGTGTGTGAATGAGTGGAAAGGTGCATACGTGATCTTGCAAACACACACTTGCATGACTTGACGATGAGATGACTCAAACCATATAGAAACACATGCTCAAAATGACTAACCAATGGTCTGAGCAATAAGTGTGATGCTTGTGATTGATCGTTGGATGACCGTGACGACACTTGCGTGATAGTGGATATGACTCTATGTGTGAGCACGACAGATGTTTACACAATGAACAAAACATGTACACACGAAGAGAAGACCTTGATTATGACCAAAACATAGTCACAAGCATGACATTGACATCAACATGCAAAGGCTTGGGTGGAATGATCAAGTAAGGTGGGTGTGAAGATTGCCACGATCTCACGGAGTGAACCCGAGTGTGTACAGTGGAGCAAGCCAAAATTTTGGAGGGTGTTGCAGCCGCTACAACACTTGGCAACACACTGGTAGAACTCCAACTTCTTTGTTTTGGTTCATTCGTAGCACATGGCCTTGCTATTTTAGGGATTATTGAATCGTTCTGTGATTTACTTCGGCTTCCCCACTTACCTTGTAGAAATACATGGTTCACCTTTTGCCAACTCCATCAAACACAATCAAAAGTTCAGCTTGATCATAGTGTTTTGAATTCGGGAAGGGTAGTTTATCTCGCGAGTTGAATATTTTAGAGTATAATTTTTCATCCCTAGTGTTGCTCTGCTGTCAACAGGATTGGATAGTACCCCGGCAGAGTTACGCAGGAACGCATGCATTGCTCCACTGCCAACAAGCTTGGTCAGTACCTCGGTCAAGTTGCATGCTTCACCTCTCTGCACAAGAGGCCTTTCTCTTCTTTCGCCTTTGTATTTTTCAAGAGGACTGTGCATAGGAACTTATTTATTTTTGGGGTAGAAAAGGTTGTTCCTTTAGAGAAGCATGTAAGACTTCTGACATAGGTTTTCCTGTCTAGATTTTCCTCTTCTCTGTTTCTACTAGTTGGATGAGCTTGAACACACAGAGCAGAAGGTTGAGTATAGGAATGGGGCTTCCGAGTGTGGACACAGGTTCATGGTTGGACCAAAAATTCCCTTGAAGATGGCTCGTATTTTTTGTCAAGACTTCATCAGCCAAAGGTTATAACCAAGCACAAAGAAGATAGACACAAACTGACCAAGTGCTTCTGTGTCACAAGTCTCTTCATATCTTAGCCACATACTCATTCAAAAGTTAGAACGCAGTAGATGGCAGCACTTATTTCCAGAAACAAAAATAGTAAGGTATTAAGCAACTCAAACAAACGAAAAAAAAATAGTAAGAAAAGAAAACCAAATAAAAACAAAGATAGTAAGCAAGGAAAACAAAATTAAAACAACAGGCAGCAGACAAACTATGTACATGGCACGGGGCACAGCCCAACCTACTAGAAGTAGTGCTTGAGATCTTGGTCATTGACAGGAAGGTTGTCAATCCTCCTGTCAAGTGATTGTAGACGGTACATGTGTGGGCCAAGATTCTCATGAACTGTGTACGGACCAATCCACAGGGACTAGAACTTCATATGTTTTCCTTTGTCTTCATGGGACTTATCCCATTTTAGAACCAAGTCATTGACACGAAACTTAGCTTTCCCTACAAACTTCTTATCGAACCATCTCTTGATATCGTTTTGGTGGAGTGTGAATTTTTATTTTGCTTTCATCCTTTCTTCTTGAAGCTTATGGAGAGCATCCATCCTACACTGAACTAGTTGGCAAGGCTTGCCTTGGGATTCTTGAGAAAGCTGAAGTGCAGGAAAGCAGATATTGGGTGAAAGGATGGCTTCTTTACCATAGAATAGGAAGTACGGTGAGGTATTCAGAGAGGGTTTGAGTTTTACGCGGTCAGCCCAGAATGCATTCGTTAGGGCGGTATGCTAGTTGTGTTGCTCAGAGAAAACAATCTTTTTTATTATGTGGATGAGGTTTTTATTCGCGGATTCCACTAAACCGTTTCCTGGAAGGTAGTAGTAAAATGAATGTTTCAGCACAATACCATTCTATAATGAAAAATCATAAATTTTCAAAGATGAAAAGTAAGTTGAATTATAAAAAACAAGTGATACCAGAACGCTGAAGCGTGAGATAATGTTTTGCTGGAGGAAGCTGATGACCTATTGGTCATTCACTTGTTTGAGCAGAATTGATTCTATCTAGCGCGTGAAGTAATCAGTATCTGTTATAATGTAGCGGTGTTGCTTTGAATAATGTGGGAATATTTCCCCAATGATGTCCAAGCCCCACTATTAGAATGGTTTGGTCACTGCAACAAGGTGCAGTGGGGCTGCTGATCTTCATTTTCTTTTGATGCATCGCTGATAGACGGGGCACTTGCAGGCATAACCATGTGCATCCTTGAATAATGTGGGTCAGTAGAAACTGGCTCGCATAACTTTGTGTGCAGTGGTGTTTCCTGCAAAGAGACCCCCCGTTGGTCCGTCATGTATATCTTGTAGTACCTTCTCTGATTCATGTGCCTCCAGGCACCTGAGAAAAACTTTTTTATTGTGCTTCCTGTAAAGTACTTCGTGCACTGACTGATATTCTAATGCTTTGAGGTGCAATGCCCTCTTCTTTCTGATGGAAAAGTGAGAGGGTACGATTTTGTGCTCAAGGTACTGGTGCACATCTGCATACCAAGAGGTTCCGTCTTAAGTGGGTATTGCTTGCCTTATATCATACATCTCAATTTCTTGCTCCCAGCCAACGAGATCTTCTTCACTCTCCGGTGCGTGTACCGCTTCAGCTGCAAGTCTGAAGAGCCCATGTCCTTTGATTGTGTGAACTAAATTTATTTCAAGATCATACCCTTGCAAGCCTGTCATCTAGTTCACACATCGTTCACCCAGTTCTTGTTGTATAAGAAATGTGCAGACTGATGGGTGAGGGACGAAGACTTTGCAGTGGTTCTTCAGCAACCAGGGCCTGAAGTGATTCACTGCCTTGTAAACTACATATGCTTGCTTATCAATGGCAGGGTAGTTGAGTTCTGGTCCCTGCATGCTTGCACTCATGAAGGAGATTGGAAATTTATTGTTCATCATGTCCTTCTGAGTGAGTATTGTAGTGAGCGAATTATCGGAGGCGAAGGTGTATAATGGGAAATCCTTCTTGAATTTTGGGCTATAGAGTGCAAGCCCTTCTGCAATAGCCTGCTTGATCTAGGTAAATGCAAAACTTTCCCTCTTGCCCCAGATGTAGACTGCATCTTTCTTGATCATGTCCTACATGGGCTTGACTATCTGCGCATAATCTGAGATGAACTTTTGGAGGAAGTCTATCTTGCCCAAAAAGGACTGCATGGATTTCTTGTTGGCTGGGTGAGGTATCTGTGTAATAGTTTAGACCTGGTCTGGATCCACCTTGATCCCTCTTTTAGCAACAATGTGTCCGAGACGATTACCCTCAGATAGAGCGAATACACTCTTTTTGGGATTCAAGGAATCTTGTATCTCTGGCATTGCTCAAATTTTTTCTTCAGATGGCGTATGTGGTCCTCTCGTCTTCTTGAGAGCACAGTCACGTTGTTGAGGTATACCACTATTCTCTATTCGATGAGTCTGTGAAAAGTGATGTCCATGGTGCGTTGAAAGGTTGCAACTGCATTTACAAGTCCAAATGGCATTCGTCTATAAGCGAATGTACCCCACTTGGTATGGAAGGTAGTCTTAAGTTTGTCAAGTTCTACTACCAGAACCTGATTGTATCCTGAAAAACTATTGAGAAGGGAAAACATCTGTGCCCCACATACTATTTGCAGAATGTGGTCCATAGACGGCACGAGGTAGTTGTCTTTGTCTGAGGGACAATTCACGTTTCAGAAATCAACACACAACCATATTTTCCCAGACTTCTTTCTTACAGGAACAAGGTTTGAAACCCACGTGGAATGACGAACTTTGTATATGATCCGTGCATCCAACAACTTTGTGAGCTCTTTCTGTATGAGGGGTTCAAATTACATATGTACTTTTCTCAGCTTTTGTTGATATGGCTTGACCCCTTCTTTGATCGGAATGATGTGATGGATGATCCGTGTGTCATAAGTTTTCAGATCATCATATGTCCACGCGAACACATCTCGGTACTATTTGAACAAGCGAAAAAAGGCTTGCCGCTCTTGCTGTGTGCAACATGTACCAAGATTGACGAATTTTGGATCTTGTTTTGTTCCCAGGTTGATCAGTTCATGCATCATGGTGGAACTGTGGGTCTTGCTATTCCTTGGCCCTTGAAACTTTTCTTGCAAGTCATAAAGCTTTTCCAAAGATGCCACACCATTTGTGATAAGGTGACCTTTCCTACTGGTTTCTGTTTGCAGAGAGCACTCATGCTCGTCATCATCTATCGTTTCATCTTTGAAGACATCAACATTGGCCATGAAATGCAGTATCTATTGATCATCATTAAACACACGTAAATTAGTTTTGTTAGCCAAGATAGATGGTTTATGCAAAATTTCAATAGTAAATCTATCCCTAATCAGTGACATTCGTGAAGCTGCATTTTCCAGAGCATTAGCAACTGTATTATGTGCATGTGGTACATCAATGATGTTAAATGCTTGGAAGTTAGATATTAGTCACCATACCTCTTGCTGGTAACTTTTGAGTTGAGGTGAAAAATGGTGAATGGTGTTATGTACATGTCGTACCACTATCTCTTAATCACCTACCACTTTGAGCGTGACCACGTTGAGGTTGATGGATTTCTACAAGCCCAACACGAGTGCTCCATTTTCAACAATGTTGTTCGTCCACTTGAAATCCAAGTGACTTGAAACCAGATGCTTCCTGTTGTATGGGTCGATCAAGACACACTCAGCTCCTGAGCTGTCCTGTGTCTTTGATGTGTCAAAGTACATGGTCCATGACTTGTTTGTACACGGACCATTTGATGTGCTAGTACCACTACTACTACTGTTGCTACTGCTACTGCTAATATTGGTACAGTGTACTATACATGTTTCATTACCATCAGTTGGGTAGGGAAGGAGTCCAAACTACATGTCTGGTGGGGTTGGAGTTGGTCGTGAACGATAACACCCCAACATTGTTTCCAGGAGGCAGTTTCCAAACATGAGTTCTACGAAGGCCAATGGTTCATTATCGACGTTAAGGGGAGTGACATTGTGCTTTATATACCTCTCATATAACACTCGGATTTAGTTACATTTTCCCTTGTAAGTAAGCCACATGTGCGACCAGTCAGTAGAAAAATATTCATTCAGCTTGCTGGACCAGTCTCTGCTGACTAGTAGACCGTATGCTTCTGGTATGTCCACAACGACAATGTTGATGCATTGGTGGAATAAACTGTCATGAGATAGTCAGATGATCACATCTTGAAGTTCACCAATGGCTGGTATGGTTGTTCGATCAAGTTGGATGATTCGCGCGGATTTCTTGCTCCATTCTGCATTGATTTTCTTAGCGATGGAGAGTGGCATGACATTGGCTGTCGCGCCAGAATCAACCAGGCAGTTGTGAACATTGTAGTTAAAAACTTCAATAAGAGGAGGAATGGAGGGCATCTTGAGTTTTCTTCTTCCATCTAGAGTGTGTTAAACATAGTAGAAAGGGACCCAGGAGGTGTGCTTGCTCCCTTTCTGGTAGAGGTTGTTCTGTCCGTTGCTATATGTCCCAATGCGTGCAACAGGATGTCTCGTTGACTCTAGATCTTGGCTAATTAAAACAAACTGATGTTCACTGGAGTTTTCTTCATGTCATCTACAATATTGTAGTCCAGAGGTGGTAGACTCACCGACATGTCCAGGGCAAAACTGATGTTCGTGTTGTCCGGTGGAGTGTTCTGCAGTTTGTTGCTCATGGACGCACTCTTGTCTGCCACTGTCTTCCTGGACTTATTTTATGTTTTCTACTTTGGGGTGGCTGGTGGATCAACCTTTCTCAACAGAAGTCTCATCTTCTCTTGTACTTCCCCAAGTGTAGGGGGAGCCCCTTTACTCCTAAGATTGTAATGGTCATTTTTCTTTTGGGGTTGATTCTCAGTGTTTGTCTTCGGCATTGCTTGCGAGCATTGATACGTGTTCACCACATACCTAGAACTTGATGCTTCATCAGGTGCAATAACTTCGTCATTATTAGTGTCTCTCCTATGCTCCTGCATACTATTTTCAACATTGAATGTATGACTGTATACAAACTTTGTGACTCGCTTCCAGTCTGAACAAGAGTTCTCGGGGTGATGTTCTTCGTGAAATTAACATAACTCAGCATCTGTGCACTGTTCGAGTTGGAACATAGGACTCTGGGTAGTTTTTGGAGCGAACCAATTGTTGCCTAATGAATTACTTCCTTGTCTTTGTCTAGGTGGATGGATGCTTGCAGGTGCATCCATTTTCCATTGTTTAAGCTCAGAAAGTTCTGTGGTCAAGTTCTTGATGAGGCGAGTGAGGATTTCAATATCATTTGCTTCCTTTTCTCTACCCTTGCTCACCATCACTTGGGACTTTCTACTCATGTCTTTGGATTCCTTTGCTAGTTCATCATCCTTGATGACTCCAATCCCGCGCAGGTATTTCTCAACAAAAATATCCTCCTCGCAGTTTTCTAATAGTGTTGGTTTCGCAGCTCGTTTGACGAACTGCACAATGTTTGTCGGAAGTGAGGACATGTAGTAATCAATAGTGATGGAGTCATGAGGTTTGGTGTCCACTGCAAACTTGTTCAATATGTGTGTAAACCATTGATTGAAATATTTTACCTTTTCTTTCCACTCCATCTTTAGGTTTCCCAATTCTTTGAGTAACATAGCTAGGGTCTTGTGATCAACAAAATTTTCAAGGGACATGCATTTGAATGCACCCAAGTTTTGTATGGAGTTTGGTCGAAGGCTGTGATACCATTTAGTTGCATGACTGTCCAAGGTACATGGAAACAATCTACATGCTACGTCATCATACCGTACCTCAAGGGTCTGCAACTGCAAGTAGAAGTTGTCCAAAGGGTCTTCTGCCTTCACCGTGCTGTCAGGCTTGAACTTGATGTTCATTCTCTCCGCTCGCTTTGGCATCTTGTGCAAAGCACTTGGGAGAGCCAATGGAACTTGATTCATCCATTCTAGATTTTGGTCAACCATCTCTTCTTCTTCTTTGTCCTCCTCCTCTCCTTCAAAGTATGATGGTTCCGGCTCTGAGTCTATTGGTTGGTCTCCGAATCTGCCTCCACCTCCTCCACTACCTTCTCCTACTCCTCATGTACTGGAGTCTGATCCCAAGATCACAAGGGTGTCTCATTCCCCTTGTCGGAAGACTGGAGGTCCCTCTCCATCTTCAATAGCTTCTCCCAAACCTTCAAGTGTGGCAAGAACTGGCTCTTCCACTGATGATAATACAACAACCACTGTGGGAGTGGCTTTTGGCTTCCTTGATGCATACGGAAGACGTTGTATGACTAGGATCAGTCCGACTGCTTTCATGAACTGGTGGGTGATGCGACGGACAAAGCGAATGTGATGATATGGAAATTCATGTTCAGTCCTAGGAGGTGAGAAGTAATCAACTCTAGAGTCACGCGTAGGTGAGAGGGAGTACGAGTTATTTCCTTGACCAGATGGTTGAGGAGTGAGTGTGAGAGGATGTTCATCCATATACAACTAACTGCCCTCCTTCTAGCACCAAAAAAGTTGATGGTGTTGGACCCGCCAACATTCAGGGGATCACCCCAGTATGAAGTCCCAACTAGACCTCACACTGTTTGGTGTAGGATTCCCATCCGTATGATGGCCCGATTTCCATTATCTTAAATATTTCCTCAACTCTTTCTTTTCAGCATGGGAGAGTGGTCTACTTTGTCTTCGAGTAGTGAGGTTTGTGTGCCTCATGATTGCTAGTGTTACTTGTGTCAATGGTTCTTTCGTTGTAGAGGGAGAAGGTGGGAGTGAGTCCCAAGTCAGTTGGGAGGAATCCCCAACTCTGCTAGGAACACACAACATAATAGGACATGCACAACTTCCAGAAGAATAGTCCACACGAATGAAGTAGTGACAACACACAAGAGATGATAACACGTACAACACTCAGCGGATGAGTCCGCGCGAGTGAAATGGTTGTTATAGCAAGTTTATGTGAAAGGTTTGTCTGGTGTCTGGGGAGGTAACCAACATAGGCAGGACAATGTTAACAACATATACAACACATTTTCATTAATATATTTGTATTACAACAAGTGAATGAGTTCAAGTGTTAAACACAGGTTAAAGCAACATGCTGTTTGGTCAATTTAGTGATGTCTAAATTGCAACTTTTAATGTCAACCCGGGACTCGTAAGCTGATGAAGTGATGTGTACTGTATGTACTTAGGCAACTGTTTCTTAAGTTTTTGTCGTTTTTAACTTTTTAAGTTTGTTTTAAAATATATTTCGCCTATTGTGAGGTTGATGGAAATGAAATAAAGTGAGTGAAGTGTGTGTGATTGTGATGAGTTCTAAATGATTTCTTAAAACTTAAAAGTAATCTACAAGAAAGATTTGAACAACAACTGAAATGAAATCAACTCTTAAAGAAAAATGAAGGAATCAAATAAAGACCAATGGCATTGGCCCAGTACCTTTACTGCTGATGAAAATGAAATTGAAAATGACATCTACAATAACTCAATTAAAAAAACAAGAACAACTACTTTAACTCTTCAATTAAATCTTAAGCAATGTAAAATCTAGGTGACAAATCACACTACTTAATTTTCCCTTAACTTTTCTGCCTTCAGCTGGATTGATCATATAAGAAAGAGTTATGAGCAAGTTAGCAATGTGAGTCTTAAAACAAAATAAACCAAGCTGCACTAAGTGATATTCTGGTCCTCAATAAAGATATTGAATTATAGAGAAGAAACCATCAATAGGTAAACAACTTGATGTCTAAAAGCAGTAAGCAACTATGCAACTTAAAGAAATGATAACAAAGAAATAAAGGCTGCAAAACAAAGAAGGTCAGCAACATAGACAAGATGATCACAAGTGTCACTAGTTGTGAAAAAGAAAGAAAAGAAACTGTCCCGGGCACGCCTAAGCAATCTGCAAAACACACTGATCAGTCATGGAAAAGTGCAGAAATATAAATGAGCGGAATTCAAAGTTATATACAGCTATTGTACATGATCAAAACACAGAAATCAAAGGCATTCTATACAACTATTATACATAAAATGATAAAAAGAAATGCAGGAAATTAGAAGCACTGTACAGGCCTTAAGTAAACAGGGGCCCTCTGCCTACTCCAGCCAGCTCAAAAGATCAGTTACACGCTTAGAAACAGAAAGGTCTTCTCATATATTATGTAGCAAAATAGAAAGTAGAGTGGGGTTCAAAATTACATACCAGCAGCTAACTATCCAGCATTCAGAGATGCTTTATTTATAGCAGAGAAAGCAAACTAACTTAACGCAAACTAGGCTATTCTATCAGCTGTGTAAAAACACGTAATCTAGCAGCGTCCTCGGATTTAGGCTGTTAGTGTCGGTCTTGAAGCCCTCCATCAGCGATCAAAGCTCTTTTCATTTGCATAGGTAGGTGTTTCATCAATGTCAAGTTTTGCATCCCGTTAGGCATGCCATAACCCTGATGGAGGAGCTGGTCTATTTATACCCCTCTTGGCTTTGCTGGATCAGGTCATATTAGTTATTAAGCTCTTTCAAGCTTGTCTTGTTTTGTCTTGAGGTCAAAGTCCTAGGTCTAGGGTTTTGGTCATTTATCTCTGCACGGTCATGTCTTTGAAAGTCCATGAGTGCCCAGCAAGCCAGAAGGAGGATTGTAAACATGTTTCTTTGATATTTTCATCGTGTACAGTTCATTTTTAACCTTGGATTTAAAAACTCTGTTTTTAAAGCCAAGGTCATTTTAAATTTTTGTAAAAATAATGAAATTCCAAAAAGTATTCAAAAGGGCAGTAGTAACCCTGGTCCCCTTGCCAAAGTCCCTCAGATGATCTACCTGCAAAAAGAATCAAGTCAAAGCACTCAATGAGTCAAATTCAGGACAAAAGAAACCAAAAAATCAGTGTTATAAAGTGTCAAAAAGAAAACATTAGAAAGTGGGTTTGTGAATGAAATTTTTTCAAATCAAACTTATAAAACCCCAAATTCCCTCCTATCACTCTTATTGTGCATCCTAAACGCTTGCAAGAGAGATTGAGAGAGTGATTGGGAGCAAGGAGCGAAGAAGGAGCGATTTCGGGCAGTGGACTGGTGCGCGACCCGTCAGGCTAGGTCGACCCGTCAGAGGGTTGTTTGCAGTGTAAAAACATAACGGGCGCGACCCGTCAGAGGGGTGCGACCCGTTGGGCGTGGTGCGCGACCCGTCAAGCTGCCTCCCTTTAAACTTGTTTCCAATTTTCTCAAGTGCTCAACAAGGCATCAAATCGTTTGAGGTAGGTGTTCTAAACTTCAAATGGTTGCTGGTTATGATTGGTGGATGTCATGAAGCATGTTTAATGATCAAAATGAACAAGTGAAACCTCTTCATATGACTGCAATGTTGATGGGTAAAATTTGCTAGGGTTTGTGTTATTTCAAGGTGTTTGCCCTTTGTCATGGTTTCCCTCTGTTTCCCTTTCCAATCACACTTGTATATATGCTTATTTTCCTCCCATGATATTTTGTAAACCCTCCCTTCTCCCTAGTAACTAAAAGAGTAAACCCTACCCCTCTCCCAAAACATTCAAAACCCTAATTTCCCTCTACCATATGCATGTGTAAACAAAGGAAAATATCCATGTGTAAACAAAAGAAAATGTTGGTGAATATATCAGCAGTTTTGTGCAATGTTTCCCTATCTTCCCTATTATGCTGCATGTTTTCATATCCCGTTATGTTCACTTTTACACATGTTTTTCCCAAATGCAGTGATTCTTTGCAAATGATTTCCCAATTATCCCTGATTTTAAAAAATGAATATGTACTCCTATATGCATAATGGTTTGGAGCATTTTCTTTAAAAATTCCCTGTTACATTTATATATTCCCAATTCCTTGTAAAAGGCCCCTCCCCTAACATTTCCCTCATGTCTTTTTCCCCTTGAAACAGCATAAGATTCAACATTTTTTACAGGCAGAGACAGCAGTGCAGTTTGTCCACTTTGCTCCTAAACTATGTCAGAAACCGAAACTTATGAGCAAAGTGATGACCATTCATCATCAGCAGAGGTTGAGGTACAGAGGAGGCCTCGTAAGGGTGGTAAGGGTGGACATCATAAGCGAGAGGAGCCCACTTCTTTAGCAGAGTTACAGGCCTGTCCTTTGGCAGTCACTTGTTTTCAGTACATGTCTTGTTATGAGTTCTGTGAGAGGATTTCTCGGATTCAGCACCATAGAGAGTTGGCCTCCCTTTTTGTTTTACACCTCCATGATGGACATGTCACTCTTGCAGGGGTGAACTTTACATTGACACCAGAGGTGATCTCACAGGCTACAGGGATACCTAATGTGGGTGAGGTGTGGAACAAGCGCAAGTTGCTAGATACTGTTCACTTTGAGCCTTATGTCCGGCCACCATTCATGAGACATTTGGCGGGTGTTTTTCTATTCAGGTTCCTCCGGAGTGAGTATGCTCCTATCATGAGGCTTATTATGCACTATTTTACCTGTGAGGACAGATTTTCACAGGTGTACTCCTATCACATTCGCCTTTTGATGCATTTCACCCGAGTGAGGATGATGAACATCCCGATTTTCTTCTTTCAGAACATTCAGAGGATGGTGCCCATGTTGCAGAGGAAGACCCCGGCACAGCAGTACAGGAGCCTATGTCATTATGGTTTGATTCAGCTCATAGTCTTGCATCAGTTGACCCAACAGGGCATCTCATGGGAGGAGTTCATTTCCCGTGAGTTTTTCACAGCACCACCCCAGCCACATCCTGAGGTCATTCATGAGGAGGGTGGACCATCTCAGCAGCCTGATATTCCGGTCACTAGACATATTAGTTGCTCACCTTTGGTCACCTATCAGAAAGGCCCAAGGGCCTTATTTGCAGCAGCTAGGCGAGTACTATCTCCACATCAGGTGGAAGGGGTCTCGCCTTCATCTTCAGCTCAGCGAGTGTTATCTCCACATCAGGTGGAAGGGGCCTCGCTTTCTTCACCAGCACAGGTACTAGAGAGGGGCAAACAACCCATGATTCATGAGGGTCCATCAGGAGCTCCAGACACTGAGGTGATTGATCTTGAGGCCAGTTCTCCTAGCCAAGAGGCAAAGGAGATCATTCAACATCTCAGAGATGAAAATGATGTTTTGCAGAGGAGATTTGAGGGTGCCCAATGGACCATCACTTACCTGGAGCAGCGAAACAAACAGTTGGAGGAGGAGAAAGCACTTGATGAGCTATGGAGGATTCGTAGCGACCGAGTCTTGAACCGTAGAAGACCCGGTGACCCATTGCCTGCTGACCGAGAGTCTATGCTCATTCAGGAGAATGCCAGCTTAGAGAGGCTATTGGATAAAGCCAACCAAGAGAAGAAGCTGCTGAGAAACATGAAGAATCATTACTGGGTGAGAATGCATGTATGCAAGGCCAAAATGAAAATGTTTCAAAGGAGGTTGTCCGAGGCTCTTAGCTGGAGGAAGAAGACCAATCCACTCCGTATCTTGGCTGAGGCATAACTCAAAGATCATGGCACTCACTAGCTCAGCCATAGCACAAATCCCAAAAAATTTGGAGAATTTTGGGTAATTTTGGCATTTTTTGGTAATTTACAGGTTTTGGCTCCTCAACGGGTCTCACCCCGCACGCGACCCTTCATCAGGGCAACTCCTTTTGGCGAAAACTCAGCATTTCCTGATTTTTCATGCAAAGTTACATATGCCAATGGATGGACTTGAGTTTTTATGGGGTTTGGGCCTCCAGAAGGTCAAAATACATGCAAAATTTGACTTTCTGCCCCTTTTTTGAGTTGCAGAAAGCAGTCTTGGGAGAATTGATTTTTGACTGGGCAAATGAACTCCAAATTCCGAAATTATAGTTGGGTTGGAAAGTAGACTCAAAGACCTTTCCAACAAGCCCACTTTTGCTTAATTTGGCCACCTGAAAGTACTCCAAACAGACCCCCAAAGGGGCGCGACCCGTCAGGCAAAATTGTCCAGAAATGCACTGTACAGCCCAGAAAACACAGATTTGACTTATTTTGACTTTTTGAAGTTAATGATGGTCCTCTTTGATGTAATTGTGACACTTTTTAGACACTTTTACCCTTTTTTAACTCTTCTAGAAGATTCATTTATGAAAAGGGTAAAAATTAAATGTATGAATTGGTTTCCAAGTTTATAGAGGCAAGTTGTTTTGACTGCCTAATTTGTAGTGCTTAGTTTAGAAGTGGTTGAAACAGCTCCTAGGATAGTGAGCTCGACCCATGGAGGCAGGGTTAGATCATATATATTATGTACTTTCTTGCTCATTTTCAGGGTTGGACTCTTGAGGGAGAAGCTATCATTGTATTATTCACTTGTATCTCTGCAATTTTTGGCTAAGGAAGACCAGGGTTTTGCAGTCATCTTTGGGATTCTTGTGGACTCGCGTGTTGATGATGTGTTTCTTAATGTACTTGTAAGTGTGTTTATGTGATTCATCTCCTTTCCTTACTTCTGCATATTAAACAAATGAAGTGTTAAAGTAAGAATTCATGCCTGCGATGCTCTGCTTTTAAATTTGTTTAATTTCTATGTTTTCTGCTGTCTAAAGAGAATTCAAAGACATTGTTTGCTCTCTTTAGCTCCTCCTCTTTCACTCCTGATCATCCATCTCAACTAAAGGCATCAATACAGGCTCCTACCTCGCCCCAAAGAACCCCCTGCAGAAACTGTGTCAAATCCCCGCACCCTAAATTGCACTTTCCTCAATTTGCCACCAAAAACACTAAAAACTCCAAATCAACCTTTCGAATCAGTTTACTAGCCTAATATCAGTGTTACCTTATTGGTCATCTCATCCATTTGAAGATCTACCGAGATTGACCGAAGAGAGCCTTCTTCTACCCCGTAGGGCTAGCTACGAAGCTGAATGGTTTGATGTTGCCTTGAGGTTTGCCTTTCTCAGCCTGAGGTGAAATTTCAAGCGCTAACATAGGCAACGGTTGTGGTGGGCATTAAATCTTCTGTTGGATTCATGTTTCCCACCGTCTTCGTGGCTGAGGAAGAGGCCAGTTGTTCTTCACGTGCTCTAAAACAGAACACGCAGAGCCGTGCCACCGCCAATGACCTCTGTTGACCGTAGTTGCCTCCTCGTTGACCATGGGTTTTTATGACTGGTTTGGCTGAGCTGGAAGGACACACACCATGTCCTTGGTTCCACGAACTTGCCCATGTGGCTCTTCTTCCCGGAGGACACCTGGAACATACCGTTTAATAAAACAGCTGCGGAATCCGGGGTTGGCTGTGGAAACCGGGATCAGCTGTGGAGACCCTGTGTGAGCTGCGGAAACGCAGCACTTGAACCAAAATTCTAAACCAACAACACAGTCATTAGCATAATTAACAAACCATGTAAAAAGTCCTAAAATACAATGATTTGAGCAATTTGATGAAGGGAATGAGTGGCAAAAGAAGGAAATGAATAGGAAAAGGAGGCTGAGAGGATGTGTAAAGAAGTGCAGGTTTGAGGCTCAACATACCCCCATTGTGAAGGTGTTGCATGTCCTCATGCAACCAAAACTTTGTTATTGCTTTTCAATCCATGTGCTCAGATGCTTCTGCCAAGACATCTAGCCTTCTTTTCTTTCTTCTTGCTTCCAAAATTGTTCTTGGTTTCTTGATTAAACACCTGAATTTCAAATTGATCAAGACCCTGCTCAGTTTCTTACATTTTCTCTTCAATTTTCTGTTCTTCTTCTGTCAGAGTCCTAAGTGAAGCATGGTATTGTCATGGACAATTTTGTCCACCTTGCTTTGTTCTTTCAATGCTTCGTTTTCTTGTTTAATATGCCGGTTCAGGACTTCTAGCTCAAACACCTCTTGTTTTAAAGATTGGACCTGTTCATTAAGAGGCAATATAGTACTTGGACCTGCAACTGATTGCTCCAAGGTCTCCAAATAATTGTATACCTCCTGTTGGTCAGGGTCAATTTCAGGTGTTCTTCTTGGGCTATGTTCAAAATCAAACTCTGTTTGAGGTTCTGGCTGAAAGGGGCTCTCTTCCCGTGGAGGAGTGGACTCAAGGTCAAGTTGAGTTGGAACCTTTTCAGGTGTACCTTCTCCCAAATCAATGAAATGTGATTGTTTTTCTTTAGTCACACTCATTCTTTCTTTAAGTCTACTGCTTCTTCTCACTTGTGTACTAGTGCTTTTTGGCTGGGCACTCTGTTTTTCTTTCCGTTTCTTCTTTGAGAGGGTAGCAGCTTGAAGTTGCGAGAGTCTATCAGCCAAGTTTTGAGAGTGTTCTTCTACTGAAGGTTCAGGTGATGGATATGATTCTTGAACAATTGTTTTCCCTTTATCCTTTTTCTGTTTCTTAGTTTTATCTCTCTCTTCCTCTTTTTCTTGAGTAGTTTCCTGAGTTTCTACAATAGGAGGATCTTGGGCTGCAACATCTCTTTTCCTTCTCCTACTTGTTTTTGGGACTCTAGGAGAACTACTAGTGGAAGCTTCAGTTACCTCTTGAAAATGATTCCTGACTAAAAACTTTTCCCATGTATCATTGTTATTTTTCAATTGGTCCTCTATGAGAATTCTAATGAACCCGTGATTTAACAAATGAGGTTCAATATGGCCTATATTCTTTTGGACAGTGGAACTCATTTTCTTTAGGCTTCTTAACAGAAAGTAGGGTAAATTGATGGCACGGCCTTCCATGAAGTTCATCATAATTCTTGCATGGTACATAAACATAGTGCCAAAGCGGCCCTCACATGTAACAAAATTTTGAACAAGTAATAACAATACAGTCCATTCTTCCTTAATTACATGTACATGAATCCCTTTGGTGAATATTGAAGTGTCCATACCTGGGTTCTTAAGCATGTCTTTCCATCCCTGATCTTCCACTCCTCTGTTCTTAAACCATCGGTCTCCCACCTGAGGTAGACTGGTTGCTGTTGCTATGGAGTTCTCTGTAATTGTGAATTTCAGGTCCCCTACTTCCACAGTGTGTCCATTAAAGGATCGAGCAAATGCTTTCGTTACCTCCTTATCATATCCTTTGAATTTTTGAATAAACTTCAACCATTTTGCCTTCTTTAATGCTTCCTTCGTCTGTGGGTATCCTTCTAGATACTTTGAACCTTCAAGTTCAGCTCTAAGTAGTTTCCCCATCTTCGGCTCTCAACTTCGGCTGAAGCTTTGACTGTGTATGGATGCTCAAGGAGGATGCTCACGGGAAAAACAGATGGATTACGACTGTAAGTGGAATAGTCGCAATGTAATGCAAGGCAATACGGGTTTGAAACAGAACTGTGGAGTTTGAAACAGAGCTGCGGGGTTTGAAACAGAGCTGTGGAGTTTGCAGCGAAAATGAGAGTGGAAATGGTGTGAGTGCGAGGGAGTAGAAGACAAACACGAGAATGAGTTCAAATGCGTGCGGAAATGGGGTGATAAGAGGATGGAATAACGACCGAATCCCTTGGAGTCGGGTGGCTTACGCACACGTTTCAGCATTGGCTGCGGAGATCGTGGTGGAGAAGAGACGTAGTACGATAGGTCTCTTCTTCCTTGTACGGCTAATAAATGAAAGCGCAGTCTCAATTTGAGTTTGAACTAAGAGTGATTATGAGACCGTTAGGAGGGTATGAGGTGGATGAAGTGTTATCGTGGAGGAGAAGTGGGATGATCTTGCCGAATCATTGCATTTAGTGGCTCTGTCCACGATTTAATAATTATGCATAAAATGACATTTAAATGGTTGTTTGGAAAAGATTTTGATCATACCTTCATGGGTTTGCCATTTGTTGATTAAGGTTGCTGATCCATGATTGCTTTTTGATCCTGCAGGTGCCTCATATCCTTTTTGCCTTTGGTGATGATGATGATGTTAATCTTTTTGAAACAGAGTGCTGCTAGCTGTAGAGACAGAGTGGTGCTGGCTGCGGAAATCGTTTCTGGCTGCGGAAACTGGTGCGAGCTGCGGAAACGGTTTCCAGCTGCAGAAACTAAAACATCTCCCTTTTAACTGCACAAAGTTAGTTAGAAAAAGACTAACTGAATGGAAATAGTCCTGAAAGGGACTTTTATTAATGGAATGAAATGGAGTGAATGGAGTGAAGTGGAAAAATGAAATGGAATGAAGTGAAATGGAGATGAAAAATGATGAAGGTGAAGTGAAATGGAATGAAGATGAAGTGAGGATGGAGAGAGAGAGATTTTTTTTGGAAAATATAGAGTGTCAGGTGTCCCTAATTTTCACTCCATATTTTCTGTATAAGACTGCCAATCTGAGATTGGTTTTCAGGCTTATACACATATTATTATTATTATTATTATTATTTTTTTTTTTTTCAATTCAGAAAGAAACAAAGATTAGGCTGATGGAGGAGAAGAATTCTTCTCCACTAGCCTCATTGCAGAATTTCCTTGAAATACTTTGACAAAGTCCTCTTTTGAGAGTGGCTTATGATAAATTTTCAATCGGTGGCCATTCACAATGAGAGGAGTTTGAAACTCATCAATAGTCTTGATTCGAACTGCTCCATTACTAAAGACTTCATCAATCTCATATGGCCCAAGCCAATGAGTTTGAAATTTCCCTTTGAAGTCTTTAAACTTTGAATCAAACAGTAACGCCCAATCTCCCTTTTGAAACTTCTTCTCTTTGATAAATCGGTCATGCCACTTAGTTCTTTGGTGCTGAACTAGATCGGTCCTTAAAATTGCATCTTGTCTTATTTCATCTAGCTCATTCAGCTGCTCCATTCTGTGGTTTTGGGCTTTTGATAGACTCATCCCCAACTGAACTGCCATCTTGAAGGTCTTGATTTGAAACTCAATGGGGAGCAAGACTTCTTTCCCATAAACAAGTTCATAGGGAGAATGTCCTGTTGTGTTTCTCCATGTAGTTCTATAGGCCCATAAGGCTTCAGGAAGCGTTTCTGCCCAATCTCTTCTGTGGAGATGAACAGTCTTGGTGATGATGCTCTCAAGAACTTTGTTTGTAGATTCCACTTGCCCATTTGCTTGCGGATGGTATGGAGTAGATTTTCTATGCTTGATTTTGTATTCCTCCATCAGCTTCTCCATCAATTTAGATGTAAATTGACTTCCCTGATCTGTCACAATTTCTCTTGGGACACCAAAACGAGTAAAAATATCCTCAAAAAGAAATTGAACAATTGAATTTTCAGTGGCAGAAGGCAATGCCTTGGCTTCTACCCATTTAGTAACATAATCAGTGCAAACCAATATATACTTCTTTTGTTTAGATGGTGGATTAATAGGTCCAACAAAATCTAAAGCCCATTTTTCAAAGGGTTCGATGAGTACCTGTGGCTGTAGTGGCATTTCATTTGAAGGAGTTGGTCTCCCAACTCTTTGGCAGCTGTCACACCTTCTAACATATTGCTTTGCATCTTTGACGAGAGAAGGCCAATAATATCCTAAAGAAATGATTTTATAGGCCGTCCTCTTATCAACAAAGTGTCCACCACACGATTCATCATGACATGCCTTAAGGATGTCAGGCATTTCATCTTCCCGAACACATCTTCTGATCACACAATCTAGCCCTGTTTTGAACAATTCATTAGAAATCCAAGAATACTTTGAGCTCTCCTGAATGATTTTCCTTTTCTCATTAGGAAATAAGTGTGGAGGTAGCTTCCCTGTAACCAAATAGTTAGCAATATCTGCATACCAAAGAGTTTTAGTAGTTACTGCAAACAGATATTCATCTGGAAACTTATCCTCTACGGGAGAATCTTCGTTAGTATTTTGGATTCTAGACAAGAAATCAGCTACTGTATTTTGTTTTCCTGGTCTATCTAACACAGTAATATTGAATTCTTGTAGAAGTAAAAGCCATCTTGTAACTCTGCCATTAGTAACAGGTTTGTTCATGAGATATCTAATTGCAGAATGATCAGTATGGACAAAAGTTTCATAGCCTGTTATATAGTGTCTAAACTTGTTGATTGCATGAACAACGGCTAAGAACTCTTTTTCAGTCACAGTATAATTTAACTCAGTGGGAGTAAAATTTTTACTGGTGTAATAAATGGCATAAGGAACTAAATCCTTTTGACCCAACGCATCTCCTAGAGCTGTATCTGAAGCATCTGTAGAAATGTGGAAAGGGAGTTTCCAATTTGGCCCTCTCAAAATGGGTGCTTCAGATATTCTAGTTTTTAAAGTTTCAAATGCAGATTGACAGTTAGGATCCCACTTGAATTCACAGTCTTTGGTAAGTAATTTGAAGAGTGGAGATGCTATCTTGGTGAAGTTTTCAATAAATCTTCTATAATACCCAATAAACCCAAGAAAACTTCTAACATCTTTTTGACAATTTGGAATAGGTAACTTGGAGATGACTTCGACTTTTGATCTATCAACTTTGATTCCATCTCCTGAAATATGATGTCCTAAAACAATCCCTTCAGTAAACATCATAAAACATTTTTCATGACTTAATGAAAGATTTGTTTCTCTACATCTTACAAGGACTTTTTCCAAATTTTCTAGTGCCTCTTCAAATGAATTACCATAAACTGTAAAGTCATCCATATAGACCTCTACACAATCATGAATTAGATCAGAAAAGATTCCTAGTACTGCCCTTTGAAATGTTGCAGGTGCATTACATAATCCGAAAGGAAGTACTCGGTAAGCAAAAGCTCCCCATGGACAGGTAAATGTGGTCTTGTCCTGGTCTTCAGGTGCTACCTGAATTTGATTGTAACCACTAAAACCATCCAAAATGAGAAATACTTTTTACCTGGTAGAGTATCTAATACTTGATCAATAAAGGGTAAAGGAAAGTGATCCTTCAAGGTTTCTTTGTTCAATTCTCTGTAATCAATGCAAACCCTCCATTTACCATTCTTTTTAGGTACTATAACCAAAGGGGAAACCCACCGGCTATCTGAAATAGGGTAAATGAAGTTTACATTAAGTAACTTTTGGAGATCTTCTTTCACTATCTCCCTAAGGTTTGGATTCATCCTTCTTTAAGGTTGTCTGATTGGTCTACTATTTTCCTCAATGTAGATGTGATGAATGCAAGTCTTAGGATCAATACCTTTCATATCGGTATACTCCCAGGCAAATGCAGTAGAATGTCTTTGCAAGATTTTGGTTAGCTCTCCCTGTTGTGATTTTTCCAAGTTTCTGTTGATGTTTAGTGTTTTTCCTGGAAAGATCTCAATGGCAGAACTACCAAACTCTTCCATAGAGAAAAGAGACATTTGTCTAGATGATAGACACTCTATGTCATAATCCAACTGAAATTGTGTGGAGTCATATTCTGAAGATGGTTCAAAATTTTCTAATGTGTTCAGAATTTGACTATCTTCACTAATCTCAGAAATGGTAAAGACATGTTGTATAGTATCTTCATCATCAACCCACTCATTATCTCCTATTTCTGTGATTGCTTTTGCTGGAGGATACATATTGAAATTCTTTGTCGAATTACCATCAGAAATGTACATATCCCCAGACCTACAACTTATGAAAGCATCGGCTGTGGCTAGCCAAGGTCTTCCTAAAATAAGAGGATCTCCTCCTAGATTACTTTTGGGAGTTAAAATCATGAAATCCACTGGATATTCCCAAGAATCTAAGGAGACAGGAATGTCTTCTAATACACCATCTGGTTTAATAATTGATCGATCTGCAAGTTGCAATAAAGTAGGTGTAAAAAGAAGATTAGGAAGTTTTAGCTGTTCCATAGTCTGTCTACTCATAATGTTAATAGCAGCCCCTAAATCAATCAAAGTATTTGGTATTTCTACCCCATTGATATGTGTTTTGACAATTGGACTACCGGGATCTACATATTTCTGCATAGTAATCTTTCCCATCATGATGTCTGCAATTTTTCCTACCAGGTGGATCCTTCTGGTATCTCTTGGTTTCCTTCCTGGTCTTTTAAGGCTCAACTCCTTTATTGTTTTTGCTAGAACATGAATTTCCTTAATGGCTTGTAACAAGGGAATCTTGATACAAACATTCTTCAATTCATCTAGGAAATTATAGTCAGGCAACCAAATTTGTTTTTCCACTCCTTTGTCAATTTGTAATCTTTCAGGAAAAGGAGGTGTGGATAGAGATGTAGGTTGCTCAACTATGGGAGTTGTGGGGGTTAATTCTTTTTCTTTTCCTTTTTGAGTGTTTGGGTTTTGAAGAGATGCTTCAGAACCCTTATTGGCATCAAGAGATTCTTCCTCGAAAATGCTTTGCTCTTGAGCTTTTATAGAAGGTTTGTCTAAAACTCTACCTGATATGAGTTGTACTTCGTTGAGAGGAACAATCATATAGGTAGGAAAAGGTTGTCCTTCCATTATGTAAGAATTTTGAGGATTTTTATTGTTGGGGTTTGGCAATGGCTGAGAAGGAAGTTGATTTGACTTCTGTTGGAATGGAAGCAAGAGTTGAGAATTGGGTTTTTGTTGAGAAGGTTGTTGTTGTTGTGGAAATGGTAATGATAGTTTTGGATTTTGATTTGGAAGTTGTGGAGCTTGTTGGTTTTGGAAAGATGGAGGATATTGGTAGAACTGAGCAAATCTCCCATAAGGATTCTGCATACCTTGTACCCATGCTTGAAAAGGATTTTGAGGTTGGGGCCAAGGTTGTTGCCAAGGATTCCAATTTGGTGGAGGTTGAAAATTCATAGAGTTGTTAAACCCTTGATTTTTTTGCCCCTGCCAAGGTCTCCTTCCAACAAAACAGAGAGATTCAAGTGTACTTGGATCTTCTTGAAAAACAGCTTTGAGCCCAGGGATTGAAGGACAATCCTTGGTCTCATGATTCTCTGAGCAAATTACACATGTCTCTACAACTTTTGCTTCCAAGGGACATTCCCTTAGAGCATGTTTCTTCCTACACTTTGGGCAAAAGATGGCCAAAGCCTCAGCTTCTGCTTTCTGCTTATTGTGAATCTTAAGAGTGTCTAGTTGTCCACTAAGACTCCCTAAGATGTCAGTTTTGAATTCATCAAGCATACTACCATTCTTAGCCCTACTTACTGATCCAGTTACAGATTTGTTTGCTCTGAGGAGAGAAGGATCTCTAGGCCCTTTTTGAGTTTTAGATTTCCCCCTTGAGAGATGGACACATATTTCTGCTATATCATTGAGTGAAAGTTGAGATATATCTCCCTTCCCCATCATGTTCAAAATGTCTATCCATTCATCTCTAATGGCTTTTAAAAAAAGGGCTTTCAAGGTCTCCTCATCTAAGTTGTTCATTTTTGCTCTTTTCAGATTGTATTGAAATCTTTCAAGCAAATCCTCCAAATTTTCATCTTCCTTTTGTACCATTTTAAATACCTCATCCTTATGATTGGTGGGCATACAATAGTCCAGGTACCTATCCAAAAATGTTTGTTTCATATCATTCCAAGACCTAATGGATTGAGTGAGTAATCCCATGACCCACTTCAGAGCTGCTCCTTTCAATGTTGAAGGAAACAGTTTGAGTTTTTGAGAGTCTTCCAGATAATCATAAGTTTGACAAACGACTTCAAACTCAAATAGAAATGTTTCAGGGTCCTCATTCCTCATCCCAGGGAAATTTGGGAGGACAGATGGTGAGATGTTTTTCATGGTGGCTCGGGAGTCCTCATTGACTATAGGAAACCTGAATGAGTTATCTCCATCCCTATTTCCCCCAATGTTACCTCGACCTCCTCCATTGTTTCCTCCTCCTCCTCCTCTACCTCTACCCCTACCAAATCCAGGTGCTCCTTCTTCTGTCATGGTAGTTTCCCCGGAGACTTCAGAGTTTTCCGGTTCCTCTACTAAGGGTGAACGAGAAGGAATTTCTCCCTCTTCTTCAGATGATTCTACTTCTTCAATTACAATTTGTCCTCCTATGGAAGGAAGAAAAGGGTCTCTTTCAGATTCGATGGATGGTGTGGGAGAGTCAACTATTGCCTCTTGAATTCCAGGAATCCTAGGGCTAGGAGTGTGAGTTGGAGATGATGGAGGTGTCTCTTGTCTATTCCTTGAAGTAGATGGACTTGTAAAAATCGAACTCTTAGCTCTAGCTAAAAACCTTCCCCTAGAATCTCTTGCTCTATGCATGTCATTTTTTATTTTCCTTCAAGTCAGGGTAATAATTCTCTTTCTGATCTTCCAGGTCACTCTAGGTGCAAGAAGAGAGCATACTCAAGAAACTATTAAACCAATTAGTTTCTCTTTTTTGATCCTCCAGATCACTCTAGGTGCAAGAGGAGAGCATACTTTGAGAGGTTATTAATTTTCCTTCCTTGAATTTTTCTTGTTTTTTTTTGAAGAATTGGCTACCTAATTTTCACTTCGCCGGCAACGGCGCCAAAATGTTTGGTCAATTTAGTGATGTCTAAATTGCAACTTTTAAATGTCAACCCGGGGCTCGTACGCTGATGAAGTGATGTGTACCGTATGTACTTAGGCAACTGTTTCTTAAGTTTTTGTCGTTTTTAACTTTTTAAGTTTGTTTTCAAATATATTTCGCCTATTGTGAGGTTGATGGAAATGAAATAAAGTGAGTGAAGTGTGTGTGATTGTGATGAGTTCTAAATGATTTCTTAAAACTTAAAAGTAATCTACAAGAAAGCTTTGAACAACAACTGAAATGAAATCAACTCTTAAAGGAAAATGAAGGCATCAAATAAAGACCAATGGCATCGGCCCAGTACCTTTACTGCTGATGAAAATGAAATTGAAAATGACATCTACATTAACTCAATTAAAAAAACAAGAACAACTACTTTAACTCTTCAATTAAATCTTAAGCAATGTAAAATCTAGGTGACAAATCACACTACTTAATTTTCCCTTAACCTTTCTGCCTTCAGCTGGATTGATCATATAAGAAAGAGTTATGAGCAAGTTAGCAATGTGAGTCTTAAAACAAAATAAACCAAGCTGCACTAAGTGATATTCTGGTCCTCAATAAAGATATTGAATTATAGAGAAGAAACCATCAATAGGTAAACAACTTGATGTCTAAAAGCAGTAAGCAACTATGCAACTTAAAGAAATGATAACAAAGAAATAAAGGCTGCAAAACAAAGAAGGTCAGCAACATAGACAAGATGATCACAAGTGTCACTAGCTATGAAAAAGAAAGAAAAGAAACTGTCCCGGGCACACCTAAGCAATCTGCAAAACACACTGATCAGTCATGGAAAAGTGCAGAAATATAAATGAGCGGAATTCAAAGTTATATACAGCTATTGTACATGATCAAAACACAACAATCAAAGGCATTCTGTACAACTATTATACATAAAATGATAAAACGAAATGCAGGAAATTAGAAGCACTGTACAGGCATTAGGTAAACAGGGGCCCTCTGCCTACTCCAGCCAGCTCAAAAGATCAGTTACACGCTTAGAAACAGAACGGTCTTCTCATATATTATGTAGCAAAATAGGAAGTACAGTGGGGTTCAGAATTACATATCAGCAGCTAACTATCCAGCATTTAGAGACGCTTTATTTATAGCAGAGAAAGCAAACTAACTTAACGCAAACTAGGGTATTCTATCAGCTGTGTAAAAACAAGTAATCTGGCAGCGTCCTTGGATTTAGGCAACGGTCATGGTGGGCATTAAATCTTCTGTTGGATTCATGTTTCCCACCGTCTGCGTGGCTGAGGAAGAGGCCAGCTGTTCTTCACGTGCTCTAAAACAGAACACGTAGAGCCGTGCCACCGCCAATGACCTCTGTTGACCGTAGTTGCCTCCTCGTTGACCATGGGTTTTTATGACTGGTTTGGCTGAGCTGGAAGGACACACACCATGTCCTTGGTTCCACGAACTTGCCCATGTGGCTCTTCTTCCTGGAGGACACTTGGAACATACCGTTTAATAAAACAGCTGCGGAATCCGGGGTTGGCTGCGGAAACCGGGATCAGCTGCGGAAACCCTGTGTGAGCTGCGGAAACCCAGCACTTGAACCAAAATTCTAAACCAACAACACAGTCATCAGCATAATTAACAAACCATGTAAAAAGTACTAAAATACAATGATTTGAGCAATTTGATGAAGGGAATGAGTGGCAAAAGAAGGAAATGAATAGGAAAAGGAGGCTGAGAGGATGTGTAAAGAAGTGCAGGTTTGAGGCTCAACACATGCATTACAAGTGTTCAAGATCAGTCTTACAACAGTTACAATACATGTGTGAAAATGTGTTGGCCTTTGAGAAAGCTTCTAAATTAAGGGAAAGTTCCAAGACACATCGTCACATCATACATCACTAACCCCGTGGGCAGGGCGTTGGAGCCACTACTTACTCAAAGAAAATATTACAAACTCTCAAGGCTATGTGGGAGGAGCTGAGGTGAAAAAGTCCTTTGCATGTACAAATGAGGGGGTATTTATAGTCATGGGTGAACTTTACCCTTGTGGCTATTCGACTACCATCATGACTGTTTGAATTCCATGACTTTTCAACTTTATATGCTCTTCATATAACAAGTGGGTCTCTTGGACTTCCATGTTACATTACATTGATTGACAATATGGCCCACAGTAGAGATGTGGACAACATGACTTATGACACTACTCAACATGATAGTGCTGGCACATTCATGCTGCTTTTGGTGTGCATGTCGAACTGCAGTTTTGTTAGGTGATGGATGTCCTCATGGTGTGCCACAGCTTCATCTCCGCATGACAAAGTGTGTGGAGTCTTCGATGGTCGTTGGTTTGCTTGATGTTGCATTTAGATATTGCTTCTAGCTTGTATGTTGGTAAACTTGATGGGTTCGTCTATTGGTGAAGAGTGCATGTTCGCTCGTCCGCTTGTCCACGAACACATCTTTGCATGATCGTCCATTTGCGAGCACATCTCTTTGCATGCATCGTTTTTTTTCCATTGGCGAACATGTCCTTCTGCATGTACTCCCTTTCTTCATCCCATCCATCGTCATGCCATGTTTGTTTGTGCACATGTACCTGCACTCACTCATGACGAGACAACATCAAATCCATAAACCTCCTAGTCTACCATGATGCATGATCGTTTTAGATGCAGGTGACCAGGAGAGAAGACAAGGTTGTGAGATGGGATGGAGGATCTGGGCATTGCTGGTGGAAACTACATAGGAGTTACTGGGTGATGAAGATGGGCAATCTGGATCGACAGTGACTGTCTACGGGGTCTGGCTCAGCTAGAGGACAAAACTGTGCAGTTTTTGAGAGGAAAAATCTAGTCTGCGGGAAGGGTGGGTAGGCAAAATCTGCACAATTTCCGTAAGGAGCGGGTAGTGGGAGCTTGGCAGCCAAAACTATGAAATTCCTCGAGGGAATTGGCAACTAGATGCTGGGTCACTGGCAGAAAAAACTACATAATTCCTTAGGGGAATTGGCATTCACCTGTTAGGAGCTTGGCAGCAAAAATTGCGCAATTCCTCGAGGGAACTAGTAGTCAGCTGCTGGAGCTTAGCAACAAAAACTGTGCACTTCTTGGAGGGAACTGGAAGTCGGCTGTCAGGAGATGTTGGTGGGAAAAACTACGCTGATGCTGGGAGGTTGGTCTGCTGATCACCTTTGCACAGTTTTTGAGTTGAGCGGGCTGCTGGGCAGTAGAGGATTTGCTCATGAAAACTGCGCAGTTTTCTAGGCGACAAGCTAGTCAACTGATAGGAGGGCTAGCTTGAAAAACTGCGCAATTTTCGTAGGGAGACAGGGACGAGAATTGGGTGTCTGTCCAACCTCTCTATGTAAATTTCTCAGCTAGTGGAGTGGGCAAGGTATGCAGCCTCTGCCAAATTTTTGAGGGGAGTCAGTCCTGGGGTGATTGCTGGGTCAAACTCTCTGGTTGAGAAGCGCGAAGGTTGATTGGTCTGCTTGCAGGAAGCGCAACTTGAAATGGCTTGCTTAGTGCTTCTACGCTGTTCTAGGCAACAATCAATTGAGTCAATGGTGGGGTGAAGGTCTGGCTATCAGAGGGGAATCCATTCGTCCAAACTTCAGCAAAATGACTAAGTGTTTCTTGCATGACTTGATGACAAGACGACTAAAACCATCCAGACACACATGCTCAACATGACTTACCAACGATGTGAGCGAAAAGCGCGACACTTGTGATTGATCGTTGGATGACCGTGATGACGCTTGTGCGATAGTGGATATGACTTCGTGTGTGAGCATGACAGGTGCTTACACAAGGAACACAACATGAACACACGAAGCGAAGAGCTTGAGTATGACCAAAACATGGTTGCAAGCATGACATTGACATCAAAATGAAAGAGCTTGGGTGGAATGATCAAGCGAGGTGGGTGTGAAGACTCACACGAGCTCACAAAGTGAACCTGAATGCATGCAGTCATCAATTAAAACTCTCAAAGGAGGCTCTCAAATTGGATGTAGGCCAAAATTTGGGAGGGTGTTGTAGCCACTACAACATAACATAAACAACTAATTGCACTATGTGTTTGGGGTTTTGTTGCTCAAGCATATTGAGTTTATCCTATAACTTCTTCACATATTTGATAGCATCATCAAGAACTGAAGCCTTATTTGTTTGCCAAAAAAGAATCCATAGTTAACTACATGGTTTTGAGAGACAACAATGTGCATAATCCAAAGCCTTATGCATATCAATCAAGACAGTGTGGTACCAATGCAATTACAAGTTTCTACTTGTTCTTTTTCAGGAAAACAAAAATGATATGCACCGTGAAGTAGGGCATTAAATGTGGTATAAGACACTTTTAGAATAAAATGATCCCACCATGTATGTCCTAGTCTATACCCAACAACCAATATTTACGATGCTATTAACCCATTCATGCATGGAGGTTGTATATTCCCACTGTTGGATAGTACTTGCTTCAATCCAACATTGGGCATATACAACCCTCGTGCATCAATGGGTCAATATCATAGTAAATATTGGTTTCCGTATATAATTTATACAATATTTAATGCATTGTTATTGATTGCATATTTCTTACCCCTTTTAAGGCAAGAAAGTTCACATTGGGACATGGTCGTGCAAACAATATAATGGAAAATTATAGTCTATGCCTAATGAAGGGAAAATTCCAGTTCTATGAAGAGTGATAGGGTAAATATTAAGCACCATGTACTAAGTTAATGATTGGCTTACTGCCTTTTCATCCTGTCCATTGAATATAACTTTATTCTCATATAATGGACAAGATGCAGAGGCAGTGAGAAAATCATTGACTAGTGCATGGTGCTTAATATTTTCCTCTAGTCATGGTAGAATGGAAATTTCTAGTTTTGTGCAGAATGATAGTCATTGTAAATGGGCTCTTGAATTTCAAACACAAAAGTATTCAATGTGCATCGCAATAGGATTACCTTCTTTAACCTAGGGATAAGAGACGAAAGAGCTATGAATCTTTGGCTCAATCTCTCGCATATTTTTCTTTCAGCCATAATGTGATCCTGACTATGACCTGATGTCTTTACTGGCACCAGAGGATTCGTTATTGAAGTAGATATTTTTGCATCTAGGAATTTATTTCCCAAGAAAAAATTTTGTGTTGAAAACAATTCTCCTCTTGCAGAAAAATTAAATGCATCTAGACCATGGTTAATGACAGAATGAGAAATACAACTCTTTTGGCCATCATATCCCTTGGAAACCATGATCTCTCCCTCTATAGTGGGGGTTTTTGGTGCCATTGTTTCATATATGTCATCTTTCACTTATGGGAGACTTGTAATATAAATTTCAAGCTACTGGGGTAAGTAGTGTTGTTGCTAAACTTGAACGTTCTACACATAATTTTGCAAGTAGACAGAGGAGAATGGTGATTCAGATGAAGTTGAATCCCAATTATTTTCCTTTGGAATTTTCATAGGCCTCTCGTAGCCTATTAGAAATTCTAAGAACCTAACACCCAAATTATATTACAAGCATGTGATTGAGGGAATTTTATATTGTCCATGGGATTGAAAGAGTGAAAGGATCCACCTTGGTAAAAATTCTCATAGGGCTGATAGTCCATCGATACTATTAATTTCTCAGAGTTGGACTAGACAAAGTTCTATATTGCCTTAAAGTGCAAGATCTTCCATGCCCTATAAAAACAAGAAATTCTAGTCAACTTGATGTCAATGACTCTCTCCATCTTATGTGAAAGCTCAAATAAGATTATAGATGAATTTGAAGCATACCAAAAATGAAATCCATTGAGTTGATAACATCTACATCTTCACAGTATGAGATTTTGGATTTGTCAACGAAGTTATTTGAAGCATCTACAAAAAGCCATGGAGGAAATAGTGTCTTGGGAAGCCTCAGATACATTGTCAAGAACATTTCAAATACCAACGAAGAATGAACAAACAATGATAAAGCATAGACTATAGAATGCTACATAGGATAAAGTAATTAGCTCAAACTCCCCCATGGTAAGGCGATACTAACACATTGTAAAACTTTACAAAGGGAGAAACCAAAGGTTGTCATTTATTAAAATAACACATTCTTGACTCTTGAGATTCTAGAAAAGGACATAACAAATTAGGTGGAGAAACTTTCCCTACTCCAAGTTCAGAGGGTAATGTCAATGCTATATATTGTAACAAAATGAAATGGGGATTGTTGTCTTGAGAGAAAATTTAATGCAACCTTTCACACAGAGAGAGATGGAATGTCAAATTACAATGGTAATTATATATCCTCAACTATATAAATAGCTGGTAATTACATAGTCAAAGACAATCGATGAGTCTTTCTATCTGGATTTTGTCGATATAAAAGTAACCTAGAATTTCTACTGGATTACTAATGATGAAAAACACTAATTCTAGAATTTTTATTGGATTCCTTATGATGCAAAGCACCATTGTTGTCTCTTCATGTTGGTCATTTCATATATATTTTTTTCATTATCAACCAAGTTTCCCTATTAGATTATAGATATAGACACAAATCCCTTAACATTACATTGTCTTTGGCATTCAAACCAAAATATTTGGATTAGTTCTTTGTATAATGGTTATTCCAAATCTATCTTTTCATTATCAACCCAGAAGCCTTATTAGATATCTTCACATTGCATTTCCTTTAGCATTTAAAATTTAAACCAAGATTTAACATTTTATTTGGCATTAAAACCAAGAAATTTGGGAAAACCGACCATGTATCTTGTATTTATGATAGAATTAACTTTGGACTACCATGATAGAAACTTAAAAAAGCTGAAGTGAATCCTTCAACAAAACTTAGATTAATGAATGTAGAAATAATACAAAATTGAGCCTACATAGATCCAAAGAATGATACACTTTGGAATTCTTTTCCAAGCATTAGAAAAATAACAAAAATCCTCATTCTTTAAAAGCCAATAGCTAGAATGTGTAAACAACATGGTTGAAACCTTTATAAAAGAAATACTCCCACCTTAACTAGGGATATTTGCCTCTTTTGGGCTCTATCCTTCACTTCCTTGCCTCTGCAGCAGTTGCATATTAGTTATTTTACATTGGCATTTGGTCATGAAGATCATTTGAAATGATAGTGTCAAACAAAGATTCATCTGAAACATTCAGATGAAGAAAACCTGAACAAACAATATCCTATGTAGACATCGCACCATATTTCTCAAACCCAAATGAGGAATGAGGGGAACAATCAAACATTTCCCTTCCAAGCCTATGTGATGTCATACACCGAGACTAAAGTTAAAATACTAGAACTTCACAATGATGTTGTTCCATTCCTTGAATGGAAAATCACAAAGTTCCATATAGCCAACCTACAAAAAAAATTGTCCTATTCTCATACTTCTTTGAACTGCATGTTTAGCTAAGTTGTTGCAATAGGGGGATTCCTATTGTGTCAAAGTATTCCAGGTACTATTTCATTTTTATTTGCTCCCAACCTCTATAATCATGCTCTTGGATAGCAACATCTTGGTTGAAAACCCCACATGCCCCATCCTCACCATTAGATCGTGACCTCATGTGGGATATTATATGTTATGCATGTAGGACTGATTTTGGCTTGTAGGTTTCATATATTTCTACATTACCACTGACTATTATTTCTTATTGGAAGAAGGACCATAGACTTGAAAGTGCATATGCTTTTCCTAAACTTGGATATGGATAGAAGCCTACTACAAGCTATAGTAATAATGATTTCAATGTTTCTCCATCAAGGATTAGACTTGGAAGGCCTCTCTCTCCCTTGTCAAGGATGGGAGTTGGAAAACATTCCTCTCTGCTCTCTAGGTTAAGAGGTGGAAGGGTTTGCTCTCCACTAAGAGATGGAATTGGAAGGGATCCTTCTCGATCAAGTGTTTGAGGAAGGAGTTCTCCTATGGCATCATCAAGAATCGGAGTTGGAAGGACTCCTTCTCCATCAAGGATTGTTGGAAGGATGAATGATAGGAACTTAGAGCAAGATAATGGGTGGGAAAGGCCCTAGGGTGGGAAAGGGGATGGATATCACCTCAGGCAACTTGACACTTCTACTATGAATATAGCATATGGTTCGAGGAATGGCTAATATTGGAGGCATCAAATAATGCATGTTGCTATAATTGATTCCTATGGAAATTAGAGGGCCTAGAGATCCTCGTGTGGACTACTTTCACATGTACACCCACCTCAGGAAATTGATATAATACACAATAGAAAGGTTTCTAGAAAATAGCAAAATTCAAAGGAAGAAGAATACTCGTGGGAGGATATGAGCCCAAGATTGGAGAATCATGGTAGAGGACGTGATAACTCAAGAAAAGATGATTGTTTTCCTGGTGATCTAAAGAAGTGGTCGGGTTTAGAGAGAGAAAATAATGGATCTAGAACCTGCTCCTCCTAATAGTGATTAGCAGATGCATAAACCCTTGTCTCATATTGATATACCTATGATGAGTTAGAAGGAGAAATGACCTCCTAGAAGGGTAGCCTTCTTTTCTCCTTGTTGTCTTTTTTTATCTAATTAGTTTGATGACAAACTATTCCCCATTTCCATTTTTCCTTCCTTTTTTTAGTGATTTCCTTAGCATGTAAAGATGAAGGATGTTTGGAAGAATGATATTTTTTGTAAGCTAGGAGTTTGAAGTGAACTAGCCATATTCTCTTATGCATTCAGGTATTGTGTCTTGAAATATCATAGTTACTTCCACTGAAACATCATCTTTGCAGCAAAGCAGTCAAGGTGAATAAGGACATATACTTGTAATGAGTCAGCCTCCTCACTTGAAACATCAAAATCATAGCACAAATTCACAATCAAGGCTGAGTACACTTCAAGATTTTGTTTCTGGCAACAATAATTCCAGTTCTATGTTAGAATATTCTTGAATTTAACTCATTTTGTTGGTCACCCTGTGGCTTCAATGAATGACTCTAAGTTAATAGGTACAAAAATACCATTAGGAATGGTACCAAAATCTCCAAAAAATTTTAGATCTTCCCTCGGCTCTAGTTCCCCGAGCTTTGAATTCCTCTCACCTATGACACCATCATCAAGCGGAATTCCTTTCTTGCAAAGGAAATAATCATAGAGACTTGAATCTTTGTCTCCTATCACACAATTTGTACTACCTTCTATGGAAATGTGCCACCTCTACCTTCATCTACACCACCCCTTCAACATCAACAATTTCAACCACTAAACCATCATCATCAAACTAATTTCATGAAGCATGAGAAATCAAAAGTTCAACTTCCTTCTCTCCATTCATTCCCAAGGTCATTCTTCATAGTCCTTTAAAAAATATCCACTTCAATCATAGCATGTTCAATAAATTCCTCAATAGCTACCACAGTTACAATGAGTGTCACAATCTGAAATTGCTCTAGATTTGTTGAAATAGTTACCCCACAACCTTTCCCAAGGTACCCAAATTCCACAATAGTTACCAATACCTCAAGAAGTACAACCAATTCTTCATAATCCATTTCAACATATTACTTCGTCTCAGGAATTGACACAATCCCAACCTCCACAAAAATCATATTTAATTTATGGGCATACCAAACAATGGGATTTGTTGTGAGTAATAGCATGACAAATCCTAATTCAGGCTTAACATCAAGGCATGCCTTACTTCTTATAGGGCCAAATAACTTGTCTTCCTAGGTTTTAAGTGTGCAGCCTCCTCTTCCTCCTAGCCCACCACCAACTTCATTATTGGTAGCATCAACATCACCGACATCATAGTTAACAACTTCAAACACCACATTACCATATTCAATAGGAAATGTGTCATCTATTTTAAGGTTGTTAATGGCACAGAGTGTAATATGTGCATAAAATACAACCACCTCTTCTTCTAATTCATATATACATGTTTCTTTGGCTATAATACCAAATCATTTCCCAGATAAAAATACAACTATACTTGCAGTTTCTACTATGACATCCTTATTTCCAACCCCATATTTGAATGCAACACCTGAAAATTATGTTCCAGATGAAGAACCGACTTCTACTCAGTATATTATTGGAACTCAATTAAATTCAAATATACTTAAGTTCGTCATGAAGTTTCTCTTAGTGCATTGTATAAGAATTTTCCAAGAAAATGCACAACATGTGGTTTGAGCTTCAAGTTTCAAGAATAGCACAACAATCACATGGATTGGCATGTGCCTCGAAATCAAATTGTATCTAAGAATCGTAAGCAAAGATCACCATAGTCAGTGTCTCGTAAATGGTTTGTGAGTGACAAGGATTGGCTCAGTGTAACTAAGGTGTCAACATCCGAGGTTATTCCTAATTTCTCCCTAGTGTAAACAACTTTGGATAAAAAAAGATAGTGAGCAAGTGGGTGTGCCTACTGATGACAAACAGAGTGTCTGTATTCTATGTGGATAACTCTTTGATTATTTCTATAGCAGTGAAATATATAGATGGATGTGTAAAAGAGTATTGTATATGCAGGCTCCCATTTGATTCATGCTTAAGTAAATTCCAGGGTAAGTTGGTTATTATAAAATACATCTAAAGGATATTTGATGATATTGAATGTGATATTTGTAAATGAGATGTTGGGGATTCTCTGGGATTATTCTACAATATAGACAACTTAAAGGAAGGTGCCCCATAGATTGCTAGAATATTGTCTCTGACATTTCCTTTGATTAATGGTCATGCAAAGAGAGAGAGAGAGCACTTGAAAGTAAACCCCAATTACTCTCGTTTAAACAAACATGGATAATTTTTACATCAGTATTTGAATGTTTTGTCATTAATATAACTCATGATTATCATTTTGTTTGTACCTTTGGTATGTCTATAGTCATGAGTAAAGAGTCTGCAAAACTTTATTACCATTGCAATTGGAATAAAACAGAATAAGAATGTAGACCATATTGTTCAAAAGTTATTTTCTCAGTGAGTTCAGTTAATAATTGGTGGGTTGCAATGCGATATTTAGGTGGTTATCAACGTGTTACATTTTCTTTCTGGACCAAATGATGGTTTTGTTACATGGGATTTTTTTTCTAGTTTCCTTTAAATAACATCACAGTGATGTTGTTCCATTATGATGGTGTCACATATACATGGATTGATTTGGAGTGGAGAAATAGAGCTATTCGTATAATGGCAATCAACCAAACCAAATGGTAATGATATTGTTAAATACATATTGCAAAATATTTCATGTTAATTCAATAGATTACTTTTCATGTAGGTGGATTGAAAAGTGTTTCCTTCATCCAGATGTAGTTGTTGACTACAAATACATTTTCCTTTGGATGAGGATCTTGGAGTGGAAATTTTCCACGCAGAATAGTATGTAGGACACCTTTTATCTGAATCCTTGTTTTTTATTTCTATAGTCTTAGGCAAATGAAGTTTGCATTTATATATGCATATTATTAAGCATGTTACAAAACGTATATGAACGAAAATAAAATGAACCTGTAGTGGGTTTTGTCTACCTTTTGTCCAACGTGTGCCTTTGTTCCTACCACAAATAGTATATTTGTGAACAATGCTACCCAAGTTCATTTGCATGCAGGAAAAAACTACATAACTTTATGAATTCATTGTCAATTTTTTCATGTATCTATAATTTACTAGACTTGGAATTGGGAAAAAATTGGTTATGCAAAAGAGTCGAGTTTGAATCAATTTGGTAAAAAATTAGGAAAAACTAGGAAAGGGCAAAAATAAAGATATACAAATATTTTAACAAAAATAAAATGTCTTGAGAATATTTTGATCTTGGTCCCTTTTTTTATTTGTTGAATTTTCATAGTATAAAATTGCCCAATAGAGACAAAAATTACCAAATAGTGACCAAATTCGGGGTAATGAAGGATCTATGTAGGTTGTGAAACAAGTTTAACTTTTTTAAGTAGAGTTTGACTTGGTCAACCAAATCATACTCTTACTTGCTAGTCAAACTCATGTTGAATGAGTTAGAATATCAATGGACATGTTTGTATCACAGGAGTAGGAAAAAATCGTTGACTTGGCTATTTGTTTCAAACTTGGACTATCATGAGTTTGAGTCACAATTTTGGTAGTACTAGTTGCACTGAGAGGTTCTTTACCACCTAGTACAAGGGATATGTTGTTACATAATGTATGACTATGTACATGACAACCAAAAAATATGAAAAATAAACACTAAAATAAATTACATGTTTGTTTCATTACACTTGGAAAAAATAAATGCACATACACACCAACCTATATCAATACCATGTATCTATTAAGAAACATATAGCCATTTCCACACTTATCCCATTCCTTTTATTTTTACATTCAACATGGAGATTTGCTTCCTCTATATATTTGATGAAGTTAAATGTGTTGGGTTGTTCTATATTCTTTCCACGAATAGCCCACGTAGTTAACTGGGAGGTTAGAGGGGGGGGCGAAGCCCCCCCTTCATTACATCGATTGCATAGCAGGGGGGTCACAGGGGGTTTGAGGGGTGCAGGTAACACCCCTCTATGGGGTTCAGTGCAGCGCCCAAGAAAATTTTGGTTTTTGGACGCTATATTAGGTTGGGCAGACCTACCTATGGTTTTGTGCATGATTTTTGCACATGGTTTTGGACGTGATGGTTTTCGGTCCATGGTATTGGATGCTTCGGCATGTATAAATATGTATTGTAACATTGAAGGAACATAATGAAAAATAAGCTGGTAGTACCTATGTTGGGATCGAGGGGAAAATCTCTGTGTATTTGCGTTTTATGTGTTATGCTCTCGCATTGTTTATTTTCTATGTTTTAGAATTCGTATGCAGGTAATTTCTGTATGGGGTTAAAACTTACATTTGGTATCAGAGTTGTTTTGGCTTCAAGGGGACGATTTTGTTGCTGAGGGGTTTCGCTCGGGCCTGTGGTAGACCCTGTTTAGTGGGAGATCTACGAGATCGATTTTGGTGGTGAAAGAAGATGGCGAGCAGTGGAAAGATAGAGATTGAGAAATTTAATGGTCAGAGTTTTGAGTTGTGGAAACTCGAGATGGAGGATCTGTTGGTGGATAAAGATAAGTGGACCGTGGTAGATCTGGGTGCTAAACCAACGAGAGTGTCTGATGAAGAATGGAAGAAGTTGGATTGGAAGGCAAAGAGCACAATACGATTGTGTGTCTCAGATTCAGTATTGTTGAATGTATTAGGGGAAGCTACAACGAAGGCTTTGTGGGACAAGTTAGGGACTTTGTACCAATCTAAGTCTCTCGTGAATAAATTGTTCCTATGGAAAAAACTTTATAACCTGAGGATGAAAGATGGAGACTTGTTGACAAAGCATCTGAACACATTTAATACTATGGTAAGTCAGTTATTATCTATTGATATTCAAATTTCAGATGAAGATAAGTGAATCAGTTTGTTGTGTTCTCTACTAGATTCATGGGATAGCCTGGTTATTGCAATAGGTAGCAATGCAACTACCTTGCATTTTGATTAAATAGTCTCATCCTTGCTGACTGAGGAGATGAGACGGAAAAATATGGAGAGCCAGAATGGTGATGCCTTGTCTGTACGAGGATGGTCCCAGAACAGAAACAAAAATAAGTCATCGAGTGGGAGATCTAAATCTCCAGGAAAACCTATAAAGGTGGTTTGCTAGAAATGCGGAAAGGAAGGGAACTACAAAAGGATTGTAAATCTAAAGCTCCTGACAAAGGAAAGGGATCTGATGATGCTCCTTTTGCAGAGGCGAAAACCACCTCAGATGAAGGTGAGGATGTGTACTTGGCTTCTTCAAGTACACATGCAGATCATGAGGCATGGTTGATTGACTCAGGTGCATCCTTTCACTTCACTCCCCATAGAGAGTGGTTCTACGAGTATGAGAAATATGATGGTGGTGATGTCTTCTTGGGGGATGACAGGAAGGCTAGAATTGTTGGTTGTGGAAAATTAAAGTTGAAGTTACAAGGTGGAAGGGTTAGAACACTTCCAGGTGTTCTGCATATTCTTGCATTGGCCAAAAATCTGATTTCTTTAAGCAAGCTGGATGATGCGGGTGTAAAAATAGTGTTTGAGAAGGATACCTACAAAATGGTTCGGGGATCATTGGTATTGATGCGGGGAGTTCGAATTGGAACTTTGTACAAGCTGCAAGGTAGCACTATTGTTGATGGGTGCAACAATTCTGTGGTTTCTGAAAGTGGAGCATAAAATCTAGTGATCTCTAGAGAGAAGACCATGTTGTGGCATCAAAGGCTTGGACATATTGGAGAGAAGGGTCTTTGAATACTTCATGGTAAAGGTATGGTAGAAGGTATGAGTAATAGCTCTCTGGATTTTAATTTTTGTGAAAATTGTGTATATTGGAAGCAAAATCGGGTGAGTTTCCCCTCTGGTGGTAAAAGGACGAAACATATATTAGAACTTGTGCATAGTGATGTGTTTGGACCTGTGAAGGTTCCATCACTGGGTAAGTCTGTGTACTATGTATCATTTATAGATGACTTCTCAAGGAACACATGGATATATTTCCTTAAGAAGAAATCTAAAGTCTTTGACAGGTTTAAAGAATTTAAGGCTCTGGTAGAAAACCAGATAGAGAAGAAGATAAAGGTGTTGAGGACAGATAACGGTGGAGAGTTTTGCAGTAAGGAATTTCAAGAATTTCGTAAGAAGTGTGGTATAGCACGGAAAAATACTACTCCATACACACCTAAGCAAAATGGAGTTGTAGAAAGAATGAATAAGACGTTGATGGAAAGGGCAAGAAGCATGCTTAGTGGTGCCGAGTTAGGACATGAATTCTGGGCAGAGGTTGTGGAGACAGGATGTTACCTGGTCAACAGATCACCTTCATCAGCGTTGGAGGATAAGACTCCACAAGAGGTATGCACTGGTAAGAAACCCTCTCTTTCACATCTGAGGGTATTTGGATGTGATGCATATGTACATGTCCCAAAGGAGAAAAGAACCAAGTTGGATAGTAAATCTGAAAAGTGCATCTTTATTGGGTATAAGGATGGTTTAAATGGTTATAAGCTTTGGAACCCCGTAACAAGGAAGGTTATGTACAACCGAGATGTGGTGTTCAGAGAGGTGAAAGATGTTATTAAACATGAAGTCCAACGAAAGGAACCTGAGAAGATAGAGTTTGAGCTTAAGGAGGAAGAATCAGACTCTACAGCAGAGGAGGAATCAGAAGACGAAGAGCCACAAACTCTGAGTGTGAGAAGATCAGTTCGAGAAAGAAGGAAGCCAGAAAGGTATAATCCATCTAATTTCTGTTCAAATTTTGCTTTATATGTTACTAGTGATGATCTCAGAACTATGAAGGAAGTAGTAGATTCAGAGGACGGAAAACTCTGGAAAGAGGCCATGGTTGATGAAATGGCATCTTTGCACAAAAATGAGGCTTTGCATTTGGTGGAGTTGACGGCTGGAAGGAAACCCATTAGCAGCAAATGGGTGTTCAAGAAGAAGACAAATGCAAAAGGAAAGGTGGAGAAATACAAAGCTCAGTTGGTAGAAAAAGGTTATTCCCAGGTGCCAGGAATTGATTTTGGTGATATTTTTCTCCTGTTGCCAGGGTAGCTTCTATTAGATTACTTTTATTTGTTGTTGCTGCTTTTGATTTTGAGGTAGAATAGATGGATGTGAAGATAGCATTTCTTCATGGGGATCTGGAAGAGGAGATCTACATGAAGCAACCTGAAGGTTTTGCGGTGAAGGATAAGAAAGAAATGGTATGAAAGTTAAAGAAGTCTCTATATGGGTTAAAACAATCACCAAGAACATGGTATCAGAAATTTGATACATTTATATGGGGACTTGGCTTCACCAGAAGCAAAGTGGATCACTGTGTGTATTTTAAATTAATTGGTGACCGTGTTATTTATCTAGTCTTGTATGTGGATGATATGTTGCTGGTTGGAAATGACAAAGAAATTATCCAGGATTTGAAGACCCTATTGTCCTACAAATTCGACATGAAAGATCGTGGTGCTAAAAACTATATTTTGGGCATGGAAATTAAAAGAGATTGGGAAAAGAGGAAGCATTGGTTAAGCCAGAGGAAGTATGTCGAGACAATACTGCAGAGGTTTAATATGGAGGATAGTAAACCGGTGAAGGTTCCTATTCCTGTAGGTGTGAGGTTATCTGCTGAACAGTGTCCCAAGACACAAGAAGAGGAAGAGGACATGTCCCGTGTTATATATGCAAGTGCAATCGGTAGCTTGATGTATGCAATGGTCTGTACTAGACCAGACATTGCACTTGCAGTGGGAGTATTGAGCATGTTTATGGCAAAACCAGGGAAGGAGCACTGGACAACAGTGAAGCGGGTTTTCAGGTATTTGTGTGGCACTAGTGATTATGGTTTGTGCTACTAAGGAAGACCAAGATTGGACAGAGTGTTGGATATTCATGGCTGTGTTGATGCAGACTGGGCTAGAGATCTGGATTAGAGAAGATCTACAAGTGGGTATGTGTTTAACCTATTTGGAGGTGCAATCAGTTGGATGAGTAAGAAACAATCTGTAGTGGCACTATCAACTACAGAGGCAGAACACATGGCAGCCACTCATGCAAGCAAGGGAGCAGTTTGGTTGCAGAGATTGTATTCAAGTATGGGGTTAGTACAGGGAGCTATAAGGATAGACTGTGAAAACCAAAGTGAAATTTTCTTGGCAAAGAACCCTGCATATGATTCAAATACAAAGCACATTGATGTTTAGTATCACTTTGTGAGAGATATGATAGATGACAAAAAGGTGTTGCTCGTAAAGGTGTACACTTTGAAGAATGCTATAGATACATTGAAAAAATCTGTAAGCTCTGAGAAGTTCTCTTGGTGTAGACAAACAATGGGCATTGTAGGGCTGGATAAATGACTAAGCTCTCTTGTGGCCCCCTGTGGAAAGAAAACAACAAGTGGGACAATGTTGGGTTTTGTTATATTCTTTCCACGACTAGCCCACTTAGTTAACCGGGGGGTTAGAGGGGGGGCGAAGCCCCCCCTTCGTTGTGATGATTGCGTAGCGGGGGGGTCACAGGGGGTTTGAGGGGTGTAGGTAACCCCCCTCTGGAAAATTTTGTTTTTTGGACCCTATATTAGGTTGGGTGGACCTACCTATGGTTTTGTGCATGATTTTCGCACATGGTTTTGAACACGATGGTTTTCGGTCCATGGTTTTGGACGCAATGGTTTTAGGTCCATGGTATTGGATGCTTCGGCATGTATAAATATGTATTGTAACATTGAAAGAAACATAAAGAAATATTAAGCTGGTAGTCTCGGTTTTGGGATCCAGGGGAAAATCTCTGTGTATATGTCTTTTATGTGTTATGCTCTCACATTGTTTATTTTCTGTGTTTTAGAATTCGTATGCAGGTAATTTCTATATGGGGTTAAAACCTACAAAATGAACTTGTTGTAGTGGCTGCAACACCCTCCAAAATTTTGGCTTGCATCCAAATTTCAGAGCCTTCCTTGGGTTTTCCTTTGATGGTTACAAATGCTCGAGCTCACCCCATGAGTTCTTATGAGGTCTTTTCATCTCTTGCTTGTTTGACCAGCTGTTGTCTTTCAGAATGTTGATTGCTTTGCCATTCTTGTCATCTAATACTAGTGAGTTTGAAGGTTTGTCTTTGTGTGTTTGGGTTGTCCTCGCTATGTGAACATCCATCGTACTAACACAAAAAGTTGTAAACAATGTCAAGCAAGTGTCGTTGTGGTCGTCCAAAGGTCTATCACAAGTGTCGCGCTTGTCTCTCTCAGCTCCGAGACAGTTTCTTTGAGGGCATGTTTTGTCTCATTTTCATGGTGGTCTATGTTGTCTTATCGCTGAGTATGCTAAGTGTATGTTCACAATGTCAGTCTACACAAGTTCACTTGCTTTGGACACTTAGCCATTTTCCTAAAAATCTTTCTGACCGAACAACCCTTTTCCATTGGACTTAACTGAGCTACACTGTGCAACCTCAGCCCTCAGTGACCTTGCTTTGCTTCCCAGAACTTCACAGTGCTTGAGTCTGTCCACGAGGTTAGCTTCATTTCGCAATCCTAGAGGTGAGCATCCTGTCTTCCTCTAAGAATTGCACAAAAATTTTCTCCCTGTCTAACAGAACTATGCATTTCTCAAGCACATTCAACAACCCTCCTCCTTACCCACCGAAAGCCTACACTGCTCTGAGACCTAGGTCTACACTCTTCCCTAAAATTGTGCAGACATGCCCAACTATTCATTTTCTACCTTGCTCTGCATTGTTCCCTAGAATTACGCAAAACTGTCTAGATGACCCTGGTTGCCTTGCTTTGCCCTACCTCCAGAAATTGCATAGACATGCCCAACTGGTCATCTTCTTGCTTGATTTGCACTGTTCCCCATAGTTGCACAAAACTACCCAGATGACATTTTCTGCCTTGATCTACCCTGCCTCAAGAAATTGTGCAGATACGTCTGGAAGTTCCCCTGCTAACTATCCTGCACTATTCCTAGAAATTGGTTAGAACTGATAAACAATCCCTCTGCAACCCTGCTCTATCTTCCTCCTGGAAATTGCGCAGTAATGACCAGGAGTCCCTCTACAGCCATCCTCTTTCCTCCCTCTAGAAACTGCATAGAATTGCCCAACAGTCCCCCTATAGTCCTACTCTGTCCTCCCTCTAAAAACTGTGTAGAAGCTTCCCCCCTCAGTGTCGCACCTTACTGCTAACACTGGTGACTTTTATTGCACAATCCTAACTCCCATAGATCACTTCAAAATTTTCAAAAATTGCAGGTTGTCCTCCTAGAATGCCTCATTCCAGCCTGAGTTGTGTTCTGTACTGTCTTAGTGAGTTGTCCTCCCTCCATGTCACCCCGAACACAAGAAAAATGCATCATGCTATACTAAGAGGTTTTGGATTTGATGTCGTCCCTTCATGAGTGAATTGCAGGAAAAGGTACATTGGAATATCATGGCAAGATGATGAAAATGATGAAGAAAGAGCGCACATGCTAGAATACTTACTTGTAGCTGGACGGATGTACCAAGCATATCAAGCGACAAGCAAGATGAACACATGCATTAAACCATCAAGCAAGACCAAGAAGATCGAACACCCCGCAACACTATGCCATGCAAAGGATAAGACAAAGCACACCAAGAGTACATCCATCACTCAGTAACACAACAACTTGACATGGACACCATAGTCAGCCAGTACATGTCAGTAGTTTCATGTCGAGTTGTGTCATGAGATGTCTCGGCCACATCACTATTATGGGCCATATATGTTGTCACTAAATGTAAAGTAAAGTGAAGTCCAATGGACACACACAAAATTCAAAGAGTCATATCAGTTGAAAATTCATGGGAAGTTGAACAATCATGAGGGTAGTCCAAGAGTCATAGGGGTCAAGCATCACCCTTGGCTATATATACCCCTCCCATTGTATGAGAAAAGGAATTTTCACCTTGGCTCCTCCCACATAGCCTTGAGAGTTTGTAGTATGTTCCTTGAGGACTGAGGAGTGACTCCAATGTCCCACTACTGGGACTAATGATGTATGGTGTACAGATGTGTCTTGGGACTTTTACTTAATTCAGAAGCCTATTTCAGGCCAGCACGTTTTCACACAAGTTTTGTAGATGTTTGTAAGACTACTCTTTAAACATTTGTAATACGTTTTTTCTTAACGTGTACTAAGATAGTTGAACTACTTTGGTTATTTTAGTACTTACATTATTTAAGATGTGTTGTATTGTTCATCACTGTTGTCGCATCCATGTGGACTACTGCACAGGACCTTAGATAGACCATTCTTGTTTTTCTTGGCTATAACAATCTTCACCCTTGTGTGGACTACTCTGCTAGATAGTGTACGCCTTTTGCCTTGCGCTTTGGTTTTAATGACTGTCGCATCCACTATGGACTACTGTGCTAGATGTTGGACAAACCCTTGTTGTTTTTCGCATGTGTCTCTCCCTAGGTGGTAATAATACCTCTCATCTAGAGGCTCACGTTTACCCTCTCCCTTATAGTAAGAGAACTCAGACATATGTTACATTATGCACTCACTAGGAATACTCACCTCAGTTTTTGAAGATACAAGAGTAACACTCTAATGCGTTGAACAACAAGAGCTAAGGAAAATATCTAAGATAATGGAAACTGGGCCATCGTATTAGATGGGACCCCTACACCAAATGGTGTGAGGTCTAGTTGGTGTTGGCATTATGATATAGGTGTTGTCCTTGATGGCAACTCACTCAGATGAAAGATCTAGTACAACAAGTCAACATCAAAGAATTACAGATCAGACTACAAAGAATGAAGAAAGAGAGGTATACGCAGCTTCACCCTTACCAAGCTGCGTATGCACATAGGTTCACTTAACACAAGTAGTGTATATGTACACATGCATTTTCACAGAAGGAAAAGCTTGTATATCTTGGAAAACTAAGTTTCTGGTCCAAGGTATTTTGATCCAAGGTATTGGTCCAAGGTATTTGGTTCAAGGTATTGACCCTAGGTATTTGGTCCAAGCTATTGGTCTTAAGTGGTTTTGGTCCATGGTATTGAGAAAGGCCTAAAACTATATAAGGAGGAGAATATCATTAGGCCAAGTGTGCAAGTATCAAATATATGATGAAGTGTGAGATCTAGTATGTAGGTTATTGGCTTATGGTGTTGTGCTTGATCTGAACCAAGGATGAACCTTAGTGGTTGATGAGGGATAAGATCTAATGATGGATCGGGATCTTAAGGCTTGAAATGAATTATCATTATGTGGTTTGATCATGTATAGTATAGATCTGAATACTAACGCATGTGTTATTCTGTAAATATTATGATCTGGGTATAACTAAAGTAAGGAATAGCTGCAAAATTATGAATTAATATTTGAAAATGTGTACGCTGGTTGGCTTTGATAAAAGCAGTATACACGCTGGTTCGACAAATGGAAGTAGCGTATACCTTATAAACTATATTTTAGTTGTTTCTGTTTGCTGTTGTAGAGTTCTGGGTTCTGGTTTGGGTTCTGGTGACTTTATTCTGGTGACAGTATTCTGAATGATCAGATTGATTGTGATTTGACAATGGGTTGTCAAAGTGGTTTATTGATTCAGTTGTGGTTGATTTAGAAAGTGATGATTGAGTTTCAGTGATTGGTTGATGTAGATGTATTTGATGATTGTATTGTAGTTATGATGTTGTTAATGGATCTAGTCTGAAAATTTATGAAACATGGTCCTTAGAGGAAGAAAGAAGGTCATAGCCTTCTGTAGGTCACCGCCTACGTACTAGTAAACATATCGGCTAGTACAAGAGTTAGGGGGTTGTATCTCCCTTCCAGTAGAAGCTGGAGAAAGAGAGAAGGTTGTAACCTTCTGCGGGTAGAAGCCTGCGTACTGGTATGAGTCCGCACCAGTACAAGATTATAAACATATTTTCTTATTATTAAAAGAAGACAGAGATGACAACAACAGGTGGTTTTTACCCACATTGGGTTTACACCTTATATCTTGGTGTTCATGTGTGTTTCTTATGTGTGATGCTTTATTCTTCTTTTATTGCACTATCTAATAAATCTATGATATATTGGTTAAAGTTCAATACATGATAAATTGTCTAAATCAAAATTTCTCTGCATATACGCTGGTTTCTTTAAGTACAGTCATGTGTACACGCTAGTTCACTTAGCTGAAGTAGCGTATACAAATCTGTTTGGGAAATAAAATTATTGATCTGATAATAATGCTTCAGCCCCCCTCTCAATATTATTTCCACAGTTGGGACTTCATACTCGGGAGCTCCCCTGAATCTTGGTGGGTCTAGCACCGTCAACATTTTTGGTGCTAGAAGGAGGGTCGCCATCAATTTATGGCTGAATTTCCTTCCAACCCCACTTATCTATCATCTAGTCAAGGCAATAACACGAACTCCATCTCTCCCACATGAAACTCTGAAGTTGGTTATTCCTCACCTCCCATACCCGAACAAGAAATTTTGTATCAACACATTTGCATCATCCATCCCATCACCCATCAGTTTTATAAAGACGTTGGGCTGATTCTAGGAGTGCACACTCTTTCCTCTTCGTAGAGGAAGCAAAAGACTACTCCCATAGGAGTGGTAGTCTCATTTTTTGAAGAAGCAAACCTCGCCACTCTTGAAGAGCTAGCAGAGGCTATTGAAAACAAAGAGGAACCTCTAGTTTTCCTAGAAGGAGAAGAAGATGACCTTGTACTCTTGGGCTCAGGTTATGGCAGAAGCAACGGAGGAGGCGAAGGTAGAGACTAACCAACAGATTCAGAGGTTGAACCATGAGATTCAGAAGAAGAGGATGAGGATGAAGAAGAGGACAACATGTCTGACCAAAATATGGAATGGATGACACAAGGCCCATTGGCACTTCCAGGTGTCTTGCACAATATGGCAAGACACGTAGAGAAGATTTTAACAAAGTATGACCCTGAGAGAGTAGTGAAGGTAGAAGATCATCTAGACACATTCTACCTGTATCTACAGACACTCGAGGTATGTTATGACGATGTTGCATGTAGATTGTTTCCATGTACCTTAGATGGAAGAGTAGTTGTATGGTACCACAACCTTCCTGTCAACTCCATTCAGAACTAGTGGTTGTTCAAGAGAATTTTCCTTGAGAATTTTACTAGAGACAAAACCCCCTCCATGTTGCTAAAAGAGTTAGGTAGTCACAAGATAGAGGAGAAAGAAAAAGTGAAATATTTTAACTAGAGTTTTAACCGTATCTTGGAAATTTTTACTTCAAACACCAAACCTCACGACTCCATCACGGTTGATTACTACACATCTGCACTGTCGACCAACATTGTGCAATTTGTTAAGAGTTGCGAAACTAACACTTCTGGAAAATTGCCAAGAGGCAATTGATGTGGAGAAAGACCTGCGCACAATTGGAGTCATTTTAGATGATGAATCAACTAAGGACTCCGAAGACACAAGCATGAGGTCTCAAACTACTATGAGTAAGGAAAAGGAAAAGGAAGCAAGTGGAATCGAAAACATTACTTGTCTCGTCAAGTCCTTGACAACCAAAGTTTCTGAAATCAAACATTCGACGAGTGAGACAACCATGAATAGTAGGCATCCTAGATTTGCACAGAAGAAGAACTCAGCTTCAGGTAACAGTAACAGTCACCTGGCCAAATCTGCACATATCTCTAACCTTGTGTTCAATCTTGATCAGATCATGATGGATCATTACTACATGTTCCATAGCAAATGACATTCAGAGAGGACTTGCCAAGGATGGAGCCAAGGAATGAGTGCCCTAGCTACACATTTGACTGACCAATTTATGGTCAGTGAGCAAGATGAGCCTAAGGATGAAGACGAAGAGAAGTTGTTGCATCTGATGAAGCTCCAAGTAATGGGAAGGTAATCAACATGTATCAATGTGCTTGCACTGACCAACAGAGCACCACTGAGATGGAGCCTCTGAGCGACTGTCCGGCTTGAAAGAAAAATAGTCGATACATTTTGAGGAGTGAAGGGGACCCCACCATTTTTTAGATACCGAGAGAAAAAGTAAGACAATATATGCTCAGAACAGTTGATCCATTGTTCAACTCAAAACACAGAAAACACAAATCAAGTCTGGGAAGACAACTAGAACTAAAAGCATGTCCGTGAGTAGTAAAGACAAAAGCATCCCACCAAAAAACATGAACACAAGTCTACCCCCAGAAAGTTTAGTGAGTCTTCCTGCTCTAGGTTACAACATTGTTGAAGAAATGAAAAAGACCCATGCGAACATCTCTCTTTATGAGTTAACCAAGATCACGGGTCAACGAGATATTCTTTTGTGTGCACTGGAGATGTCTCTTCCAGTAAGGGACCAAGAAAGTCTCCTAACATGCTCACTTATGTGCTCAACGCGCTTTGCATGGAGGAAAATAAATCGATCTAACCACCGTTTTTGCTATCATTCGAAATATTTAACTTAAATGTCCACAAATATTTGGTTAATTATGGCGCACCATTCAATGTCATGGCACTCTCTATTTCTAAGCGGATCAATGCTCAATGGAGTAGCACAGCTACGCAGATCATCCAACTTGAAAAAACATGTGTGCTAGCCATTGGTGAACTTAAGGATGTGATCATCCACTTATCGTCCGATAGACGAGTTCATCAGTTCATTAACATCGTGATTGTGGACATCCTGGAAGAATATGGTTTATTGCTCAATAGGGACTGGTCGAGCAAGCCGCAAGGATACTTTGCTACAGACTGGTCATACTTATTGCTTCTACACAATGACAAAAACAACCAAATCCGGGAGTTGTCAGAAAGAGACATGAAGCATAACGTTACTTTCTTGAATGGTGAAAATGAAACGTTAGCTTTCACAGAAATTATGTTCGGCAATTTATGTTCGCGTGCACGAACAACACCACCATGTCTGAAGTGCTCATTTTAGTCTTATAGAAAGCCATCAACCTCAACATTGTTGTGCTTAAAATGGTAGGTGTTTTAGAGATCATGGTACATCAGGTAAGTAACACCATACATTGTGTTTCACCCCGTATTAAGAGTTACCAACAAGAGTTATGGTGACTTATCTCTAACTTCCAATATTTCAATATTATTTTTGTACCAAGAATGCGTAATGCAGCTGCAAATGCTCTAGCAAATGCAAATTCTAGGATGACACTGCTTAGGGATAGATTTTCTGTTGAAATTTTGTATAAGCCATCTATCCCTGTCAACATCACTAATTTACGTGTTTTTGATGATGATCGACGGATACTACATTTCATGGCCAACACTAGCGTCTTCAAGGATGTAGCGATAGATGAAGACGAGCACGAGCAGTCTCTACAGAGCGCATCTGATGATAGTAAAGGCAACCTCATCCCCAAGGGTGTGGTATCACTAGAAAATCTATATGAATTGAAGAACCGTTTTTAAGGGCTAGTGAATTCCAAAACCCACAATTCCACAACGTTGTACGAACATATCAACCTGGGAACAGACAAAGATATGAATTTTGCGAATCTTGGTACATCTTGCACACTAAAAGAGCGACAATCTTTTGTCTGCCTATTCAGATAGTATCGTGATCTGTTCACATGGATGTATGATGACTTGAAAACATATGATACACGAATAATCCAACATGTCATTCCAATCAAAGAAGGGGCCAAGCCTTTCCAACAGAAGCTAAGGAAATTACATCCATCACTTGAGACCCACATACAGAAAGAATTGACTAATTTGATGGATTCTTAGATCATTTACAAGCTTCTTCATTCCACATAGGTTTCAAACTTAGTCCCTATCAGGAAGAAGTCCAGGGAGAACCGTCTGTGCTTTGATTTTCAAAATCTAAGTCATGCCTTAGACAAAGATAACTACCTAGTCCCATCTATGGAGCACAGATTATAGACAATATCTGGAGCAGAGATGTTCTCTTTGCTAAAAGGTTTCTCAGGATACAATTAGGTTCTGGTAGCAGAGAGTGACCTATTGAAAACAACATTGTATAACATGTGGGTTACGTTCACTTATGGTAGAATTCCATTTGGTTTGGTAAACACAGGTGTTACATTTGAGTGCACAATGGAAATTTCTTTCCATGGGATCATTAGACATAGCGTAGTGTTCTACTTTGACGACATGACAATCTTCTCTAGACAACGGTCATACCACCTACGCCATCTCAAGAAAATATTTGAGCGATGTTGAAATTACAAGATATCCTTGAATCCCAAGAAGAGCATCTTCGTAGTGTCTGAGGGTAACCTCCTTGGGCACATCATTGCCAAGAATGAGATCAAGGTAGATCTAGACAAATTTCGGACCATCATGTAGATTCCTAATCCCGTGAACAAGAAAGCCATGCAGTCCTTCCTGGGGAAGATCAACTTCCTCAGAAAGTTCATCTCTCATTATGAGCAACTTGTCAAACCCATTCAAGAGATCAAAAAGGAAATAGTGTACAATTGGGGAAAGAAGGAAAAATAATCATTTTCTCAGATTAAGCAAGCTATAGAAGAGGCACCTGCACCGTACAACCCAAACTTCAAAAAATATTTCTTGCTCTACACGTTTGCTTCTGATACTTCACTCACTGTTGTGCTCACTCAGAAAGATGACCTGGACAATGAACGACCCATCTCTTTCATGAGCGTGAGCTTGCAAGGACTTGAACTGAACTATCCCATTGTGGGAAAACAAGCATATGTTGTATACAAGGAGGTTATACATTTCAGACCCTACCTCTTGAAAAATCACCCCATTGTCTTTGTGCCACACCCAACAATCAGATCATTTCTTGTTCAACAAGAGCTAGGTGAGAGGCAGGCGAACATGATGATTGGACTGCAAGAGTATGATCTTGAAATCAAATCAGTTCACACCATAAAGGGTCATGGTCTTTGTATATTAGCAGCTGAAGTAATACATTCACAAGAGGAAGAGGTAGAGCTCGCTGGCTAGGATTAAGAAATTGAAATGTATAATGTTGAGCAAGCCCCCCCCACTTCGCAATGAAACTCTTCATATGTAGACATGCACCAGTACCTTGAGCATGGAACCATACCCTCTCACTTATCTATGTGGCAGAAGAGGGCACTATGACTGAAAGCTTTATCTTACTAGTTGGTGAATTGAGTAATTTACAGAAAACATCACAACGTCATTTTTCTCAGGTGCCTAGAGGCATAGGATTCAGAAAGGGTGTTACATGATCTCCATGATGGAATAGCCGGGGTTCAGTTCCCAGGAAACACAACAACGCACAAGGTCATGTAGGCCAGTTTCTACTGGCCTACATTATTCAAACATGCACATTCCTATGCCCACAAGTGTCCAATTTGTCAGAGATGGGCCGACAAAAACAAAGGTCATTAACCCCACTGCAGCCTCTTGCATTGGACGAACCATTCCAATAGTGGGGCTTGGAAATCATTGGGGAGATTTTCCCACATTTGTCAAAGAAACACCACTACATCTTAACTGCTACAAATTACTTCACACGGTTGATGGAAGCAGTTTCGCTGAAACAAGTGAATGACTAGGAAGTCATCAGCTTCCTAAGACAAAACATCATCTTGAGGTTTGGCATTCCTGTATCACTTTTTTTTTACAATGAAACACACTTTTCTTTGTTAAATCTTTATGAATTTGAATTGAAAAATGGTATTGTGTTAAGGAATTCAAATAACTACTACCCATAGGGAAATGGTCTTCTCGAGTCTACAAACAAAATTATTATCCGCATCATAAAAAAATTCCATTTACTCTGAACAAAAAAACTAGCATTCCACTCTGGTGAATGCTCTTTGGGCTGACCGAGGCACACCCAAACCCTCTCTGAATACCTCCCACTACTTCCTGGTATACTGAAAATAAGCCATCCTCCCACAAAATATCTACATTCCTACTCTTCAGTTATCCAAAGAATCTCAAGGCAAGCCGTGTCTATTGGTTCAACATAGGATGGACACATTACACAAGCTACAACAAGAAAGGGTGAAATAAAAAGGAAAGTTCATACTTCACCAGAACCATATCAAGAGATGGTTCGACAAGAAGTTTGCAGGGAGTACCAAATTCACTGTGGGTGACTTAGTCTTGCGGTAGGATAAACTCCATGAAGATGAAGGAACACATATGAAGTTTCAGTCCCTATGGATTTGCCCATTCATTGTCCATGAGAAGCTTGGGAAAGACACGTACCATTTACAATCACTTGACAGGAATATTGACACTCTCCCTCTCAATGGCCAAGACTTGAAATTTTATTTTCAATGATCTGGGGCTACGCCATGCACCGTGTACGTAATTCTTTCATTGTTGTTATGTTATTTTCTTTCCTCTTTCTACTTTTCTTTTTGTTTGTTCTTTTCTTTGCTGATTTTCTTTTCTTTGTTGTTCAATTATTTATTTATTAAATAAGTGTTGTCCCACACTATGTTCTAGTTTCTGAATGTGCATGTGGCTGAAGTTCAAAGAGTCTTGTGACACTCCAGCGCTTGGCCAATCCTGCGTCCATGCTTGATTTTCACTTTTGGCCAATGAAGTCTTGACAGAAAATATGATCCATCTGTAAGGAAAGTTTTTGTCGAACTATGAACCCATGCCCAGTCTGTGAAACCTCATGACTATACTTAGTTTTTTCTTTGTATGATCAAGATTATCCAACTAGTAGAAAAGGAGAAGGGGAAAATATAAATGAGAAAACCTGAATCAGAGGTCTTACATGCTTCTCTAAAGGAACAACTTCTTCTTCTCTCAATAAATCAAGATCCCTCTTCTGCCTCAAAAATAAATAAGTGCCTATGCACATTCCTCTTTCAAAAAATAAAAAAGGGGAAAGAAGAGAAAGGCTTCCTGTGCACAGCGGTGAAGCAAGCAACTCCATCGGGGTACTATCCAGGCTCGCTGGTAGTGGAGAAATTATTTTGTTCCTACGTGACTCTACCGGGGTACTGCCTAGGCCTGCTAGCAGTGGATCAGCACCAGAGATGAAAACTTATACATTGAAAATCTTAAGCTTGTGAGCCAAGTTACCCTTCCCACTTTGAAACATAGTGATCTGGCTGAATTTTTTGTTGTGTTCAACTAAGTCAGTACAAGGTGAACCGTCTCTATCCACAGGGTAAGTGGGGAAGCTCAAGTGATCTACACAATGAATCAATACTTCCCGAAAGGCTAAGGCCATGCGTTGAAAATGAAAACAAACAGAGAAGTTGGTATTCAACTAGTGTGTCGCCATGTGTTGTAGCGACTACAACACCCTCCAAAATTTTGGCTTGCAACCAAATTTTAGAGCCTTCCTTGGTTTTTCCTTTGATGGTTACAAACACTCGAGCTCACGCCATGAGCTCTTGTGAGGCATTTTCACCTTTTTCTTGTTTTACCATCGATTTTCTTTTGGCATGTTGATTTCTTTGTCATTACTATTATCTAATTCTAGTAAGTTTGAAGCTCTATCTTTGTGTGTTTGGGTTGTCCTTGCTATGTAAACATCTGTTGTACTCACACAAAAAGTTGTAAACAATGTTGCGCAAGTGTCGTCATGGTCATCTGAAGGTCTATCACAAGTGTCGTGCTTATCGCTCTCAACTCCAAGACAGTCTCATTGAGGGCATGTTTTGTCTTGTTGTCATGGTGGTCTATGTTGTCTCATCATGGAGTATGCTAAGTGTATGTTCAAAATGTCATTCTGCACAAGTTCACTCACTTTTGACACAACCATTTTCCTAAAAATCTGCCCTACTGGACAACCCTTTTCCACCGGACCTGACGGAGCTGCACTGTGCAGTCTCATCCCTTAGTGACCCTACTCTACTGCCTAGAAGTGTGCAATGCTTGAGGTTTTCCACTAGGTCTGCGACACTGCACAATCCTGTTGGTGAGCAACCTCTCTGCCTCCCATAATTACGCAGAAATTGCCTCCCTATCCAACTGAACTATGCATTTCTCAAGCACAGTCATCAACCCTCCTCCTTGCCCACCGAAAGCCTGCATTTCTCTAAAACTTGGGTCTAGACTCTTCCCCAAAATTGGGCAGACATGCTCAACTGGTCATCTGCTACCTTACTATGCACTATTCCCCATAATTGTGTAGAACTGTCGAGATGAACCTTGTTGCCTTGTTCTGCCCTACCTCCAGAAATTTCACAGACATGCCCAACTGGTCATCTACTACCTTGCTCTTCATTGTTCCCCAGAATTGCGCAGAACTGTCGAGATGACCCTTGCTACCTTGCTCTTCCCTGCTTCCAGAAATTATGCAGACATGACTGGCAGTTCCCCTGTTGACTGTGCTACACTATTCCCAAGAATTTCTTAGAACTAACCAACAGTTCCTTTGCAGCCCTGCTCTATATTCCTCCTAGTAATTGCACAGTCATGATTAACAGTCCCTCTACAACCCTGCTCTGTCCTCCCTCTAGAAATTGTGCAAAACTTCCTAGCAGTCCCCTTGCAATCCCAATCTGTCCTCCCTTTGAAAATTATGCAGAAGCCGCCTCCCCCTCAGGGTCCAACCTTGCAATTGATTCTCTTGACTTTTAATGCACCATCCTGCCTCCCAGTGATCACTGCGTAGTTTTTCCCGACAATGTAGGTTGTTGATCAGGTGGTTAAAAATTCGCTCAAAATTCAAAGTTGTTGGATCAGTGTGGAACCTGAACGACTGTGTAGTGCTCGTCAACCTAAATCTAGTGCAACTCATTTTGCATGAAACATACTTCGTATGCTCCCAAAAACATGTTCTGTTCATTTTCCAAAACATGCGAATTTGGCAAAAATTTTGACAGCCCATTCAGCAGTCCGTACTGCTGACGTGGCAAGATGAATGGACCTGCTGACTGGCATGGTTGACTGGGCTCCATCAGTCCAATCATGTCTCACCACTTGTCCAAATATCATTGGTGTTGATTTGGGTAATTTTCATTGGTGGGTTGGTGGCCAACCATAGGCTGCCACGTGGCCCAATCAGAGGCAGCCATGTTGCAGCATGGGGGCCACCAAAAATCTTATTAAGGGTTGAATGGATCGGGTGGGGGTAAAAAATCAGACCTTCTTCCAACAAACCTTACTAACTACCAATGTGCCACTATGTTGCTTATTATTTATTGACATGTGACATATATTTAAACTTGAAGTCTTGCGCCATTTGGAAAAGGGGCCAGCCCGTGGGCACGTGCAACCCAACAGAATTGCGGGCGGAGAGGAATGGGGGCCCGACCGGTGGGGGTGGGCCATTGGACTTAACCCCAAGCACGTGGCCCCCCATGTGGCCTAAATTTTTGGAAATAAGGCCACATTGGGCATTTAATTGCTTCAACAAATTCGCCGGGAATTTGGTGGAATCAACGTCGAATTAGCGGAAATTGGGGAAAATTTGTAGGAAGGTGCTATATTTTGGGGAAATTGTAGAGAAAATAGTGCAAGAGTTAGGGGAAGACATAAATTCTTGAGTTTTTGACCAATTTGGGAGTAGAAAGAGGCTAGACAAGAATTTTTGGGCATTCTGGAGCCATTGGAGTAGGTTTCAGAGCTATTTGAGCATTGTAAACTGATGTATTCACACTTTTGAGCATAATAGAGAGGGTCAAGCCATTGGAATCTTGACCAAGGAGACGTAGCCCAAGCAGGGTGAACTCCTTCATCATGTGCTATTGTGATATTGTTTTGGTGATGTTCTTGTCTGTTGTATGCTCTTGTTCAATCATTTGTTTATGTTAATTTGTTCATGAAATTTACATAAAAACAATAAAAAAACTCATGATAAAACTTGCAATTAACCTCTTGAATCCTTAAGAAATTTTACATATTCTGAAGAGGAATTTAGCATAGCAAAACTAATTTTCTCGTTTAGATCAGTTGTGCTCCTGGAATGCTTCATTGTAGCTTGAGTTGCGCTCTCTGTTGTCTCAGTGAGTTGTCCTCCCTCCATGTCACCCATAACACGAGAACAATGCATCATGCTAGACTAGGAAATTTTGGATTTGATGCCGTCGCATCATGAGTGAATTACAGGAACATGTACACTAGAATATCATGGCGAGATGATGAATGGGATGAAGAAGGAACGCACATGCTAGAAGACTTTCTTACGGCTAGACGAATGTACCAAACATATCAAGCAAGAAGCAAGAGGAACACATGCATTGAACCATCAAGCAAGACCAAGACCATCGAAGACCTCACAACACTATGCCATGTAGAGGATAAGACAAAGCACACCAAGAGTACATCCATCACTCAGTAGCACAACAACTTCACATGGACACCACAATCAACCAATACATGTCAGCAGTGTCATGTCGAGTTGTCTCATGAGATGTCTTGGCCAAATCACCATTATGGGCCATATCTGTTGTAATTAAATGTAATGTAAATTTAATTTCAATGGACGCACATAGAAGTCGAAGAGTCATATCAGTTGAAAAGTCATGGGAAGTTGAATAGTCACTAGGGTAGTCCAAGAGTGACAAGGGTCAAGCATCACCTTTGGCTATATATAACCCTCCCATTGTATGACAAAAGTACTTTTCACCTTGGCTCCTCCCACATAGACTTGAGAGTTTTTAGTTTGTTCCTTGAGGAGCCAGGAGTGGCTCCGTTGTCCCACTACTTGGACTAGTGATGTACGGTGTACAGATGTGTCTTGGGTCTTTTACTTAATTCAGAAGCCTATTTCAGGCCAGCACATTTTCACACATGTTTTATAGATATTTGTAAGACTACTCTTTAAATATTTGTAATGCATGTTTTCTTAACCTATACTAATATAGTTGAACTACTTTGGTTATTTTACTACTTACATTGTTGAAGAAGTGTTATATTGTTCTACATTGTTGTCTTGTTTGTGTGGACTACTTCATAGTACCTTAGACAAACCATTCCTTTTTTTTCTTGTTTATAACCACTGTCACCCCTATGTGGACTACTCCACTGGATGGTGTAAGTGTTTTCCCATGCACTTTGGTTTATCAACTTCTGCATCCGCTATCGACTACTCCCCTGGATGTTGGAAAAACCCTTGTTGTTTTTCGCGTATGTCTCTCCCTGGGTGGTACTACTACCTCTCATCTAGAGGCTCACTTTTACCCTCTCCCTTATAGTAAGAGAACATGGAGTGATCTGAAATGGGGGTTTGATAACTTATTATGCTTACAAGAACCTCTCACTCAGTTAAACAAATAAATGATCTAGCTTATATATGACATTTGCGGAATTAAATACTTGAAACAGGTGTATGTTTTCTTTTAAATGTTTAAGTTCTTTAAGTCCATTTGTTTATGCTAATATTAAACACATATAACAATGATATAATGCAAAAAATAAACAACCACACATAATAAGAAATTTAATCTAGGAGTTCACCCGAAAATCGTGGGCTACGTCTCCTTGAGATTTTGTCATCTTGACTTGGCTCTTTGGGATTATGGCAAAGTTTCTTTTACAAGTTCCACACTTAACTCCAAAGGTTACTGAACTGAACCAATGGGCTTAGACTACCATCTATATCCCTGTCATGGTTGTCACCAATGGGCTTACACTACCATCTATATCCCTGTCATGGTTGTCATCACTCTGCAAATAGATCTAAGCTCCCTTAGACTTGATTCCTTCAATCAGTGCACTTAGCTACCCTGAGATTCTTGATGGCACTAACTCCTTTAGAATTCTTTAATTGTCACTGAAACCTCATCCATTGTCTCCATCACATATCAGACACCAAAAATAGACTGATCATTTTCTCAAAATGAGCACTACATCCCCAAACTAGGCCTTTCTCCACGGTTGGCACCATGCTGCATTAAACTTCCCTGTAGCATCTCAGCCATTAGAAGTCTCCAAATGATTATTCAAATCCTTGTAATGGATTCAGAAGACTCATTATAGTCAGGAATGACTGTTGGTTCACTGAGAACGGGTACTGGTAGCTCCTACAACTGCCTCCAACTCCTGGTGGCCCTGAGCTCCAAAATCTCCCTGGATGCAAATCTCCACGAAGATGACTTCTTCAGTTTCTCTGGACTATTCCATTGGCTTCATAAGACTCCAATTAGCCTATCTAGCCTCTTGTTTCACTCTCTATCTCTCTCTAGTCGAAAACTTCTCTTGGAGTGCATTTAATCAATATCCCCTAGGGATACTCCACCAAATTTGGTGAACTGCACCTAACTCCAGTTAAACTTAGCATTTCGCCTTCTTTTAGCTACCCTGCCAAGCTGACTGTCAGAGGTGAGTCGTTACAATAACTTTTTGGGTACGCATATGAGGCAGTATAATCCCGACAGTTAGGGAATCTCCACCATCGATCTATCCCACTCGATCCAACGAATATCGCATCGTCTGCTCACCAACTAACCCAGACGATCTACACCATCAATTTGACCCGTTCAATCAAATGAATGTTGTGCAATATCGCATAGATTCTTGCACGACAGATATCAGGTTGAGAGCACGAGAGAAAAGTGGTTTTCTCATGCTACGTGTCGCTCGTTATGGTTAATCACATGAAATTGAGGAATACTGTTCACCATTTTATAAGTGCGCAAGATACTGCTTACTGCTTACGAATACTACTCCTATGTTCTACTAACACGTGGGTTAATCTGATCTCTTCATTTCTTAACTTTATTTTGCACGACTTAATCCTAGCTGTCTATCTCCCTCACTCTTGTTCGTTGATCTGACTGATCCAATGACTATGCTTCGCTGCTCTGATACCACTTTCATCTGCATTTGAAGACTTTGATCCAGAGGCAAAATTGAATCTATTTTGGATCACTCCTCCCCATTAGGAATATTTTGGACCTGAAAAGACTGATATATTGATCTGTACAGTAGATGAGAGTACAACACCCTCTTCTTTCAGCCTCCATACACTTGCCTTGCATGGCTAGTGCCTTTGAACCAAAACTTGAAGGTAGTTGACAATTCCCTTCCTGGATGTGCTTGTCCTCCTGTTAAGAACTGTCTTCCTTGAACTCATTCAGAATTTCTGTTGAGAAGTTTACAAAAGGTAGCTCAACATCGCGTCCTTGATCATTGACCCAAGGTGGCTCAAACAAACATGAGATTACATCATAAATATATGCATACTTAACTGAAATTTGCATATGTACCAATGAATGTATGTTTTACTATGTCAAGAAGTCAAACCACTTCTTACCAAGACACTTCTATGGCAACCTTTGCTGCTGCAAATCTTCTTCTGACATCTTGTCAAAAACAACATAATGAAAAAAAATAACTTGACGACATAAATTCACATCATGTGAATCATCATCAAGTCTCTTACATCTTGTGTATAAATGTTTGACTAAATCACAAGCCGACAAAAACATACCATTTCAAACAACTGACTCTCCAAGTCAAGCATGTACAAAAAGAACTTGACGATTATTTTTCAAAGTAGAAAGAATTCCACCACTCTTATGAAACACTTCATCATTATCTCCCCTTTTCAATCTTAGAGACAAAATCAACTTTTCCAAGTCGATATGACATTGCATGCATGTTTAAACAAAGCAATCGACCAACAAGTCAATTACACATACATGTTCAAATACAATGAAGTCATCAACATTCCTTTGTTTATGACCCAAACATTCCACTGACATTCAACTTTCTTGTGTAGTGAGTATTACACACGCAAGTGGATAACCTCTAGGAGAAAAAATTTCTCCCATTTTATTTGCTCGCATAACCTAGTGAGTGTTATTCACTAGCATGTATTTTGTAAAGGCCTCGACCTAGTTCCAATTCAACTCCATCTAGTAGGTTGTAGAGGATTGCAAGCCTAATTTCATGAAGAGTAAGTTAGGGATGATCACCTTGACCTACTCGATGACATGTCTATGAAGATTGGCTACCTTGAACTTTTTTTCTGCCTAGGGAAAGAGAGACATTCCCATGTATGAGCATAAAAACTATCTTTGATATTGTTAATGCCTCTTTTGAAAAACGAAAGGACCAAGAACCATGGTGTCTTGAACTTTATTTCATAAAGTAGAATGAGGACACCATAAAGAGTGATCATTCGAGATAAACCAACTTCAAAGCCTTGGAATTTCCAGTTCAATCTTATAGGAAACCTTCAAGGCCCTCCAAATTCTCCAAGTAGTGTTATTCCCTTTCACATTCACAATCGTTGGGTTAATAATCAGTCTGTAAATTTATACTCTGTGGGTATGGCCTTCGTTGCTTTGAATCCGTAGCAACTTGCAAGACTGGAAGCAGTCAGGCACCAACTTTGTGTAAGGATAATGGTGGTACATGTACTCTTATTATAGGCTCACTAGATGAAGGGCCTTCAAAACTCAAATAAAGAAGAACAAAACTGAATCTATATCAACTATGTCAGAAAGTTCACACAACTAGGACTCCAAAGTCATACATGTTTCTTGCTTGACAAATCTTCTGCAAATATTTATGACTAAGATCCATTGTATTTATGGATACATTTTCGGAAACAATTTTTGTACCATGCAATTAGCCTACTTGACAAATATCCAATTTATTTTTATAAATATACAAAATATTTTAATATTATTTTCTGCAAATATTTATGAATATATGTACCATGCAATTAACATGTTTAAAAAATCTCCATTTTTTTCTACAAAAATCTAAATATTTCATTTGAATGTTATCGGACTCTGGTGTGGGAAGATTATAAGAAATGGTATTAGAAAAAGGATGGGGAGACAATGCAGAGAATATCTTGGATATGATTCATTTGTTGTTGGAGATCCTTCGGGCACATGATCCATCAACTTTGCAAATGTTTCTAGGAAGGATTCCTATGTTTCTTAATTTTGTGATTATTTCACCTTGTGGTAATTTTGGGCAAGCAATTTTAGGAATGCTAGACGTTGGTGGATAGGTAAAAATACTTTTTGTAATTGCAATGCCCATTCCATGGTATCTTCTCTTTATTGTTTGATTGTATTTTGAACTTTTACTTTGATTTCGTGTTGCCTTTTAACTATAAAATTGAACATACTTGGTATTGTATCCATTTAAACAACATCCAAAACTTGAATAAAATATTAGTATTATAGTTATTTTGTGTTAAAATATTTTTAGATTCAAATTTTATAGATATAAAAGATAAAAATGAATGCCAATGCCTTTGCTTGATTTTTACTTGACTCTGGTGTGTGAAGGTTATAGGAAATGTGTTTGGAAAAAGGATGGGGAAACAATGCAAAGCATGACTTGGATATGATTCATTTGTTCTTGGAGATCCTTCAGGAATCTAAACCATCGACTTTGGAAATGTTTCTAGTAGGGATTCCTATGGTTTTTAATGTTGTGATTCTTTCACCTCATTGGTTATTTTGGGCAAGCAAATGTTTTAGGAATGCCAAACAAAACATCGATGGACTGGCAAACAATTTTTTTATAATTGCAATATTCATTCCATGATATCTTCTCTTTATTGTTTGGCTGTATTTTGAACATTTTTTTCGATTTTTTTGTCTTTTAACTATAAAATTGAAAATACATTGTATCATGTTCATTTAAACAACAACCAAAGCTTGAAGATGAAATTAGTATTACACGATACTGATTGAAATCCTTTTAGTTGTTTTGTGTTAAAAGATTTTCATGACTATTCTAGAAAAGTTTGCTTTCATGTTGGTATTTGAGCACATGTTGTTTATATACTTGACCAAGTTCATATGTTAGAGAATGAAATGTTGTTGCGAATAAAATGACAAGGATTAGACTTTATATCTCAAATTATTTGTTTTCACAATTTATCTACAACTTGAGTTTTTTAACATGTAACTTGGTTGGCATGATTGTGCCTAAGCTTTACCTAAAGTTTGAATATTAAGTTACTAAGGTGTTATTTTCTATGGTGACAATTTATTTTCTTTGCTTATACAAGTCATGTGGCCACATAGTGTCCACTATCGCCCAACTGGGGAAAACTTGTTCAAATTTCTTGCTTTTATGGGCAAAACTGGCTTTGACATTGCTGATGTTGAGGTATATGTTGTATAAATCCTTTATAGTCTATTTTAGGTTATATTCTAGTGTTCATCATCTTTCATGCCTTACACTCTGCACTGTATCTTCTTTTGTTTTCAGAAAATTAACTCAATATTGATGGTAAGAAGAAAGAATTGAAGAAAGAGGAGAACAATAACACTGGAGCAACAAACACAAAAAGAGAGAGAGAGAAGAGAATCGGTCTAGTGATACCCTTAGATCCAATATCCCGCATAAGACACACACATAGAGACTGATGGTCAAGTCTTCAGGAGTTGGTGAATTCACCTGCAATGCCTTGGAAACACAATGATAATGTTTTGAAGTAATGAAACAACATTTTATGTGTAAATTTTAGTCCAACCAATATTAAGTTGGAAACTCATTGTAATACTTGACATTTCATATAATATAATTCATGTGGTTGAAATTATTTACAGTTGCACTTGATATTGTTTAGTATTGTAACTAACATATGTAACTTTTCATTTTTATATTAGATAAACTTGCACATTGTATGATTTTTTTTATTTTAATTTTAATTTTTTAATTTAGTCACAAAATCATATTAATTAATTTATGTTAATTAATAATGAACACATAAAATCAATCTAAAACTACTAAATTAGTAGTTTATATTGACTAATGATGAACACAAATAAAATGATACGACTAAATTAGTTGTTTATAATGACTATTAATGAAACTAAATAAAATGAATATAAACTATTAAATTAGTCATTTATATAATGAATATGAAACTACCAAAAAAAGATAAATGACTACTGCAAATGATAAATTTGTGACTACAAATGACGACTAAATGTTGCATATATACAACTATTAATAGCTAATTTACAGTATCTTATAACACGACCAAATTTAGTCATATTTCTTTGGTCATTAATTGGTTTCAAATGATAACTAAAATTTGCATATATATGACTATTGGTAGATAATTTACAGTATCTTATAACACGACCAACACTTTGGTCATATATTTTGTTGTATATTTGGTCATTAATTGTGGCAATTAATGACTAAATCAATAACTAAATTAGTGACCAAATTTATGATCAAATATACTACTAGATGATGAAATTGAGACAAAAATTAATGATTAAGCTAAAAATGACTAAAATTTGATTGCGTTATAAGACACTGTAAATTAGCTACTACTGGTCACTGACTGAAAAATGGTCGTTTATATGCAAATTTTAGTCATTTTTTTAATAACTAATTAGCCATTTTGTACTAGTGTGTGTTTGGACCTATGTTGGTTCCATCACTAGGAAAGTCTGTTTATTACATATCATTTATAGATGACTTCTGAAGGAATACATGGATATATTTTCTGAGGAATAAATCTAAAGTATTTGAGAGGTTTAAAGAATTTAAGGCTTTGGTGGAAAACCATATAGAGAAGAAGATAAAGGTGTTGAGGACAGATAACGGTGCAGAGTTTTGCAAGAAGGAATTTGAAGAGTTCTGTAAGAAGTGTGGTATAGCACGACAGAAGATTACTCCATACACACCTCGGCAAAATGGAGTTGCAGAAAGAATGAACAGGATGTTGATTGAAAAGGTAAGAAGCATGCTCAGTGATGTTGGGTTAGGACATGAAATGCGGTAGAAGTGGTGGAGATTGCAAGTTACCTAGTCAATAGATCACCTTCATCAACATTGGAGGATAAGACTCCACATGAGGTATGGACTGGTAATAAACCTTCTCTTTCACATCTGAGGGTATTTGGATGTGATGCATATGTACATGTTCCAAAGGATAAAAAAGCAAAGTTGGATATTAAATCCGAAAGGTGCATCTTTATTGGGTATAAGGATGGTTTAAAAGGTTATAAACTTTGGAACCTAGAAACAAGGAAGGTTGTGTGCAACTGAGATGTGGTGTTTAGAGAGGTGAAAGATGTTATTAAACATGAATTCCTACTAAAGGAACTTGAGAAGATAGAGTTTGAGCTAAAGGAGGAAGAATTAGACTCTACAGCAAGAGGAATCAAAAGATGAAGAGCCACAAACTCCAACTGTGAGAAGATTAGTTTGAGAAAGAAGGCAACCAGAAACGTATATTCCATCTCCTTTCTGTTCAAATTTTGCTTTATTTATTACTGATGATGATCCCAGAACTATGAGGGAAGAATTAAATTCAGAGAATGGAAAATTCTGGAAAGAGGCCATGGTTTATGAAATGGCATATTTGCACAAAAATTAGGCTTGGGATCTGGTGGAGTTGTCGGCTGGAAGGAAACCCATTGGAATAAAATGGTTTTTTAAGAAAACGATGAATACAGAAGGCAAGGTGGAGAAATACAAAGATCGGCTGGTAGCAAAAGGTTATTCCCAGGTGCTGGGAATTGATTTTGGTAATATTTTTTCTCCTGTTTCCAAGGTAGCTTCTATTAGATTACTTTTATCTATTGTTTCTTCTTTTGATTTTGAGGTAGAAAGGATGGATGTGAAGACAACATTTCTTCACTGGGATCTAGAAGGAGAGATCTACATGAAGCAACCTGAAGGCTTTGTGGTGAAGGGTAAGAAAAAACTGGCATGCAAGTTAAAAAAGTCTTTGTATGGGTTAAAAAAGTCACCAAAGATGTGGTATCAGGAATTTGATACATTTATACAGGGACTTGGCTTCACCAGAAGCAAAGCATATCACTGTGTATATTTTAAATTAATTGGTGACCATGTTATTTATCTGGTCTTGTATATGGATGATATGTTTCTTGTTGGAAATGAAAAAGGAATTATCCAGGATTTGAAGACCCAATTGTCCTCCAAATTCGACATGAAAGATCTTGGTGCCACAAACAATATTTCGGGCATGGAAATTAAATGAGACTGGGAAAGGAGGAAGCTCTGGTTAAACTAGAGGAAGTATGTCGAGACAATACTACAGAGGTTTAATATGCAGGTGAAGGTTCTTATTCCTGTAGGTGTAAATTTATCTGTTGAACAGTGTTTAAAGGCACAAGAAGAGGAATATGACATGTCTTGTGTTCCATATGCAAGTGTAGCCAGTAGCCTAATGTATGTAATGGCCTGTACTAGACCAGAAATTTCACATGCAGTGGGAGTATTGAGCAGGTTTATGTCAAAACCAGGGAAGCATCATTGGACAATAGTGAAGCAGGTTTTCTAGTATTTGTGTGGCATTAGTGATTATGGTTTTTGCTACTAAGGAAGACTATGATTTGACAGAGTTTTGGACATTCGTGGCTTTGTTGATGCAAGTTGGGCTGGAGATCTGGATCAAATAAGATCTACAAGTGAGTATGTGTTTAACCTATTTGGAGCTACAATAAGTTGGATGAGTAAGAGACAGTCTGTAGTGGCACTTTCAACTACAAATGCAAAATACATGGTAGCCACTCATGCAAGCAAAGAAGCAGTTTGGTTGCAGAGATTGTGTTCAATTATGGGTTTAGTACAACGAGCTATAAGGAGATACTGTGACAACCAAAGTGAAATTTTCTTAGAAAAGAACCCTGCTTATCATTCAAAGACAAATCACATTGATATTCAATATCATTTTGTGAGGGATATGGTTGAGGACAAAAAGGTGTTGTTGCTAAAGGTGGACACTTTGAAGAATACTACAAATGCATTGAAAAAGTCTGTAAGAACTGAGAAGTTATCTTGTTTTAGAGAAATAATGGGCGTTGCAGGGATGGATCAATGACTAAGCTCTCTTGTGGCCCCTTGTGGAAAGAAAACAACAAGTGGGGGAATGTTGGGTTGTGTTATATTCTTTCCACGACTACCCCACACACGGGGGGGTCATAGGGTGGTGGAAGCCCCCTTTGTATGTTGTGTCAGGCACTGCCGGGGTGTCACAGGGGGGGCGACTTCCCCCCCCTGTCGGGGAGTGTGTAGGGGGGCATTAGCCCCCCTGCACGGGGTCCAGGGCAGTGCCCCGGGAAATTTTTTTGGACGTTATATTAGGTGGGTGGAGCTGCATATGGTTTTGTGCTTGGATTTTGCACATGGTTTTGGTCATGATGGTTTTTTGTTCATGGTATTTTGGAGATCCGGTCAAGGGAACTACGGTCTTGTTCTAATCCAGGGTCAATGGATTAGGGTTTATGGATGCTTCAACATGTATATATATATGTATTGTAACACTGAAAGGAATATAATGGAAAATCAATCTGGTAGTCCCAGTTTTGGGATCGAGGGGAAAATCTTTGTGTATATATCTTTTATGTTTTATTCTCTCACCATTGTTTATTTTCTATTTTTAGAATTTGTATGCAGGTAATTTCTTTACAGGGTTAAAACCTACAACTTGCAGGAACTCTTTGGAGATGGTGGTTGAGCTACAATTCAAACACAAGGTTCAACGAACTAATACTTTTGGCTCAACACGTGTTGATGTGTCAAAATATAACTTTTGAGGTGAGGTTATAATATTAGATATCTACAATTTTACAACCTTTACATTTGTTTTCTTAATTTCATGAAAATGTGGCCATGGATTGTGGGCATGTTCTTAATTTCTTATAACATATCGATCATGATAATTTATATTAGGTTTGAAACACATTATTGATTCCAAAATAATATAGGATTTGTGTTTTTTCAACTAATGTGAAGTTAAGAATGGACTAATATTATCTAATCTTTTGCAAGTGATGAAAAATGATCACATAGCCACTATAACCCTCTTCCGATCATGATTTTAATAAAGGTAGTGCCGTAAACTTTCACCTAATCTAATTTACTCTATTTCTCATGCCATATAGGGAGTTTAATGCATTCATTGGTTATGAAGTTTGGAGTTTAATGAAAAATTTATTTTGTTGTATAAATCCTTTATACTGTACTTTAGTTTATATTCTAGTGTTCATTGTCTTTCATGTCTTACACTTTACATTGTATATTCTTTTGTTTTCAGAAAATGAACTCATTATTGATGGTGAGAAGCAGAAATTGAAGAAAGAAGAGATCAATAACATTGGAGTGACAAAAGAAAAAAGAAAGAGAGAGAAGAGATCCAGTCTAGTGATACCCTTAGATCCAATATCCCATATGAGACACACACATAGAGACTGATGATCAAGTCTTCAGAGTTACACTAGTAGAAAATGAGAAATTAGTGACTAGGTGACTAAAAACGTTAGTCACCATAGCTTTTCCAAGTGAAATACTACCAAAAATGAGCAATCTTAAGTGACCGAACTAAAAACGACTAACATAAATCACTAATTTAGTCGCGGGTTAAAATATGTGACTAACTATTAAGTAATACAACAAAAAATGACTAACATGAATGACTAATTTAGTCTAAGAACAAAATTACAACTACCTAACAAAAACTACAATAATATGAATCAATTTTTTATGCTGACTAGTAGAAAATGAAATTAGTGACGAGGTGACTAAAAAGGTTAGTCAATGCAACTATTTCAAGTGAATTACTACTAAATTTGAGCAATTTTGAGTGACCAAAGTAAATATGACTAATTTAGACGACTAATTTAGTCTAGGGATAAAATATACGACTAGATAATAAGTGACCAAACTAAAAATGACTAACTTAAATGACTAATTTAGTCCAGGACTAAAATATATGACTAGATAATAAGTGATAAAATTAATAATGATTAACTTAAATGACTACTATAGTCCAAGAATAAAAATATGACCAAATAACAAGTACAACAAGTATATGAATTACTCATTTATGTTAGTAATTTTTAATTATGTCACTCCGGAAATGGAAAATTGCAATTTTGATATTGAAGTGTTACATTTCACTACATGGGTCTCTGAATCCATCTGCATTGTTAAAATTTAGAGACAAAGGGGTCTCTGAATCCATCTACAGTGTTAAAATTATGAATACCCTTTTTTCTCTAAATTTTAGCACTGCAAATGGATTCAGAGACCCCCTTCTTTGAATCCATATGTAGTGTTAAATTTAGAGACAAAGGGGTCTTTGAGTCCATCTGTGGTGTTAAAATTTAGAGACCCCTTTAAGAGTGTCTCTAAATCCATTTGCAATGTTAAGTACATGAAAATAACTCAAAATGACTAAAATTTTCTAGTCATAACAAAAATTGACATAAAAATGACTCAAAATGCACATACATTATCTTGAATCCCTTCTAACAAAAACTATTGTCCATTGCATTGTGAATAAAAGGTGATATGAGATTACTTGTGCTATGAAATGTTTGATTTAAACCATTTACTTATAATAGTTCATGAATCTTAATGAAGAGCATTTTCATAAATCCTTTGGAGTTTAGATGTTGTACATTATCTTCATTTCACTAGTACAAAATGACTAATTAGTTACTAAAAAAATGACTAAATTTTGCATATAAATGACCATTTTTCAATCAGTAACTAGTAGTAGCTAATTTACATTATCTTATTTAGTAATTTTTAGCTTAGTCATTAATTGGTTGTCTCAATTTTATCGTCTAGTAGTATATTTAGTCATAAATTTGGTCATTGTTTTAGTCATTAATTGCCACAATTAATGACCAAACATACACAAAATATATTACTATATGATCACCTAAGAAATATGACCAAAATGTTGGTCGTGTTATAAGATACTATAAATTAGCTACTAATAGTCACATATATGCAAATTTTACTCATTGTTTGAAACCAATTAATGACCAAAGAAATATGACTAAATTTTGTCATGTTATAAGATATTGTAAATTATATACTATTAGTTGTATATATGCAAAATTTGGTCATCATTTGTAACCACAAATTTATCATTTGCAGTAGTTATTTATCATTTTATGGTAGTTTCATATTCATTATATAAACGACCAATTTAGTAGTTTATATTCATTTCATTTACTTTCATTAATAATCATTATAAAGGACTAATTTAATCGTATATTCAATTTATTTATGTTCATCATTAATCAATATAAACTAGTAATTTAGTAATTTTAGATTGATTTTATGTGTTCATTATTCATCAACATAAATTAATTAGTATGATTTTGCCACTAAATTAAAAAAATGTCGTACAATGTGCATGTTCATCTAATATGAAAACACAAAGTCACATATGTTAATTATAATACTAAACAATATCAAGTGCAATTATAAATAATTTCAACCACATAAATTATATTATATGAAATGTCAAGTATTACAATATGAGTTTCCAACTCAATATTGGTTGGACTACAATTTACACATGAAATATTGTTTCATCACTTCAAAACATTATCATTGTGTTGTTAATGCATTGAAGGTGAATTCACCAACTCTGAATACTTGACCATCAATCTCTATGTGTGCGTCTCATACGAGATATTGGTTCTCAGGGTATCACTAGACCAATTCTATTATCTCTCTCTTTTTTCATTTGTCACTTCAGTGTTATTGTTCTCTACTTTCTTCAATTCCTGCTTCTTACCATCAATACTGAGTTCCTTTTCTAAAAACAAAAGATACAATGTAGAGTGTAAGACATGAAAGACAATGAACACTAGAATATAAACTAAAGTAGACTATAAAGGATTTATACAACAAAAGAAAAAAAGTCTTAAACTCCAAACTTCACAATCAATGAATCCATTCACTAGTAGAAAATGGTGAAATTAGTGACTAGGTGACTTAAAAAGTTAGTCACCACAACTTTTCCAAGTGAAATACTACCAAAAATTAGCTAAATTAAGAGACCCAACTAAAAACGATTAACATAAATGACTATTTTAGTCACCAGTTAAAATATACGACTAGATAATAAGTAATACTACTAAAAATGACTAAAATAAATGACTAATTTAGTCTAGGAAAAAAATATGACTACCTAACAAAAACTACAATAATATGAATTAGGCGTTTTTGTAAGTCATTTTAATTGCATCACTTCAACAATCTAAACTTACAAGTCATAGGGGATTCAAAGGTTGTTTTATATTGGATGAAAAGTTATACTTCCTTGTACACTTCTTTATTGGATCAAAGGATGATTAAAATTATGGAGCTTATTAGAATACTTAAGGTCATATCATTTGGTCACATTCACAGGGAATCAAATTCAAAGGTTGACAAATTATCGAAAAGGGGAGTGGGCCAACACCTCCTTTTGCAACAAGACATGACCACCTATATATGTTGCAAAAACCTTTCCAACTTATTTAGTTTTTTGCACATATATTTCACATTTCTTCTTCGTCTTGCAAAGTGGTAGTGCTAAGGATAGGGTATGAACTTTGATCAAAGAATGTTCACTTAGTACCACTACCAAATTTCCTTCATGCAACTTTCACGATGATAAACGGATGACATTTGAATGTTACAAATGTGTAAGTAGTCCACATTCAACTTTGTTGTCTTCATTCTCCTTAGTAACAACGACAAGTTTGAATATTTCCTTTATTTATCATCGCAAACACATAACTCTTTGTTGTCCCAAACATAGTTAATATTGTTGGTGTATGATCTCTTAATTGTGGAATGGTCTCTTGATGACGACAACAAACTCTCAATCTCCAATGATCATGAATATGATGAATGAATGATCTAATGCCTTACTTGTATAGACAATTTGTGATTCATTTTCTATTTTTATTGTGCCATTGTATATATGCTTCACTAGCATCTCATGCTATATGGTTAATTGAGCAAGATTTATCTTTCATTTTTCAAGTATAATTTGGTTGCATGAATAAGCATAGTTGTGTAATTAAAATCATTCAAAATTTGTTAATAATTCATGGTTTGTTTGACTATTCGCACACTTATCCCTAACCTTTTACTTTGAGAGTGAGTAATGTCAAATCACTAGTCTTCGTTAAGGAACTTCCTTTCATTAATCAATGACCTAGCTTAGCTCGATATTTAAGGATTCCTCCCTAGATAAGGATATCCTTCTTGTAGTCTAAAGAGTGAGAGAAGGCCACCAAGGGGACATTGGGTGGCTTGCTTGATGGGTGGGGTCAAGACTTTTTTTTTATGAGAGTGTGTGAGTGGAGATACAATTTAGAAAATGCTTACAATAAAATTAGTTTCCTTTATTTCCATCACCTAAACTACTTCCAATAAAATCATGTGTTTTTAATAAAATCTAATTTTGATAAATAATTAATTCAATAAAATTAAAAAAATATTATTATTATTATTATTATTATTATTGCTAATTTTTTTTATATGAGAGAATAGACAACTATAGCATGTTTGTACTTAAGGATCAATTCTATCCACTACCACAATTACCTCCAAGTGTACCCACATTGCCTCACACGTGGCACACTGAGCTAATCGAAGTTTAAACCAATAACATCATAAGAAATTCCTTAACGACCCATTCTATTATAAACTAATCTACAACATGGGGCAAATTAAAAATAACTTTTAATATTAAAAATTATAGCCAATTTATTTTATTTGAAAATCAATTTTAACATCTAATTTGAGGAAACTCCGTAAAATAAAATTTAATGTGAAAAATGTTAAGAAAAATAAAGTTGAGGTAAATTATTAAAATAAAAATAAGTAAAGTGAAATACAAAATCAATAATTATAATTATAATTAATAATTCAATCATATTACTCCTAATTTACCAAGTGTCATAGGCATAAAATCTCTTCATATGCAAACCTTTTTTAAAGTGAAAAGAGATTTAATCCCCTCTGCCCTTGGTAAATCCAAAATTAAGATCTAAACTTAAGATAGATCCAAGCTAGTTTTATATCAATTTATGTAATTGAAAGTAAAGAATTATTAATTTAATCAAAAACTACTTTCAAAAATATTTGTAATTTCCTCAATTTTAAAATAAAGCCAGCCTAGTTCCATCTTAACTTTGGATCCATCAAGCGACGAGAGGGATCACATCTCTTGAGGTGAAAACCTCCTTTTTGAGTGAAAAACTTGAGGAAAGATTTGTACCTCGAGAGATTAGATCCCTCTCAGTGCTTGATAGATCCAGAGTTAAGATGGATCTAGGTTGGTTTCAGTCATGTGCGGCCAAAGAAAATCTAACGAACATATGATTAATTTTATCAATAATACATAAATTCATCTAATATTAATATAATCATTTTAAATATGCCAATATGTCTCAGATTAATCTATATATTTTAATTTTAAATTTGCTTAGTTGCCTCATTTTGTTATGATGATAATAACTTTAATGATGAAAAATGATGAATATAAATTTTTAATGTAAAGGGAAAATGTAATAGTGTTGAATGATAGAAAATGTGAATAATAATAATATAGTCAATTACAAATAGTCTTCATTGTGGTTAATCTAAGACTATTTTCTTCTATTATTCTTATTGTCACCCTTGTTATTTTTGTCATCTTTTCATATTGATTGTCATATTTTCATATTGATTTTATGAAAAGGACAGGTTAAACCATAAACCATTTAAATCTTTAGCTCAATCTATTGTATTAAACATCATTCCTTGTCTCTCCTTCTCTCCAATATTAATAGGTTGGATTATTATAACACAAAAATCAATGTACATTGTCAATAATGTTTTGTGCTTACACTGAAATCAATGCACGATGTTAATCTAATCACTTTAAAATTAATGTACCATCATACATCCAATTACATCAAAACAGAAATCAACATTTACACTGAAATTAATGAATCTGATGCAAGCAATTAAATAAGATTAGAAAACAAAATTTACACTAAAATCACTGCATTTAATGAAAGCAATGAAATAAGATTAGAAATCAACACTTACACTCAAATCAATTCATCTAGTGAATGTAAGAAAAATGGATTATAAACCAACATCTACACTGAAATTAGTGAACCTAGTGCAAGTATTATAAAGCAACATCTACACTGAAATCAATGCATCTAGTGCAAGCAATCAAATAGGATTAGAAATCACCATCTACATTGAAATCAACGCATTTAGTGCAAACAGTCAAATAAGATTAGAAATCACCATCTACACTGAAATCAATGCATCTAGTGCAAGCAATCAAACATTATTAAAAATCAACATCTACATTGAAATCAATGCATCTAGTGCAAGCAATCAAATGGGAATAGAAATCACCATCTACATTGAAATCAATGCATTTACAAGCAATAAAATAGGATTAGAAATCATTTACATTGAAATTAATGCATCTAGTGAAAGCAATCAAATATTATTAGAAATCAACATCTACACTTAAATCAATGCATCTAGTGCAAGAAATCAAATTGGATTAGAAATCATCGTCTACAATGAAATCAATCTATCTAGTGCAAGAAATATTCTTCCCTCTCCCCCTCCATCCCCCACCCATATATATCTATATCTCCCTCCATCTCTTTTTATTTTCCACTCTATCTCAACCCCTCAAACAGACATGCTATTTCACTTCATATCTATCAATCTATTTATCCCTCCCTCCCTCTCTCCATCTCTCTCTTCTCTACTCTCTTCACTTTCCATCTATATCTCTATCTCCATTTACCTCTCTATATCACCGCCAAAACATACACTCTATTTCTTCAATATATCTATGTATCCCTCCCTCCTCCTCTCTCTCTCTCTCTCTCTCTCTCTATCTTTCTCTCTCTTCCCCTTCTCTCCCTCTAAAATCATTGCACCAACATTGGGGATAACCACCCGGTCCGGCCCTTAATACAGTTCCTTTTCTGTTTGGGATGGTGGCTCCAACTTGATAATATGGGACCAGTTTCCCAATCAAATGTGTTTTGATGAATGAGTGTCTTGGGTATATAACGAGATGATAGATGGTTTGAGTTGAAAATTTACGAAAATATACAAATAAATCTATATAAATAAATAACTCGGGTAATACAATATCAATGTGATTTATAATGATTCCTGGTAATTGAATGCTAATAAAGATCAGTCACTTGACTACAAAAAGTTAAGCATGAATGATGATCATAAAGTGATATAAAACATATCGCATTTCATAATAACATCAATTGTCAGCATATGCACTTATAGAATACCAATTCCAACTTACTCAACGGTGATGTAATGCAGAACTGTGTGAACATTCACATATAATAACAATATTGAATCAAAAATACTATTTATTTGCATAACATGTAACAAAGAGACATTTGACAAAAGTACCATATGTATTTGAATCCTGCTATGAGAATAACAGTCTCGTTCATTCTTCTTATTTCCAAAAACTCCAAAAAAGATATAGAAATGCAAGTCTTCTTTGTTAGGGAAGTGCCTCCATTGTTTGATGGGGTTTGACTCTATTTATTTTTCCTTCGCAAAATCTTCAAGGAATGATTTGTTATAGCACTTCTGAGGCTCTGGCAAGTAATACATTTTCTTCAAGTCCTCAGGCTTGAAGGATCCAAACATTCTTCCTTCGGCTATGAATAGCGTCCAAAGAGTCGGCTAAATCACCAATTTTATTCTCAGATTCTGCAGGTCCATCCGTTGTTTCCTGTCCTTCAGTTACCTTGGGATTTTCCTTTTCCATCATATCATATATGCCTTCCCAAGAAATTTTCCCACAGTCTTGGCATGTTGTATCTGAGATCAACACAACTTTTTTTGTTCCTTCGGCTACTACAGGGGAAGCTTTCGTCTTTCGGGCTTTCTTTGTCATTTTAGTTGGCTGCATACTTCCAGATTAAAATTGCAATTATATGAAACAGAAAAGAGCGATAAAATTAAACTTTCAGAGCGGCTAATGCTTGAACAGATAGTGGTGATAATAGTACAGTCAAAAATCAGGGCAGGAGCATTTGGTGTGAAAGATTTCGTATTATGAAATAATATTAACACGAACGATGAAATCTTGAAGGACTGAAGTCATTACTGTTCTTAATGTTTTTTCATATTTAACGATGTGAAACTTAAATGTTCAATAAATAGATCGCATCACAGTTTTGTTAAGGCCTAATTAGAATGTGTGTCGTAAACTTTCCAACTTTGCGATGAGAGATTTCAATATATATTATTTTAAAGAGCCATCGCATATCGCAAGTCGAGAGGTGTAAGCGCCATGTTTTAAGAGTCTTTCGAATTTCTGCGATTGCGATTAATGATGACCTGGCACATAGAGTTGGGAAAATCTTTATTTAACCGCCTGTATCATGTTTTCTTCGTACTATCATTAAACCACTTTATTATATTAAAACATTGAATTGTGCATCCCTGAGGTGATTATCACTTATTTCTGCTAGTATTGTGATATGTGAGATGCGAGAATCTTATCGCATCGCAAAGTTTCAATGTCCCGTTAAACCTATCACTTGGAATCTGTGATGCGATAGGTGATATGCGATCGCTTTATCGCATCGCATGTTTGTCAATGATTTGCTTAAGAAGCTCTAAGATTGAGACTTTCAGATTGCAACAATATTATACGAATTGTATGTTTCTTAACCTTAAGCGATTGCGATTTGCAATGTGTGTTGTTTTTAGAGGGTTTTTTGAAGCACTTTTATTTAAAAAGCAAGAAACAAAGAAATTGATTTCTATGTAAAGATTTTATTGCTTTTTACAAACTAAAGGGACCCTATTTCCTATTTAGCATCTTAGAATAAAATTAAGAAAAATATTGAAATGGGGAAGTTGTTGTATAGCACAACAATTGGCGATTCACTGAAAGAACCAGTTATCTCTGAATAAAAAGATGAAATTTCTAACACTTTCTTTAGTACAAACAATTGAGGAAAAGGAAACTATTTTGAAATATGTTAGATAAACAAAATTACTCTGAATAAGAAAAATTGATCAATTTTGCAATTTCTTTTACAAACCCTTATTATCAATGAAAACATTTATAGTTTCTTCAAGCCTTGATTGGTTGTTAAAGATAAAGTAGGGGGCTTCTCCAACTTAGCTTTTGAATTTACTCTTTTGTCATAGGTAGAGCCACTGCTGCTAGCAAACATCTATAGTCTCGACAGGGTTACCTTTTAACCATCAATTACTCATTATCCCATCCATCTAAGAACATAATCTTTTAAAGATAAATTCAGAAAGATATATCTATATATATTTTCATTTTTCATTTTTACTTTTTATTTTTCCTTTTCCGGATAAAAGCCATTGTCCTGGTTTGGGAGCCAGAACATGACAATGCCATTCACTGGTTGTAATTGAACTAAACAAGCTAGCTCATAATGAGACCCCTTGTCTTATGATTATAAGCCATTACCCTATTTTGGTATGCAGTATTGGTAATGTCAGTTTAATTAGTTCCCTATGATCATGGTAAGAAGGCTCGTAATGAGACCTCTTATCTTTTAAATCAGATATATTTTAGAATTACACTCTAAAAAATCATAGTCCTAATGGATGGGGTGAATCTTTGACTCCTTAAGAGTTATTGGATGAAAATTGTAGAGATGTAGATGCTCAGCCGCAGAAACTCTTTACTTTTTACAAAATAACCTCTCTCAACTGACAAAAGTTAAAATGATTCACTATTCTTTCCTGGTTTGAAATATTTCACAATTTCAAAGAACATCTCAGAGTTTTATGATGTTTATCTAATTTCCCAAAACTGTAATCACTTCCTTAAAAGTTTCTACTTTCTAAAAGCGGATATTCACAATATGATTTCAAAGAGATTTCAATAGTAGAAAGCCAATGGTATACTATTTACAACATTATTGAAAGAATTCAAAATTTGCATAAAAATAATATGTACAGATAAGAAAGGGTTACCTCCTTAGGGAAATAATTTCTTTAAGATAAGCCCATTCATGGGAAGAGAACCTCTCTTTCCTGATAAGTCTTTTAGTAAAACTATTGATGAGCCTACCTTTTCGACGATCTAAAATGGTCCAAGCCACATCTTCTGAAATTTGGTATGTTTACCTTTGTCTTCATGTGCTTTGTCCCATTTCAAAACGAGATCACCAATCTGTAACGTTTTTGAGCCGACTGAACTTGCATCAAAAGAGGATTTAATGACTTGCTGATGTTTAGCATGAGTAATTTTGGCTCTTTCTCTTTCCTCATCTAATTTAAGAATTTGATTGAACCTTAATTGAATAGAGGAAGAAGGAGTTTCTTCAATGAATTGCACTAGGGCTAGTGATGGGAGGGCTAGATTTGGTGGAATAACAACTTCTTTCCCATATACTAACTTAAAAGGAGAAGTACCTATTGAGGCCTTCTGAGTTATACAATCTGCCCATAGTGTGAATATTAAAGATTTATGCCAATTCTTTTGGCTTTGATCAATATTTCTTTTAATAATCCTTATGAGATTTTTGTTAGTTGACTTTGCTAAGCCATTTCCTTGAGGATAGTAATTTGCAGAGTATTTTAACTTAAAACCTCTCTTAAGAGCAAATTCGACTATACTATTTCCAGAAAAATAAGATGCATTATCAAAGATAAGCGCATTAGGTAAACCAAACCTGGTGATGATAAAATGATCAATAAATTCAATAATCACATCAGAATTTGCTACCTTTAGTGGAATTGCTTCTACCCACTTTGTGAAGTAGTCTGTGGTTGTAAGGATATATCTGTGCTGCTTGGAAGAATGAGGAACAATTTCTCCTATAATATCAAGCCCCCACTGCTCAAATGGTTGCTCAATGTTAACTAGTTGTTAAGGAAAGGCTAGTTTCCTTTGCCTCCCACTAGCAGTTTGGCATATCTTACATTTCCTCCCATAGTCATGGGTATCTTTGAACAAGGTTGGCCAATAAAACCCAACATGCAGTATTTTGTGTGTCGTAGTGTTTCCTCCAAAATGTCCACCAACTGGGCCATCATGCAATTCCTATAAAACTGTTTGCGCTTCAGATTTTTCAAGGCATATTAATGGAACATAATCATAATTTCTCCTGAATAACACATCATCAATGATTTCATAGTGTTTGGATTTTAACCTTAAAGCATGTTTTTTTTTGTAGCTGAAATCAAGGGGGGAATATCCATTCTTTAAGTAAAAAATCAGATCAGCATATTGAGATTCAGAATCAATTATACTTATCTCATTTACTTGTGCGATACTACCTGAATCTTCATGATCTGGTATATTGGAAGCTCCTACTAGCAACCTGAAAAAACCTTGTCCTCTAACAATTTTTGCTAGTTTAATATCAATATCATATTCTTGTAGAGTTGTTACCTAGTTAGCCCTTTTCTCTCCTACTTCTCTTTCAATTAGCAATTGCCTCACTGCAAAGATTCATGGGACTATTACTTTTGTATGTGTTTTCAGGAGGAAAGGTCTAAAATGTTTAACAGTCTTAAACACAGCGAAGGCTTGTTTTTCAACTTCTCAATAATTAATCTCAGCACCTGGTAAATTGGAACTAAAGAAAGATATGGGTGCTTCCACTTACTGATCATTGATTTGTGTTAAAATAGTAGCATAAGATGATTCAGTGGCTAAAGTATATAAAATAAAATGACTAGAAAAATTCAGAGTATTCAATGCAGGAGCATTAATGATTGCTTGTTTGATTGAGTCAAAAGCTTCCTTTTCATTATGTCCCCATTTGAAGACTGAATTTTTCTTAATCATGGATTGCAAGGGTAGAACAATATGAGAAAAATCAGGAACGAATCTTTTTACAAAATTTATCTGTCCCAAGAATGATTGCATAGATTTCTTATTATGTGGTAAAGGGATATCAGAAATCTCCTTTATCCTATCAGGATCAATATATATGCCATTTTTGGATACAATAAACCCTAAGAGTTTACCTTCGTTAAGAGAAAAGAATGATTTCTTGGGATTTAAGGAAATCCCATACTTTTTGCAATGTTCAAAAATTTTCTTTAAATCATGCAAATGGTTGCTCTTTTTCTTAGAATAGACAATTATGTCATCCAAGTAAACAAAAACTGTTTTATTGTTCAAACCTTTGAAATCTATGTCCATGGCTCATTGGAAAGTAGCTCTAGCATTTATCAAACCAAAAGGCATTTTCTGATAAGCATATGTTCCCCATTTATTTCTGAATGTAGTCTTTAATCTATCATCCGAATGGACCAGGATCTGATTATATCCTAAAAAACCATCAAGAAAAGACATTAACTCTGAGCCAGCTACTGATTGAAGTATCTAATCCATTTTTGGTAATGGGAAATTATCTTTTTGACATGCTTTGTTGAGATTTCTAAAATCTATGCAAATCCTAATATCGCCATTCTTTTCCCTGATAGGTACCAAATTTGAGACCCATTTCGAATGTCTGACAGGAAAGAATATTTTGTCTTTAAGGAGTTTATTCAACTTTGCTTTGATTTGACTTTCAAGATTGGGGTGAATTTTCCTTAATTTCTGTTGTACAGGTTTCTCGTCAGCAATCATTGGAGTTGTATGTTGAATAATAGAGGTATCATAGGCCTTCAGATCTTCATAATTCCAAGCAAAAACACTTTTTTATTTCTTCAATAATCGGATGAAAGCAAATCTTTCATCAAGTGAAAGTCCAAGCCCTAGATTAACAGGTTTGGTATCTGTACCAAGGTTTACTAATTCAAACCTTAAAGTTGAACTTTGAAGTTTTGCATTAGTGACCTTTTGGAATCTATCCTTAATATCATAAAGATCTTCCAGTTTAACCACAGATTTAGGAATGGGATTTTCTTTGAATTTCTGTTTTAATTGAATATCATGATCACTTTCATCAATGATTTGATCATCATAAGACCCTTCATATGTCAAGAAATTTAGGATATCCTCATCATGATTGAACACACACCAATTGGTGACATTATCTGGGATGGATGGTCTAAAAATTAACTCAATAGAAAATCTATATAGACTATAATCTTCAGATGGAAGGAGTTTAGAAGCTACATTAGCTAGGAGATCAGCTGCTGCATTCTATGATCTGGGAATAGGAGAGGTAGAAAATGCCAGAAAATGAGAAATAAGATCTCAAGTGAGTGATTGATAGTGTTTGAGATTTCCTGACAGACAATGAATAGTATTTCTCACTTGTTTTATCACTATTTCAGAATCACCAAACACTTTTAAATATTTCACATCAAGACCTATTGCTTTATAAAGACCTTGAATCAAGGCTTCATATTCTGCAGTATTATTGGTACACTCAAATTCTAACCTGCATGATAACATAGTTTTCTCTCCTTCAGGATTGACTAAAATACATCCTACTCCTGCACCGTCATTGGATTTAGATCCATCAAAATACAAAGACCAAAATAAAGGCTTATTTACATGTTTATCTACAATTTTATCTACAACATTAACACACTTAGAAGTATCCATCTGTGAAAAATTTTCAACTTGTGAGGTGACATTACTAGCTGAGAAAGGTGATTGCTAAGCAGTGAAGTTCCCAAAAAATGATTCAGCCGAATAGTTACCAAGAATATTATTATTGAAGGCTACTGGTTCATTTTCTTCTTCAAATTCAGTTACTGTGTGAGTAAGATGCTTTTCACGGTCGATTCTGATTTGATTTGGCTTCCCATTATAAGGAAGCCACATGTGAGACCAATCCGTTGAAATATAACCATGGAGTTTTTCAGACCAATCTCTGCTAAGGATTAAACCATAAAACTCAGGGATGTCAGCAATCAATATATCAATTATTTGAACAACCCTTGGATCAGCAAATAGTTTGATAGTAACTGAATTTATTTCTCCTAAAACTTTTACCTTAGTCCGATCTAACTGAAAAATATGAATTGCAGATGTCTGGGGTTCAATATTTAATTTGGATCAAAATGATGCTCGCGTTATATTTGATGAAGCCCCTGAATTAATCAAGCAGTTATGCAAGTTTCTATTGTAGATCTCATAAGTCAAAAGAAAAGGAGGAGTATGAGAATTTGATCTATCTCCCATTAAAATGGCATCATTAGCATCCACCTTATCAGCTGGTGGCTTACCTGATCCTCTGAAAGCCTTGGATAATACACTAGTTGGAAGAGGAGAAGAAGGTACTGCATTTAATTCCTTAAGCAACAAGTTTTGTTGATGTTTGAGCTTGCTAAGTTCATGTAGAGAAATATTTGCTCGAGTCTTCTTCATATCTTCAACTATGTTATAATCCATGGGATCTGAAACTACTAGAGTCTTTGATGATGATGGAGGATTAGACGAATATGGTTTTGTTTGAGGAGATGAAATTGGAGTTTTCTTCGCGGGAGCTTTCTCTTTAGTAACAAGATTTGAGTTTTTCTTCTTTTGAGTTGACTGATTAGGTTCTATAACACTCTTACTTCTAGTGTTTACTAGTAAGGCTTCCTGTTCACTTTCATTATCAGAGTTGGGAAAAATAAACTCCCACATTCCATGACATTCAACTTTTTCTTCTTCCTCTATTTCATCAGTTGATAAAGTTGTATCTTCTTCTTCTTCATCATCTAAATCAGATTTTGCATTTGATATAGCATTTGGTCGTTTAGGATCAGTTGTTTGATTTCTTTTAAAATTCATAAATGGTCTTTTTGATGAGGTTTTAGCTACTTGCTTTTTAATTTTTACCATTTCATTGGACATAGTTTTAAGAACTTTTTGCAAGCCTTCCATGTCATATGGATCTTTGGTTACTTTCTTCTTTGATTCTTCTCTAAAGGTTACTTTTTTGGATTTTCTTTCCTCTAGTGCATTTTTCTTTTCTAAGGCCACGATACGTTTTTCAATAGCTATTGCTTCTTTCATATTTTCTGCTAATGTTGGTTTAGCAGCTCTATCAACAAAGATAGTTGTGTTTGAAGGTAGCGCAAAAATGTACCATTCATTTCGAACCTCTTCACTAGGCTTGGATGTCGTAGGTATTTTATTCAATAACTTATTGAAACTTGAGGTGAATTCCTTAATGGGTTCTTTGGGTTTGGCCTTCAAATTGGAGAGGTCATTTATCATAGTTGTTGTAGACCTATCGTCTCCAAATTTGGTTAAAAATTGCTCTTGAAAAGCATCCCAGCTATTAATCGAGCCTGATGGTAACGAGAAGTACCATGATCCAGCTGCTCCTTGTAATGTATATGGGAATAACCTTACCACTGCGTCCTCTTCTGTTACTCCATTCAAATTAATGGACAACATGAAATTATTTATATGTTCTTCCACTAACAGGCCATTATCAGGGTTGAATTTAGGTAACCATTTTTCTGGATGAGCTGGCAATTGTGTCAAAGGTGCAGGCATTGTAACAGCTCCTGGATTGGTCCATGGCCTTGGTTGAGGTTGATTATGTGCCATTATTGAGCTATTAGTAGAAGAGGGTGAAGAAGCGGTTGAAAGTGATTGGGTAGAGGATGTTGAAGCTCCTGTACCTGTTTGGACTATGATCTGGAGTTGAGAAGCGGGTGTGTGAACTTGCAATGGTATGGATGATGATGAAAGAATCTCGCTATCGGATTCTGATGGTGTCTTCCTAGCCCTTTTTCGACTTGGCAGAGGGAATTCAACTGGTGGGATTCCAAGTTTTTCACTCTTTGCTCTAGTTAATGGTTGTGATGGGATATACTGGGAAGTGACACTGCCTTGGGATAACTCAGACTCTTCTTGAGAAATTGAAATCCCCTGCAATTTGTGGATCAAATATTGTACTTCAGGGGTTTCAGAAGGAGTAATGTCTGGCTTGTTTAGGATTTCAGCAGTGGGTTTTGTATTTTTCTTTTCAACTTCTCGCTTGGGAATAAGAGATTTAGAATGCAAGGGAGAAGTTGGAGGTGATGGTGAGGGAGTTTTACTCTTAGAATGGCCTATAGATTTAGATTTACTCGCCATTCACAGTCAGGCCCTCCTTCTAGCGCCAAAAATGTTGATGCCTCTAAAATCGTTGCACCAACATTGGGGATAACCACCCAGTCTAGCCCTTAATACAGTTCCTTTTCCATTTGGGATGGTGGCTCCGACTAGATAATATGGGACCAGTTTTCTAATCGAATGTGTTTTGATGAATGAGTGTTTTGGGTATATAACGAGATGATAGATGGTTTGAGTTGCAAATTTACGAAAATATACAAATAAATCTATATAAATAAATAACGTGGGTAATACAATATCAATGCAATTTATAATGATTCCTAGTAATTGAATGCTAATAAAGATCAGTCACTTGACTACAGAAAGTTAAGCATGAATGATGATCAAAAAGTGATATAAAACATATCGCATTTCATAATAACATCAATTGTCAACATATGTGCTTATAGAATACCAATTCCAACTTACTCAACAGTGATGTAATGCAGAACTGTGTGAACATTCACATATAATAACAATATCGAATCAAAAAGACTATTTATTTGCATAACATGTAACAAAGAGACATTTGATAAAAGTACCATATGTATTTGAATCCTGCTATGAGAATAACAGTTTGGCTCGTTCTTCTTATTTCCGAAAACTCCAAAAAAGATACAGAAATGCAAGTCTTCTTGAATTCTCCTTTATAACAAGTTTGAACCTTGATCCTTATCTTCTACAAAAATAAATCCAGAAGTGCAGAAGTGCTATCTTCTTAAATCTAATTTAATACAATTTCATGACCCTTTCTAAAATGACATGAAAGGGTCTTTATAGTAAAAATAAATAAAAAATGTTCGTAAAAAGTGTTTGAGGTGGTTAGAACAACCTCTCTTAGAATATGGTATTTCATGATAAAAATAGAATTGCAATAACTCTAAAAATATGCATCACATATATCATTCCTCCTGTGGCTTTAATTGACAAATATCGAGCATAGTTTGGACTTCTAGTGGATGACTCATCCTAGCATGCAACTGACCTGTGTACACTGCATCCGAGAGTTCTGGCATCATGTGATCGGCTGCATTAGCAAGACATTTGATTGTCATTTTTTGACTATGCGGTTTGACCAAGTAGAACCAATGTGCATCCCAATTGAGTCTTTTTAATTTTTTGATTTGCTCCTCCCTGGTATTCAAATCTTTCTTCCATTGTTTTTCCAACACCTTTTCCTTTGGAAGGTTTTCTGGGGAACATTCAAAAATTAAATTGGCACTATGTAAGTTATCATTAATTAGTTCAATGATATTATTCCTCACTGCCCTGGCCCTGGAAGTTGCTCTTTCCGCTTTGATCAACTATGTCTCCCATTCTGAAAATAATATCTCTTTGTGAGATTCTTTAATTACTGGTGATTTAGTAGCCCTTCCCTTTCATATGTTCTGCCAAGAGATGTAATCTATAATCTTGTCATCTGCATCTTCGAATTCCAACCTGGAATTGACTGCTTGATCTATCAGCGTGTTGGTTTTGATACATAGCAGATGAATGAGAGATATCTTTTGGCAGAGTTGGGTTAACTATTGAGACAAGAAATTATTTACTTCTAAGGCTTCCTTTATAAACTCTTCAATTTTGGGATTGTCTTTAATTGATCCATTGAGAGTGGTAGCTGATTTATTTGCTCATCCTTAGACTTGATCTCTTCATGATGTGGAAGTTTCATTTGTTTGAATTCCTGAGATAAGTGTTGTTGTCTTTCAATAGCTTGCTAATCAATCCTATGTTTTCACTCCCTTAACTGTTCTTCTAGTTGTTTAATCCTCTAATCCTTTTCCTTGAGCAATTGATTAACTTTGGTTGCTTTATCAATCGTGGCAACTGTATATGCTCCTACAAACTGAGATAATTTGGTCAAGTCCTCAGAGGGATTAACTTTTGAGTCTCTCCAAATGATATTCATGGATTCACTTTGAGGAACTGTCGTTGATACTTGATCTGTCTTTCTCTTTTTCCGCTGCCTTTTGACTACAGCTCTGTGTTTAGGGCTGTAGAACACATCCAACGGTGGAATCTCTTCTATGCTGAGTGTAATCTCTGACAAAGGATACTCAAGGATTACCTTGATTTCCTTTAGAGGTGAGTCCATGTTGGATGTTCTATCAATCACAGGCTCATGAATCAGGGGCTGTTGTTTTAAGGGAGATTTTGGTGTGATAACAATTTGTGTATTACTATGACCTTCAATCTGTTGACCAAATTGTTCCCATTCGTTGATCGATATCGAATCAATGTGAACATCTATGTCCAACTGTTCAATTTCCTTCTCGCTTTTCTCGGCCACCTCAGAAGTTTTCTCCTACTCTATGCTTTCCGTTATTTGCTGGATGACTGGTGCAATGCTAAACAAGTCTAGTGGCACTGTCTAAAGCCTTTGTGTCCTGTATTGGATGAATTGATCCATTTTCCTTGGTCCCAGCTTAATCTTTGCCAGGTGGTGTACTTGTGAGAATGACTCGATTGATCTGAAGAAGTCATCGAATTCATCTTTCTCATGGATGAATTGTTTAACTTTTACCTGAGTAGTGAAATTAAAGGCAACATTATTCGGGTCATACTACCTTTTGGGAATAACCACTAGGTTCAAACCCCCTATTTTCTTGGCTTCAATTTGGGCGTGCTTATAATCATGTAATGAACAAATTCCACAGCGAACCGAAAATGCAGGTCATAACTATTTCTTGGCATCTTTGAGATTTTTTGTAAGCCCTTTTTCAACTGTCTAACAGGCTATTTCCCTAACCAATAAATTATTTGGGAAATATAGGGGAAGGACATGCAGGTTGGTAGTGTTGCCAAAAACCCTAATGTATGTAAATAGCTCTTCCCCAAACCAACTGCCAACTAAAGTTAAATCGATGCTAGTTTCCTTGAACAGCCGAGGGGCTGGCCTTTTAAAAATGGCCTGATGAATGGGTAGGATGAAGCCATGACAAATCTTGTAAAAATGCTTCTTATATTATTTCTTCCACAACTATTTATGGTAAATATGGATAGGGGTTGAGTCCTGAACAGTCCATTCCATCCCATGATGGGAAAATCGGAATTGAAACAAATGGTATCGACTATGTAGGCACTCATATAGAATGGGGGAACAACTCGAGTGATCACAAAACTATTTTTCCTATAGTCAAGTATTTGGACTGCCATTTTGTCTGATAGGATAGTAGCCCAATCCATCACAAAAGAGTTCAATGTTGCTTCTATTAACGAGACCATTTCAATGGAAAACTTAGCAGAATTGGGGCTTCCAAATAGTCTACACATCATCATGGCCGCATAACAATATGGAGATGCTAGAGAGTCCGCAGATACCAGATGACTCGTGCTTTGTTTGTTAGGGAAGTGCCTCCATTGTTTGATGGGGTCCAACTCTATTTCATTTTCCTTCGTGAAAGCTTCAAGGAATGATTTTTTATAGCACTTCCGAGGCTCTGGAAAGTGATACATTTTCTTCAAGTCCCCAGGCTTGAAGAATCCAGACATTCTTTTGGTGGCTGTGAATAACATCCTGTTTGTGATATTGATGCCCTCAACTACCCATTTCACCATGTCATTGTATGGCAAAATCTTTGGTCGGGCCGCTATTCTATGAAGAAAAGAGTTGGCGAAATCACCAAGTGTATTCTCAGATTCTGTAGGTCCATCCATACTACCTGTCCTTCAATTACCTTAGGCTTTTCCTTTTCCACCATATCATATATGCCTTCCCATGAAATTTTCCCACAGTCTTGGCATGTCGTATCTGAGATCAACACAACTTTTTTTGTTCCTTCAGCTACTACAGGGGAAGATTTCATCTTTCGGGCTTTCTTTGTCATTTTAGTTGGCTGCATACTTCTATATTCAAACTGCAATTATATGAAATAGAGAAGAGCGATAAACTTAAACTTATAGAGTGGCTAATGCTTGAACAGATAGTGGTGATAATAGTACAGTCGAAAATCAAGGCAGGAGCATTTGCTGCGAAAGATTTCATATTATGAAATACTATTAACATGAACAGTACAATCTTGAAGGACTGAAGTCGGTACTGTTCTTAATGTTTTGCCGTATTTAACGATGTGAAACATAAATGTTCAATAAATAGATCGCATCATAATTTTGTTAAGGCCTAATTAGAATGTGTGTCGTAAACTTTCCGACTTTGCGATGAGCGATTTCAATATATATTATTTTAAAGAGCCATCACATATCGCAATTCGGGAGGTGTAAGCACCATGTTTTAAGAGTCTTTCAAATTTCTGCGATTGCAATCAATGATGTCCTGGCACATAGAGTTGGGAAAATCTTTATTTAACCGCTTGTATCATGTTTTCTCCGTATTATCATTAAACCACTTTATTATATTAAAACATCGCATTGTGCATCCCTGAGGTGATTATCACTTACTTTCGTTGGGATTGCGATATGCGAGATGCGAGAATCTTATCGCATCGCAAAGTTTCATAGTCCCCTTAAACCTATCACTTGGAATCTGTGATGCGATAGGCGATATGCAATCGCTTTATCGCATCGCATGTTTGTCAATGATTTTCTTAAGAAGCTCTAAGGTTGAGACTTTCATATCGCAACAATATTATACAGATTGTATGTTTCTTAACCTTAAGCAATTGCGATTTGCGATGTGTGTTGTTTTTAGAGGGTTTTTTGAAGCACTTTTATTTAAAAAGCGAGAAACAAAGAAATTGATTTCTATGTAAAGATTTTATTTCTTTTTACAAACTAAAGGGACCCTATTTCCTATTTAGCATCTTAGAATAAAATTAAGAAAAATATTGAAATGGGGGGGTTGTTGTATAGCACAACATATTATTATTGTTATTTTTTTTATATGAGAGAATAGACAACTATATCATGTTTATACTTAAGCATTGATTCTATCCACTACCACAATCACCTCCAAGTGTACCCACATCGCCTCACACATGGCACACTAAGCTAATTGAAATTTAAACCAATAACATCATAAGAAATTCCTTAACAACCCATTCTATCATAAACTAATCTACACCATGGGGCAAACTAAAAATAACTTTTAATATTAAAAAATATAGCCAATTTATTTTATTTGAAAATCAATTTTAACATCTAATTTGAGGAAACTCCGTAAAACAAAATTTAATGTGAAAAACGTTAAGAAAAATAAAGTTGGGGTAAATTATTAAAATAAAAATAAGTAAAGTGAAATATAAAATCATTTATTATCATTATAATTAATATTTCAATCTTATTACTCCTAATTTACCATGTGTCATAGGCATAAAATCTCTTCATATGCAAACCTTTTTTAAAGTGAAAAGAGATTTTATCCCCCCCGCCCTTGTTAAATCCAAAATTAAGATCTAAAATTAAGATAGATCCAAGCTAGTTTTATATCAATTTATGTAATTCAAAGTAAAGAATTATTATTTTAATAAAAAATTACTTTAAAAAATATTTGTAATTTCCTCAATTTTAAAATAAAGCCAACCTAGTTCCATCTTAACTCTGGATCCATCAAGCGACGAGAGGGATCACATCTCTTGAGGTGAAAACCTCTTTTTTGAGTGAAAAACTTGAAGAAAGGTTTGTACCTCTAGAGATTTGATCCCTCTCGGTGCTTGATAGATGTAGAGTTAGGATGGATCTAGGTTGGTTTCAGTCATGTGCGGCCAAAGAAAATCTAACGAACATATGATTAATTTTAACAATAATACGTAAAGTCATCTAATATTAATATAATCATTTTAAATATGCCAATATGTCTCGGATTAATCTGTATATTTTAATTTTAAATTTGCTTAGTTGCCCCAGTTTGTTATGATGATAATAACTTTAATGATGAAATATGATGAAATATAAATTTTTAATGTAAAGGGACAATGTAATAGTGTTGAATGATAGAAAATGTGAATAATAATAATATAGTCAATTACAAATAGACTTTATTGTGGTTAATCTAAAACTATTTTCTTCTATTATTCTTATTGTCACCCTTGTTACTTTTGTCATCTTTTCATATTGATTTTCATATTTTCATATCGATTATATGAAAAGGGCAGGTTAAACCATAGACCATTTAAATCTTTAGCTCAATCTATTGCAATAAACTCATTCCTTGTCTCTCCTTCTCTCCAATATTAATAGGTTGGATTACTATAACACAAAAATCAATGTACATTGTCAATAATTTTTTGTGCTTACACTGAAATCAATGCACAATGTTAATCCAATCACTTTAAAATTGATGTACCATCATACATCCAATTACATCAAAACATAAATCAACATTTACACTGAAATTAATGAATCTGATGCAAGCAATTAAATAAGATTAGAAAACGACATTTACACTAAAATAACTACATCTAATGAAATCAATCAAATAATATTAGAAATCAACACTTACACTCAAATCAATTCATCTAGTGAACGTAAGAAAAATGGATTATAAACCAACATCTACACTTAAATTAATGCACCTAGTGCAAGTAAGCAAATAGGATTATAAAGCAACATCTACACTGAAATCAATGCATTTAGTGCAAGCAATCAAATAGGATTAGAAATCACCATCTACATTGAAATCAATGCATTTAGTGCAAACAATCAAATAAGATTAGAAATCACCATCTACACTGAAATCAATGCATCTAGTACAAGCAATCAAACATTATTAGAAATCAACATCTACATTGAAATCAATGCATCTAGTGCAAGCAATCAAATAGGAATAGAAATCACCATCTACATTGAAATCAATGCATTTAGTGAAAGCAATAAAATATGATTAGAAATAATCTACATTGAAATTAATGCATCTAGTGAAAGCAATCAAATATCATTAGAAATGAACATCTACACTAAAATCAATGCATCTGGTGCAAGAAATCAAATTGGATTAGAAATCACTGTCTAAACTGAAATCAATGTATCTAGTGCAAGAAATATTTTTCCCTCTCCCCCCCATATATATATCTATATCTCCCTCCATATCTCCTTATTTTCCACTCTATCTCAACCCCCCAAATAGACATGCTATTTCACTTCATATCTATCAATCTATTTGTCCCTCCCTCCCTCTCTCCCTCTCTCTCTTCTTTCGTCCCTTCACTTTCCATATATATCTCTATCTCCATTTGCCTCTCTATATCACCGCTAAAGCATACACTCTATTTATTCAATATATCTATGTATCCCTCCCTCCTCCTCTCCCTCTCCCCCTCTCTCTCTTCCCCTTCTCTCCCTCTCCCCTGCTTATATCTCTATTCCCTACTTCTTTCCTCTCTCCCTCTCTCTCCATCCTCTTTATCACTCCCTCTATCTCTCTCTCTCCACCTTTCTCTCTATATTTCTTTCTTCTTACTCTCTCTCTCTCCCCCTCCAACTCCATCTCTCTCTTCCTTCCTCTCTTTCTCTCTCTCTCTCTCTCTCTTACTCTTCAGCATCCAACTCTGTTACTATATCCCTCCCTCTCTCCTTCTCTCCGCCATTCTCTCCATCTCTCCTTGTTTGTCTTTATCTCAACCCCAAACATACACACTCTCTCTCCATCTCTCCCTTGTTACTCCCTCTCTCTCAAAACTTCTCACTCTCTATGTATTTCTTCTTCCCTCCCTCTCTCCCCCTCCAACTCCATCTCCCTATCCCTCCCTCTCTCCTCTTCTCTCCATCCCTCTCTCCTCCTCTCTCTCAAATCTTCTCTCTCGTACTTCCTCTTTCTCCCTTTCTCTCCTACCTCCCTCTCCCTTCCCCCATCACTCTCTCTTTCTCTCTCTCTCTAATCCTCTCTCATACCCCATCACTCTCCTTCTCTCCCTCAAGTATTATCTCTCATTCTTCCTCTCTCTCACTCTCTCACTCTCACTCTCTCTCTCTCTCTCTCTCTCTTTTCCATCCAATCCTATCTATTCCCTCATCTCTCTCTCTCTCTCTCTCTCTCTCTCTCTCTCTCTCTCTATGTTCCCTCCAATCCTATCTATTCCCTCATCTCTCTCTCTCTCTCTCTCTAACTATGTTACTATATCCCTCCCTCTCTCCTTTTGTCTCCTTCTCTCCCCTCTTCTCTCTATCTCTCCTTATTTGTCTCTTTATCCCACCCCTAAACATACACTCTTTCTCTCCATCTCTCCCTTGTCACTCCCTCTCTCTCCACTTCTCACTCTTTATGTATTCCCTCTTCCCTCCCTCTCTCCCCCTCCAACTCCATATCTTTATGCCTCCCTCTCTCCTCCTCTCTCTCATCCTTCCTCTCTCACCCTTTCTCTCCTACGTTTATCTCTCTTCCCCCGTCTCTCTCTCTCTCTCTCTCTCTCTCTCTCTCTCTCTCTCTCTGCCCTAAAATCCTCTCACTTCCCTCCCACTCTCCTCTCTCCCCCCTCCATCTTTGTGTCTCCCTCTCCCTCTTTTACCCTTCTCTACCTCTCTCTCTTTTTATTCCTCCTCTCCCCTCTCCTTTTGTTTATCTCCATCTCTCCCTTGTCACTCCCCCTATCTCTCCATGTCTATAACTTTATGTCTTTGTTCTTACCTCCCGTATATATAGAGTTAATATATATCATGATATATTAATATATATTATAATATAACAAATTTAATATTGGATTAAAACAAAGTTATTATATTTAATAATATCAATATTATGATATATTAATATGAATATTAGATTTAATAATAATAATAATAATATTTTAATATTAATATTATGGTTAATAGTATTTTTTGCATGGTATTAATAATAATTTGGCCCATGGTATTTTTCCCATAGGCTTCACCTAAATAAAACCTATTTTTTGAGTGTTAGTAAGTGTAAAGAGGTTTATGGAGCAAATATAAAAGGAGGTTTTATTTATTTACCATACCTCTTGTTTATTTATATTTTTATTTATTTATCATATTTCTTTTATTTACAATGGTATTTGGCCCATAGGCTTGGTATATAATTAGATGTTGATTTCTAATATTATTTGATATGTTTTTATTTATTTACCATACATCTTTATACCTCTTTTATATTTATTTATTTATCATACCTCTTTTATAAATATGGTAATTGGCCCATGGTATTAATAATTATGTGTCTAGGAGGATCCACCTAAATAAAACCTATTTTTTGAGTTTTCATAAATATAAAGAGGTTAATGGAGTAAAGATAAAAAGAGGTTTTATTTATTTACCATATCTCCAGTTTATTTAATTTTTTAAATATAAAAAAGATTTATTTATTTACCATTCTTCTTGTTTATTTATATTTGTATTTATTTACCATAGCTCTTTTTTTTACTATTCTGTAAACCTCTTTATATTTTAAACTTATGTTGTCTTTATACATAATAATAATAATTAGATTGATTTTTAAATAGGGCCGACATTAGATTAACAATGTTAAATGTTAAATATTAACGTTTACATTTCCGTTTATGTTTACATTTACATTTATGTTTACATTTACGTTTTTACACAAGATCTACCCCATGGGCTCAATAATTATTTTATTTTTATTTTGAAATTATAAAGAACTTTGAAAGATACATATAAATAACCAAAAGCAATTTATATTAATTAAAATAAAATCAATTTCAATTAATTGAAAGTAAAATAATATTATTTGAATGAAAAGTTGCTTTCTATTTTCAGACAGAGTAAAGAGATTTATAATTATTTTATTTAAACTTTGAATTACAAATAACTTAATAATTTAATCTGTCGTAAATTTGGGGTTGTGTGTGATTTTCCCTATACCGTATGGGTTATAAATCATCTTGGGGTTTTGTGTGATTTTTCCCTAAACCGTATGGATTATAAATCATCTTGCCTTGATAATTGGCAATGTAAAGGCATTGTTTTACATCTGGCATTGTTTCTACCAAGGTAAAACCTATCCAAATCTCTAGGAGGATAAAACTAATCCAGATCGTGTGGCTAGATTTTCATTGGATCCATGTGTTTGGTGCCCCTGAAAACCTACATCTCAACCATCAGAGTGATATCAGATTCTATCAGGATTGAACTAGCGACAACTAGTTGGGAAGGAGAAAGGGAGATGCAGTGAGTCGCTAAAACTTGGAAAAAAATTAGTAGGTTTTTAGATTCAAAGTTCCTTGTAATGGAGACATGGTGGGTGCTTAAGATGTTGGTTACATGTCAGGCAATTTGAACTGCTGCCGACGGATCAATGGATGCCGAGGTTTCATCGAAAGTCGATCTTTGACAAAGTTGAGGAAAAATTCAGATCCGATGCTCGATTACTCTCACATTGTTGTTGAGCTAAATCAAATATTCAACTTGATCCAATCGTTACGTACTATGGCAAAGGTCAACTATATTTCTTCTTGGCAGATCCAAATTTTGTGCTAGATCTGGTGAGTAACTCTTAACAAAGTGTGAAAAATCATTTCTTAATTAATTTTAGATTTCCTGTAGTATTTCCATATTAATTTTTTTGTTATTAGATTAAGTTTTTCATCTATATCTGGAATATGACAGTGGATGGTTCCAAACTTAGATTTCACATTTTTTAATTATTTAAATCATATTTATTTTATTTTTCTGGAGAAACTCTACATTTTTTTTTTTTTGGGAGATCAGGTCTTCCATATATGTCTTCAAAACTTCGACTCAAAAAACCATTATCCTTTTTCTCTTAAATGTGTTATTTTTTTGGTTGAATTCAAATTGCAGATATCCGCAGACATGGTTGCGAATGCAACTTTAGCAGCCATGCATGCAGGAAAGCATTGTGTAAAGGTTTATCAGGTTTCTTCTATGGTGGTAAATCCCATAACAATTCAAGAATTTTTAAAAATATTATTTCAACATTTTAAATCTAATCCCTACATTCATTGCAAAGGAAACCCAATAAAATTGTTGAAGCAATTGACCTGCGTTAATACTATGGATAATTATGGGCAGGCTCTCCACACATCTGTTAGTTAGTTGTAACGATACTATGTGTTTCTTAATCGAAATTTTGATGAATATAAGTGGAATTTGAAAAGTTAAAAATCTACTCATGTAAATTTTACTTTTCATACAATATCTGCATATAATCTCTATTCAAGGAGTAGATTCATTATTTAATCTAAATAGTTATCGATTCACCATAATTATAAAAAAATACATAAAATGAATCATTGCAAACTGATAGCCATATTGCAGATAGTGGGGTTATCAAGATCATCTACAAAATATATGTTAGCACCTAGAAAAGATCTACGAACCATATGCATTCTATGAAGGAAGGTGAACTATGTGTAATGAAGATGAAATACAAATTTGTTGGTGTTGTATTGCTTTAAACATTTTGATTACACATCTACAAAATATATGTTACAACAATTGAAGCACCTCGAAAAGATCTGCGAGCCATATGAATACTCTGAAGCAAGGAAAATTTTAAGGATGGAAATTTTTTTTGAAGTTTAAAACATTGGCGAATCTCACTAATCCCTAATATGCAAACTATAAAATGTGTATTGATATATTTGTAGAATTATTCAAATCTATAATGATTTTATATATAGTCTCTATATAATGTTGGCGATTTTTGAGGTAAAATAATTTTATATTCTAAAATTTGGGCGAATCGTCTTTTATAAAAATTGAAGCGAATCCTGGAAAAAAAGATCTGGGCGAACATTAGCCCCTAAAATTTTCCATGCTCTGAAGGAAGGTTAACTATGTGCAATGAAGATGAAATAAATATTTGTTGGTGTTGTATTGTTTTAAACATTTTGATTGGTAATCAAGCAACATACATTAATAATTTTTTAATATATTTGTGTAGATTCGATACAATAGTGAAAAATTGTTTCAAGAGCTCTCTGAAGATGAACGAGACAGTTTCGGATTTGATGTTAAGATTATCAAGTGGAAAAATTACATCATAAATATTCATATTCTCTGACTTGGTGAATATATCTTAAATGGGTGAATATGTATCAGTGGATCACAATGGTTGCAATGGCCATGAAGAAATCAATTTTCACTTCACTGGGTTCACTATTTCTGGGAGAGTGATGGGGGTTGTTGGAGTAGAAAGTTGTCCAGATATAAATGGAGGTGGTGCCAATGTGAAGGTTGAACTCATTTCCACCAGCAATGATCTCATTAATGTTGTGCTTACGTGGAAGGGAGGTAGTTACACATTTACAAATATTACTCCAAGGAAATATAGGATGGTTTCTTCCCATCATGAATACATAACTTCATCAATCCTCGAGAAATATACAAATATTAGGTCATATCAAATCACGCTACATTTTTTTTTCAAAAAGGAAAGGCCATGATATTTTTCTCTCTATGTGTTCATTTGATATGCATAATAAGTTTGGAGATTCCTTAAGGATGATAAGTTTGGATATTCCTTAAGGATGAGTGTCCGGAGGACAAAGTAGCCCACCATGAAATCAAATGTGAAGAAGTGGAAAGAGTGGGCTTTGTGAGCCAATTGTTAAATAGAGGAAGAAGATACAATGTCATACCTAATGTCGATCCTAGCTAGGATGGAGCTACACATGAGGTACAATGATTGAGGTTTATAGAGTATATTTTCTATAATATTCTCTTTCAAATACGTGATTCTCATTTTCTCTTAACAATTGTCCAAATAGGCTCTCTAGAGATGGAGTTGGGCTTTGGAAATATGGTAGTAAATGAATCTTTTCTATCCCAAGTTATGATATGGATGTCTTAGTTGTTTCTCAAGGTAACCCTATTTTAGGTGTTCATGTATACCTTTATTCAGATGATGTCCATGAGGTGAAGCACCCTCAAAGAAGCTCCTTGGCCAAATCAAGCGCTTTGTCATGCAATATCTGATGCAGATGGGAAATTTTCTTTTAATTTTATTCCACATGGAAAATAAATGTTGTTGCCATTCTACAAGGGTGAGAATACAATATTTGATGTTTCACTTCCATCTATAGAGGTTCTTGTTGAGCACAGTCATGTTAATATATCTCAGCCATTTCAGGTCACAGGTTTCTCGATTGGAGGACTTGTGGTGACTTCTAAAGGAGTCAGTTTTGAAGGTGTTAAGATATTAGTTGATGGAAGAGAAATAACTACAACAGATGTCCAGGGATATTACAAACTTGATCATGTATCATCAACACGCTACACAATAAAGGCTGAGAAGGATCACTTCGAGTTTAGAAATTTGGAGAATTTCATGGTTGTGCCAAACATGACTTCAATCCCAAATATAGAAGCAACACATTATAATATTTGTGGTTCCCTAAATTTAGTGACAAATGGCTATTATGGCAAGTGTCAAGTTGGCTTGACACATGGGCCAAACAATGTTAAGCCTCAACTAAATAGGATTGATGATATGGGAAACTTCTACTTCGAGGTTCAACTAGGTTAATATCAAATATCCCCATTGACCACAAAAGCAGGACATGATTTTGGTCTTCAATTTTCACCATCACATATTGATGTGATAGTAACTAGACCAATGTTTGGCATTGAATTTATAAAGGCCCTTGTTGATATCCGTGGATCAGTGATATGCAAGGAAGGATGTGACTCCTCGGTTTCTATATCACTTACTTCTTTGGTTGTTGAACTGTAGGTTCAGAGAAGCTTAACTCTTTAAATTTAACAAATGAGAGCAGTGACTTCATATTTGAGAAAGTCCTACCTGGTGCATTGTGTCTTGAGGTAAAACATGGACCTTCATCTGATTTTTTAGATTGGGATGATGACTAGTGTTGGGAGAGAAAGGTTATGGATGTCAATGTTCGTGTTTCTGATCATTCAGAGATAGTTTTTATCCAAAAAGGCTATTGGTTGCATATTATGTCTACTCATCCTGTGGCTTCTTACATCGTACAACCAAACAAAGAACCCATGAATTTTTTGATTGAGAAAGGATGGTAGAAAATATTCTTAGAATCTTCTTGTGTGCACATTGCTTCATTTGTTGAACTTGTGCATTTTTTTTGGAATGTCTTCATTCGAATTCAATGTATTGAACCATAAGCCTATATATTTGACTGGTTAAAAATATCTACTGAGTGGTGAAATAAATGTTGATTCAAGTCCTTATCCCAAAGCAAATGAGTTGTCTCAAAGCATTATTGTAGACATATGGCAAAAGGAGGGTGCATTTATAGATATGATCAATAATGTCAAACTTGTTTCAAGTGCTAATGGACCAAGAAACATTGTTGTATATCAGTACACTCACTGGGCCAATCTTGAAGATGAAATGGTCTTTGTTTCGAGAGATAAAAGGAATGTTAGTGAGAAAAATAGTTCTGAAAAGGTCATTTTTTATGCAAGAAGTCGGCACGTTGCTGTTAAAACTAATGGGTGCCAACCTGTTATTCCTTCTTTTGTGGGGTGCCCAGGAAAGTACATTCAAGGTCAGTGCTGCCAGCAATCCCAGGTGTTGATATTAAAGTAATTGCTCAAAATCATAGTAGCAATGGTAATTTGAAAAAGGGTGACATGGTTCTTCACCTTCAACAGGATCAGATGGTATGTTTTTGGGTGGTCCTTTGTATGATGATATTGAGTACTATGTTGAAGCTTCTAAGGGATATCATTTAAAAGAACTTGCATAGTACCCCTTTTGAATCTTAGTTGTATGCTCATCCAATTTTATCGGACACCCCACTCGACTAGCCAAACCATAAAGAATATTTGATTGTTAGTATTCGACCTTCTGTCCACTCCCTGCATTTGTGGTCCTCTATAGAGGAATCACTAAATTTGCATCAAACAGCCGCTAGATATGGACAAAACGTCTTCAACCGCATTGCTTCAAACTACAACCATGTAAGTCTAGATTTTATTATTACTTTCAACACTTTACAATGAAACCAATGTAAATGCAGGTTGTATGTGGATAAAATATAAACCAATGTAAACGTAGGTTGTTTTATATGTGTATCCAAGGGAATACAAGATAAAATATTTGAGAGTGAATGGGATACTGTTTCAAGAGCTTTCATGCTCTATATTGACTCAATATGTAACATGGAAGTAATTCGACCATACTGGAAATGGACTCATATCCCGATAATGGGTATAATTTCTTTGTGGACATATTGATTGAGATGATGAAGATCTTTAGATCATTAAAGGAGTTGGTCATATGTGTTATGCCTTTGCTTAAAGAACTATGTGTCTTCTCAATTTGTTATTCGAGAGGCTTCCTAATCTCCAATGTTTGTTAATGGGTGACAATTGTATCTTGGTAAAAAAAAAAAAATCTTTTCTTTTAATGTGCCACGAACAACATGTTTCAATGTTTAAGAATGTTTGCATTTTCTACTTAGTTGTCAGGTATAGAATAAAAAAAAATTATACAAAGCATATATTGATGTAGCGTAGGTTGACTATTATGTTTTGGTTCATTATTATATCCTGTTTGGAGATTTACTATATCCAATAGATATGAAACAAAACCAAGTAGCAACTTTGTTTCATATCTATTCCTTAATGAAAATCTACACTCCCTAAATTAAAAAAGTTAACCTACTATAAGATGTGAAAAGAACATCAAATTCTTCCATGGCTTTTTCCATGATGTTCATAATGAATATTTCTGTCTTTTACCTCATAAATGAGTGTGTAGTTGGCTTATTCTGGTTTTGAAATGCAATGCAGGAACTTTGAAAATATCCCATACCTTGACGTCTCAGATCCCCACTCTCTCATCTCCATATATACAAGTTTATGTAGACATAATTGAATTTCATGATAGGGAAATCAGTGTATTAGGTTACTTTCTTCAGAGCACCCCTGCTCTAGAGATGATAGAACTTCATTTAATTGATGACTTGAATTATGATGATCCATGATATGTAAAGTTTTTGGAGGAAGTGATGTATTTGAATAGAGTTTCAAAGAAAGCAAGGATATTGGTATGAGAATATTCTTTTTAAATACACGCTTCAAAATCTTTAAACCGTTGACCAGTAAAAAGGCTTTCTGGCTTCATTTTATTTTATTTTTTTCTTTACGAAAGGGTATGACCAATGTAGGTTGTATGTGGATACGAGGATGAATTCTACTGTGGATACGAGGATGTGGACACCAGTGGAATGACCTGCTTAGTCTTGGGAAACATTGAGTATGGAAGCAAATGACAATCTCATGGAGTGGGTATGCGACATTTTGCCCCATTTTCATTTTGTTTATCATTTGTTGTTTGTGCTGGTTCTAATAGTCAATTTTAATTATTTATCTTTTTGTCATTTATATCATTAACATTCCATGTTTCCCAGGCAAGGTAACATTTTCGGTTGCTTTAGATGAGTAGCCTGTAGGATTAGGATGTTCCCAATGAGTTTTGAACATTTTCCCAATATGCCTTGTCGATTTTGGATTGTTATTGCGGGTTATCACTTTAATTGTTATTTGGTTTGACACTTGATTAACAACGAAATTCCATGCTTTTATAAATTATTTGTATGTTAATTTTTAAAAGTATTTAAGAAATTTGTCTTCAGTAGCCACACTTCAAGCAATGGATTTCACACTACTAGATTTAAGGTTTCCGTTATGTATTTGGTTAAAATTTCCCAAGATTTATATCATACCTCAAGTGTCAGGTTTAGGTTATTTATTTGGTCAAAATTTCCCATGCTTTATATCATATATCAGCCTTTTAAAATTCCTGCATTCATTCCATTTGAATGTAACACATCACAGCAAGGATGGACCCTATTAAGATCACCAACTCTGTTACTATGCTTCATGAATCATAATTCAAATGGACTCTAAATTTGGTTCTTTTCCTTGACTAAATAGTGTTAAGCAAAATCCTCTCATTCAAACTCAACCCCAAGTCATACTCAAAATTTTGACATGTGAATAACATTATCTTGACAACAAGTTTGACACCCAAGTCCTTGCAAGTGAGATAAGATTGTCCATTTAAAAAAAAAATGATCATATCCTTAAATTTTTAGCCCTTGGACTCCTTCATTAAAGAAATGATCATTCTATGATGTTGATAATTGGTCTATCAAAACATGGATGGGGCGAAATATGAGTTAAAGAGTAGAGAAAGAAATTTTCCTTGACATTTCCCACAATATTTTGAACTTTTGGGGGCACGTCACATGACACTACCATCACCACACCAACATTTTTTGGTAAAGTTCCACTGCAAGAGGCATCCACTGATTCTCGTTCCCCAACCTGTGATCGTAAAGATGATTCTTCCTGAAATTTTTTCCTAGACGATGATAATGATATATAGTCCTTATCATCATAAAGTATGGATTTTCTTTCTTCACCCGTGCTCCACCTTCCCCCTCCCAATTGTATATAAGGATCAGTTTCTCTTGCAAGCTTCCCACCAATTCCAAAGTTATACCCATACCTGAAATCCTCGTCTTGATCTTGGTTCTTATGCTTCTCTTCTTCTTCTAAACTAAGCAATCAGAAAAACATTACCTCACTACCACCACAAATAGATAAACCATTTTTCCTACACTATCTTTCAAGCTCCACAAGAGGAATACTAAACAATTCTCCAGTTGCTTCTCCCTCTCCAATCACCATAGCAACATCTTGATTTGGATCAGATCCATCTGTTATGTCTGTAAGATTGGATTCAGAACTATCAAGGTCCTTCAATGTTGGGGCATCTCCACATATTGAATGAAAGGGAGGGACACCTGAATTTCCAAACTGAAGAAAGGTAGCTCTCTCTCCATTCACATAAGCATATGAAAGGAGAAACTATTTTGAGAAAACTTGGAGAACTTTCACCACTCTCTCCTGCAAGGACATCATAATATAAATGTAAAAAAATTCACAAAAATATCCACATATTCATTACACTAATTATGATATACTTCTTTTACGAGTAAAAATTACGAGGTGCCTTGCTAATTGATGACCAATAAGGGGCTTGCTCTTAATACATGATCTATTTTCATCATTACTACCCTCAACATGTTCTATTATTTAAAGTGAGATTTCATGAATTGGAAGGCATGTTTTTCCACATTTCTAGTTTTATGTCCCACACAATTGGAATCCTACTACATTTGGCCTCCTCTACTTCCCTAGGCTACATGTGTTAAAGAGGGTACAAAACTCTAATGATATGTTCTTTTGCCATAAGTTCTTCTCATTTTTTGGATGAATTCTATGGAAATTTTATTCATGCCAATTATGTGGCAGGAAATAATGTTCCATTATTATTTTTTATCATCTCTTGTTTATGAGTTAGCATGCTTCTATTGTACTAGTTCATTATGACTATGTCATGTAAAAATCAAGTTGAGTGGGTTTTACATTTGATTTCCATTGTAGTCAACCACCGAATATATAAGTTTTATGTTAGGTTGAATGATGGGACAACACACTTTGATTTCCACTAGTGCTCTCTTTTTCATATACTATCACAAGTTCACAAATACAAACTCACTTTTATTTTTACCTGGATAGGCAAATGATGACAACTTTGTATTTTGTAGTGACAAGGATAACTATGTATTTGAGCTAGACCTTGAGCCCTTCAATTCATCCTTTCCTTACCCAACACAACCATCTCCTATTGGTAACGTAGTTCAATTTCAGAACCAACATTTGTCTTCAATACTATTTCATGATATAGAAAGAACACAACCATTGTTGGATTTCCTTCGAGCACACAAATACCAAAGCCATGTCATTTTTCTTTCCTTGGTTAATATATTGCATCATTAGGTTTGATAGTTAATTCATTGTTATTCTATTCCAATAAATCTCTATCAAATAGAAGAGAAGGATGACTTGGCTGTTTTAGAGATATATAATATGAATTAGTTAAAAATTCATAGGGTTATTTTGATTCTCACCTTTTTATTTCACTTCTTTAGAGAAAACTATATATTCAAATACCAACTCAACTCAAGCCAAAATAAAATAGAGAATCCTAGTTATGAATATGTTTTTCTCTCCATACCTTATAATGACATTATTTTTTTGAATTATACTTGAATTTCACTGATAATAACCTGGATTTATATATTTATTTTAGCACCAAATTGAAATCATGGTAAAAATACAAATATCCCATTAAATATGACCTAAATATGATTCAAAGAATATCACCTTTAGTTTGAGCACGTGGTAGAGTAATTTTTGATGTGTGAAGTTTTATTAGAGGCATTGTTTGTTTATTTTTTTTGGTTAGAAAATGGTTTTCTCTTGCTTTTATGTGACTTTCAATTTATCATATCTAGCATGTTGAGAAATGGGAAAGAATAATTATTTTGCAGAAATTGATGTTGAATGAAAGGATATAGAGTTTAACCAAGCTACAATCTGCTTTGGTAAAGGTAGAGGGACATCTTAAAAAGCTACCTAAGAATAAACCATATACAAAGTTTGAACATAAGTAATATGTGGCTTTTTTGTTTTCATATATGTTCTTTTTTCTACCCAAAATATCACAACAAGACAAATATTGATATTGTAGAAATTGTTAGAGGACCTCATTGAGGTCAATTTTTCTAATGTTCTACTTGATTGATACATTCTCGTGACAGGACAACTTTAAATACGAATTAATATGTTACCAAAACAAATTATATTCAAATTTTATACATATAAAAGATAAAAAAACATGTCAATTCCTTCATTTGATTGTTACTTGACTCTAGTGTGGGTAGGTTACATGAAATGTGATTGGAAAAAGGATGGGGAGACAATATAGAGATCATGTCTTGGATATGTTTCATTTGTTTTTGGAGATCCTCTAGGCACTTCAACCATCGACTTTGGAAATGTTTCTAGTAAGTATTCCTATGGTTTTTAATGTTGTGATTCTTTCACCTCATGGTTATTTGGGCAAGCAAATGTTTTAGGAATGCGTGATAAGATATCGATGGATAGGTAAACAATTTTTTTATAATTGTAATGTCCATTCCATAATATCATCTCTTTATTGTTTGATTGTATTTTGAATGTTTATTTCGATTTTGCTTTACATTTTAACTATGAAATTGAAAGTACTTGGTATTATGTCTATTTAAACAACAACCAAAGCTTGAAGATGAAATTAATATTACACGATATTGATTGAAACCCTTTTAACTATTTTGTATTGAAATATTTTCATGATTATTATAAAAGTTTACTTTCATGTTGTTATTTGAGAACATGTTGTTTATATACTTGACCAAGTTCATGCATTAGACAACAAATTATTGTTGCGAATAGAATGACAAGGATTAGACATCACACCTCAGATTATTTGTTTTAACAAGTTACTTACAGCTTGAGCTTTTTAGCATGTAACTTAGTTGGCATGATTGTTCCTAAGCTTTCCCTGAAGGTTGAATAATAAGTTACTAAGGTGTTCTTTTCTATGCTAACATTAATTTATTTATACAGGTCATCTGGCCACATAGTGGCCACTATTGCTTAACTCAAGAAAACTTGTTCGTGTTTCTTGCGTTTATGGGGAAGAATGGATTTAACATTGTTGATGTTGAGGTATATGTAATATAAATCCTTTATAGTCTACTTTCATTTATATTCTACTTTTCATTGTCTTTCATGTCTTACGCTCTGCATTCTAGGTTCTTTTGTTTCCAGAAAAGGAACTCAGTATTTATGGTAAGTAGTAGGATTTGAAGAAAGAGGAGAACACTAACACTGGAGCGACAAATGCAAAAAGAGAGAGAAGAGAACCGTCTAGTGGTACCCTTAAAGCCAATAACCCGCATAAGACACACACATAGATACTGACGTTCAAGTCTTCATAGTTGGTGAATTCACGTGCAATGACTTGATATCACAATGATAATGTTTTATAGTGATGAAACAACATTTCATGTGTAAATTGTAGTCCAACCAATGTTAAGTTGGAAACTGATATTGTAATACTTGACATTTCATATAATATAATTTTTGTGGCTGAAATTATTTATAGTTGCACTTGATATTGTTCAGTATTTTAACTAACATATGTAATTTTGAATTTTCATATTAGATGAACCAATTCACATTGTATGATGTTTTTTTAATTTAGTCGCAAAATCATACTAATTAATCTATGTTGATTAATAATGAACACATAAAATCAATATAAAACTACTAAATTAGTAGTTTATATTGATTAATGATGAACACAAATGAAATGAATATAAGACTAAATTAGTCTTTTATAATGATTATTAATGAAAATAAATTAAATGAATATAAACTATTAAATTAGTTGTTTATATAATGAATATGAAACTACCAAAAAAATATAATTGACTATTGCAAATGATTAATTTTTCATTACAATTGACAACTAAATTTTGCATATATACGACTATTAGTAACTAATCTACAGTATATTATAATATGACAAAGATTTAGTCATATTTATTTGGTCATTAATTGGTTTCAAACACTGGCTAAAATTTGCATATATATGACTATTATTAGCTAATTTACAGTATCTTATAACACGACCAACATTTTGGTCATTAATTGGTGGCAATTAATGACTATATTAATAACTAACTTAATGACAAAATTAATGACTAAATATACTACTAGATGATAAATTTGAGACAATCAATTAATGACTAAGCTAAAAATGACTAAAAGTTGGTTGCGTTATAAGATATTGTAAATTAGCTACTACTGGTCACCAACTGAAAATAGTCATTTATATGCAAATTTTAGTCGTTGCTTTAGTAACTAATTAGCCATTTTGTACTAGTGATTAAACTCCCTATATGGCATGAGAAAGAAAGTAAATTAGATGACGTGAAAGTTTGAGGCACTGCTTCTATTAAAATCATGACTGGAAGAGGGTTACAGTGTCTATGTGATCATTTTTCATGACCTGCAAATGTTTAGATAAGATTATTCCATTATTAACTTCATTATAGTTAAAAAAATGCAAAATCATATATTTTTTTGGAATCAAGAATGTGCTTCAAACCTAATATAAATTATCATGATCGATATGTTATAAGAAATTAATAATGGACCCACAATTCATGGCCACATTTTCATGACATTAAAAAAATAAATGTAAAGGTTGTAAAATTGTAGATATCTAATATTATAACCTCACCTCAAAAGTTATATTTTGATACAAATCCACATGTGTTGAGCCAAAAGGATTAGTCCATTGAACCTTGTGTCTGAATTGCAGTTTGATCACCATCTCCAAATATTTCCTGCAAGCAAGTACAATAAACATTAAATTTCCTATAGCAAAAAAACCTATCATGAACCAACCATGGTTTCCTTGGGTCTACAAAGTCAAAAAAGCTAGAACTTAAAATTTCTTCATGCCACACTCTCAATACAAACCAATCTCTTTCTTTATTTATCCTAGAAACCAAGATACTTTAGTGGCAATCTACATGGATACTTGAATGAGACTTGCTAGACTTGCACATATTTTTGCATGAAAGTGTTCATAACATTTTTCCGCTAGGATTCAGGGCCTCCATTGGACCTTCATAGCCAACACCAATACATATTCCGAACTTCAAAAGCTTTACAAATACCACAACTTCTCCAAATGGTGTTTGATCAATACTTATCTATTCTAGTCTTGGAGTCAATGTTAGACCTTATGAAGCAAATATGAAATTTAAGGCTTCAATATGAAATTTACCATATTGGTTCATGCAATCCACACAACTCTTAAACAAAAATTTTAAGCCAAACATAGTAGTTCTGTTCAAATTTTATTATTTATATTCCTCTGAAATGACAAAAATAAAACCCCAAAGCAACAACATTATAATTTCCAACCATACTACAAAGTCTGTTAGGCCTAGGCAAGGATGAACATGTAATATTAGACCTTGGTGATTTTACAAAATTTAAGGTATTATTAGATCTTCCAATAGTTCTTTTATGTAGGAGAGAGGCAAAGAGATATTTATATGCTAAGAAATAGCCATTGATAAAAGAATACCTTAATGCTTGAGAATTCATTTCTGATTCTTAGTTACCAAGTCAAAAAATATTCTTATTGTAGTTAGGGACATATTACTTTAACTTTTCCAAACATGAAAAAACACTATTCTGTATATTCCATTCATGGGTAAGTTGAATTGTACTTTATTATCTAAACTTAAATGTGCATTCAATTAATACTAATTTTAGTTTTAGCAATAAATTCATACAACGTTAAGAAGTCGTTCGAGTCAGGGCCATTCCAATAACCGTCATAGGATATGATAGATAAAGAAAAAACCAAGTAGAAGGTTGAGAGTAGCTACTTTGTGTGTTTAACATAATAATGAAAAATCCATTTTGAAATGTGATCTTGTTGATGTTATACCTTTCAATGCCAATCTCCAAATTTCTAGAGGATATTTTAATGTTTTTACATCATGTTCATACAATGCCTCCCATAATTGAAGACATGCTTACATATTTAGTGAGATAACAACAAACTATCAATGGGTTATGAAGCACAAAACAAACACCTTATTCGTGTGCAAATTCATTATGACATAGTAGTCACAATCCACTACTATGAAAAACGAGTTGCTTTTCTTTTCCAAAAACTATCATCAATGTAAGGTCTTGGATGGCTAAACTAATGATTAAATTTAGCTCAAAAAATTGCCATAGTGCCACCTAATAAAGGTTTTCAGATAGTGGTAACTGGGTAAACTTAAATTATTCTTCAATACACTATTTCAAAGACAAAATGAGAGGAAATTTTTAAGACTTGTTATCTCTACAAAATAACTATAAGAAATTAGCCTAAGATCACTTGTTAATTACTCTTCGCTTTGAACTGGTGCCTTTACAGTCACAAGGGGTTGTCCTTAGTGATGGTATGTTGTCAAAAACTTAAGAAAAATGTGTAAAAACACAACATGATCAGCACATGAAATATTTGTCATCGAGATGGGTGTAAGGAACCAAGAGCATAGGAAAACTCAGTCAAATAATATGAGGGAGTTTCAATTTCATTAGTGAACTAAAACTATGAATGATGAAAGGGAAACCAAAATGCACCTTAAATGAAGGTAGAATCAAAATAAAGCATTATGGGCACCCACAACACTGTAAAAAAAGAACAATTATTCAACAACAAGACTGAAAGAGCTATAAAGACATGGCATAATCAAACCTTATATGTATATTAATCAAAAGATTGTTTGCATCATAGTGATGAATACAACATTGGCTTCATAACTAATAGTGCATTTAGTGACGGCGACAATGAGAATGGTTAGAAAAGGATGAATAACAATTATGGGCACCCAGAGCACTATAACAAGACACAACTATTCAACCACGAGACTCAAAGAGTTATAAAGACTATTGTCATCTCATTGTTTTGACCTCAATCTGGTGGAAAACATTCTTATTATTAGTTCCTTAACTCAAAGACTGTTGTTTAGATGGTACACCTGCTATATAGGATGAAAATAAGTTGCTACAACACTTGATCACTAAACATTTTTTGTTGCTCATTGATAATTATGTACATAAGATGCTAATTAAAATCCATTACAACACTTCTCCTCTCACTAGTTCAGGAATACACCCAAGTATATGCAATAACATGCTCTAATATCCCTACACTTAGTTGTTGATTGGACTCCACGGAACTCACATCTAGAAGATGCCAATAAACCAAGTTGATTGTTTGAGGTTAGAAAATATGCATGCATATTTCAAATGCTAGTTTCACTCTCTGAATTCATGCTGCCAAGAATAAAACAAACCATTGACGTCCCTTGAATGATTGTGCCTCATGCAAACTTTCAACCAAAATTTTAAATATAAATAAGGTCGACCTAAGTTTTTTAAAGATAGTACAAGTCAAACTTGGGTTTTAGTTAGCCAAAGATAGCAAGTCAATTTACAGTTTTAGTTGGCCAAAATCAGTAAAGGATCATTTACTAGTAAATGTATAACTCAAACCATGAGAAGAGGATATAGATTAAGTTGGACAAACATACCAAACTACCAAATATACCAAAGGAGGTCAAATTAGGGTTTGGAGGTTGAGATGCTTAGCATGCTTCAAGTGACAACCTTCTCAATTGTTAACATGTCACACAAAGAACACCTCCACGTGCGCAATTACTACACACTGGAACCATGAGACTAGAACCCATACCTACCACAATGAGAAATGCTAAATATAACCATGTCAAAAAATGGCATCATGAATCCTAAAAGATAGGAAAGATGGAAAATGAAGGTAACTCCTACCGTGCTATGAGACAGTTGCCAACTAGAGCATACCTAGAAATAGCATCATCTTGGATGTTGATAAAATAGCCTCATCAGACTCACTGCAACAAACCCAAATATATGCTCAAGATCAACATGCAAACCCTAAAACTAGAACTACTAAAACCCAAAAAATAGCATTGTCATGAAAATTTTGGCGTGTCCTATAAAAATCTCATTCACAACATGACCTCACAAAGACCAATGATACATGTTCAACTGTCACAAGCAAGCCTTGGAACTGTGGCTCCTAGAAAATAGGTAAATTACTAGTAATAGAATTTTCCTCAAAATTTGGTGAACATGCCTCTAAAATGAACTCTGACCACCATGAAACCTGATGCACCTATCACTGAAAACCCGCTTGATGAAAATTAAATGGATCTTAACCCTCCAATTTCAAAGGCTAATCTGGAGGTTAACAAAACCTAGTCATTTCCTATCTTTTCGAACATCTTAAGACAATATATTACCCTTCAACTTAGGGTAAGGATTGGTACAATTCATTTAACTTCATCAAATATATAAAGAAAGCAAATATCCATCTTGAATGCAAAAAGAAAAGCAACGAGATAAGTGTGGAAAGGCCTATATGTTGATTAATAAATACCAACATAGATACATGGTATTGATATAGGTTGGTGTTTATGTGCATTTCTTTTTTCGAAGTGTAAGGAGGCCAACATGTAATTTATTTTAGCGATTATTTTTCATTTTTTTTGTCATGTACATAGTCATACATTATGTAACAACATATCCCCTTGTACTGGGTCGTAAATCACCTCTCGGTGCAACAAGTATTGTGACCCAAACCCATGACAATCCAAGTTTGAAACAAATTTCCGAGTCAACAAGTTTTTCCTACTCATGTGAGACAAACATACCCATTGATAGTTTAACTCAATCAACATGAGTTTTACTAGCAAGTAAGAGTATGACTTGGTTGACTGAGTCAAAATCCACTTAACCAAGTTAAACTTGCTTGACAACCTACATAGACCCTTCATTACTCGAAATTTGGTCACTGTTTGGTCATTTTTATCTCTGTTGGGAAATTTTATATTGTGAAAATTCAACACACCAAAAAAAAAATACCAAGATCAAAATATTCTCAAGACATTTTATTTTTGTTAAAATATTTGTATATCTTTATTTTTTCACTTTCCTAGTTTTTCTTGATTTTTTACCAAACTGAGTCAAACTCGACTCTTCTGCATCACCAAGTTTTTCCCAATTCCAAGTCTAGTAACTTTATGGATACATCAAAAATATAACAGTGAATTCAGAAAGTTATGTAGTTTTTTCCTGCATGCAAATGAACTGGGGTAGCACTGTTCACAAATATACTAGTTGTGGCAGGAATAAAGGCACAAGTTGGACAAAAGGTAGACAAAACCCACTACAAATTCATTTTATTTTCATTCATCTAGATCTTGTAACATGCTCAATAATATGCATATATAAATCCAAACTTCATTTGCTCAAGACTACAAAAATATAAAAACAACAATTTAGATAAAATGTGTCCTACATACCGGTCTACGTGGAAATTTTCAACTCCAAGATCCTCATCCCAAAGGAAAATTTATTTGTAGTCAGCAACTACATCTAGATGCAGGAAACGATTTGAAAACCACCTACATGAGAAGTAATCTATTGAATTAACATGAAAGATTTTGTAGTATGTATCCATAAAGAAGACAAATATATTTAACAATATCATTACCACTTGGTTTGATTGATTGCCACTATATGAATAGTCTATTGCTCCACTCCAAATCACTCCATTTATCTGTGACACCATCATAATGGAACAACATCACCGTGAAGTTATTTAAAGGAAACTGGAAAAAAAATTCCATGTAACACAACCATTAGTTAGTCCAAAAAGAAAATGTAACACGTAGATAACCACCTAAATAATGCATTACAACACACCAATTATTAACTAAACTCACTGAGCAAATACCTTCTAAATAATTTGGTCTACATTCTCCTTTTGTTTTATTCCAATTGCAATGGAAAGCAAGTTTTGCGGACTCTTTACTCGTGACTATAGACATAGAAAAGGTACAAACAAAAATGATAATAATGAGTTATATTAATGACAAAACATTCAAATACTGATGCAAAAGTTATCCACATTTGTTTAAATCCAAATGTGTGCTTCCAAGCCATATATGAAAAGAGTTGATGTTATAAGGGAGAAAGCAATAAACAATGTGTATCAGAAATTAGCATGCATAGGTACTAAAAAAATACCATAATATTAAACCATGATTGAGAAAGTAATAAATAATTTGTATCGGAAATTAGCATGCGTAGGTACAGAAAAAATACCATAATATTAAACCATGATTGATAAATAAATTGTGACTAAATCAAAAGAGAGTGGAGGGGCCTTCTTAGCCTGGTAGTCCATAAGGAATGCATAGTAATCCCATCACATACATCCTCAGAAAAAACCAAAATGTAGGCTTCCCATCCATAGATGAACAAATAGATGTTATAAGGGAGAAACAAAGAAAGCAGTGTGCATCGGAAAGTACCCTAGATAAGGTACTAGAAATGTTTGTTAAGAAGATTCCCTGAGCGAGCAAAAAACTAGGGCCAAAATAGAATAGAGTAGAGAAGCCTTCTTAATCTGGTAGTTCTTGAAGAATGTATGTTGTATACTAATGCTTAACACATACAAACACATCTAAAAATGAAAGCGTCCCAACCATAGATGGAGTGAGTCGATGCTTTGAGGGAGAAACAAAATAGTGCATGCATAAGAAATTAACCACAGTAGTAACTATAAACATAGATGGGATTAAACCCTAAAAAGAAACAAATTTATGCCAAAATAGAATAGAGAACAAGAGTATTTTTAACCTGGACGTCGATGAAGAATGGATTCCTTACAAATGTAGGAGTTAACCTTGATTAAGAAACAAATTGAGGTGAAAACAAGAGTCTTTTTAACCTGGAAATCCATTAAGAATAGATTCCTTAGAAATGGACATACACGCCCAAAAAAAAAAACAAAATTGTGTTGTGGGATTGGTTGCGAAAAAGGGGTATCAAGCAGATTTCGCAGTCATAGAAGCTGCTCCAAGACACCACAAGATAAGATTATTTGACTGTTTCACGCACACCCACACAACATATCCCATGGAGGAGGGAGAAGGCCAACCAAAAAATCATACTCAAACTGCAACCAATTAACCATTATATTAGTAGGGGACACCACATATGTTGGGATTTATAGATGAGATCACAGGAAAATTTTGTCAATTAGGAAGCCACCCCCTCCATTTTTCGGGGTAATTTGGGATTCCCAATATATTTCTTACTACAACAATTTACAATTCAATATTGGGAAGGGCTTACTGTTACTTGGATTCTTTGTTTCCTCAACCTCCTTCTACTCTTATTCCAACCTTCTACCCTTAACACGGTGGCTTGCCGCTTCTTCTGGTGGGAATACGACCTTATCGATTCCCTGAACAAAGATTCTTCCATCAACATAAATATCATGATCATACATATGGGCACTAATTTTTCCATTGCACAAACATAACAGTCCCATCTACTTCCCGAGTGACTATCTTACGACGGACCCTATGAGTATCCTACTTGACCTTACCGAACCTCCTCACAGTAGTATAAAAACTCTCCTCACTCTGATTCTTTGGGATGATGTGATAATACACAATCTGCCCCAGAGCACCCATTTTGCTCAACTGATCTATTGTTAGTCTCCCCATTGTCTCATCATTGGGTGCCAAGATAGTGATGCGGTAACCCTCTGAAATGAACTTGGCCATATTGAATGCTAAGGAGGTCAAGTTCTTGTGATGCGATAACCCTTTGAAATAAGCTTGGCCATATTAGATGCTAAGGAGGTCACGTTCACCAAGATATTATACATCTCATTGTAACCACCATAAAGCATCAATGTGTGAATGAAGTCATTCATCTGGCTCTCCCCATCAAACCAAATGGCGGGCAGAAGAAGAATTTTGTAAAACTATTATATATCTTGTCAATTAACTTGGGAAGTCACTTTTCTTGCAATCGTGAAACTTCCACTCTGTAGACACTTTCCTTTTTATGAATTTTAAATACAACTTTTAGCCTTTGCAAGCATTCCAAAGTCATAGTTTGATACTTTTGATCTAAATTGTATCTGGTTTATAACTACATATTGAGTACTCACACAACAATGACGTGATTTGAATTGGCACTAAATATTCATATCATGCAACCTCATTCTGTTTAGATTATAGAATACTTCCAAATGATACTTGACATAAATTTCTACTCTACACAGACTCCATCAAAGTGAGTTGCAAGTTAACAAATCTATCATGGCACAATGAACATCCCTGAGCCACAGTGGACAAATTCACCAATTGTGGCACATGAAGGTAGTGGAAATAAAATTAAATTATATTGAACCAACCAGAAAATAAACGTTTGATAATAACACAATCTTCCATCTTACCCCTGATTATATTAGGTATGTAATTGTGTGTTCTTCAGAACCTCCATAGGATGCCATAGAAAAACAAATTCCTTTAACTATGTCTAAGGTAAGAATCCACCAAATAAAATGGATCCACTGTATAATGAAGAAACTAAATGACAACACTAATAGTGTATCAAATTATCAATAAGCAATGGAGTTTTTCCATAAAGGAAAATATTGTACCCTCTAACCAAATGGCCAACTTTATCTCTGACCACCACCATAATCATTATCTGAGTATAAAAGTAGGGATGTAGATAATTTTCCATGCATATTTTGTACCACACCCATAGGAGGCATTTTAACAAATGTGATATATGGTACTTAACGAGATAGGAATTTAGATTTTGCATTGAATTTTCCAAACTAACCTTGCCAACAAAAATTAAAAAAATATGCAAATAATGTTAAAGAAAAGATTCTTTAGAAACCCTCAAATTCTACTTTTCATCATCCATAAGTAAACAATTGGGCCTCCCTAGGAATTACAACAGAGAAAATTCAATCTGAACTACCATCTATTACAAATGGGAAAAAACATTTAGGTCTTGTTCAATGAGGAAAGCTTCTACCACTACATGGTACAGACAAACAATAATTAAATGTGAGACTCCGAAGTCAAATCAAGGGCCACTCATGTATCTTTTATATTGTTCAAGTAGTGCAGACTCCAATATGCACAACTTTAATACCTAGAAGACATGAAGATTCCCAATATCCCAACTCATCTCATCATCTATGTCAAGTATAAAGTGGACATTGAATAAACAATAGGAATGGAAGGCCACTAATCAAAATAATCAAATGAGGCTACATTGCCCTCATTTGTCAACTCCTACAATCAATAACACTATATTTTCATTCATATAATAATTATTGACTTATGCCACTAACATATGAAGTCACTGCATAATAATGCTTTTAAATGGATTCAAATAATCACAAAATATAGCATAGCTACAATGAAAATCTAGTCAATTCACTCAATAATGAGTAGAAAATTGTAAGCACCAAAGCTAACCAAAAAATTGACCCTTAAAAATGACAAAACCCATTGCACATTAAGTGTTTTTCATAGAAATAAACTCTTCGTATCTCCACAAATAAGAATAAAAAGGAGGGCTAGCTACCAGGGTGTTTCGACCCTCCTTACATCATTTGCTAGTGTGTTGTATAATGAAGTTCAACAAATATGGCCAATTGTTGCAAAAGGTGACTGCTTAGGCATGTAGGTCTTTGTATAACTTTTCCCTATAATTGCATTTTAGTGATCACTACACCATGAAATATGGTCTTTGAAGGTCTCCCAACCAAGATTTAAACAAGAGAGGTGTGTGTGTAACCCAAGTAGTCCTTGCAATTACTAAAGCCTTTTGTCAAGTAGTTCTCCATGTTTTTGAGGTTAGAGTGGCCTTTTTCTGACATATTTGTTCTACATTTCGTTCATGAAGAAATAGAAATCCTTTAAATAGCTAAATAAAATATCTTTTACCCAGCTTTAAATAACTCTTTCCAAGAAAAAGGCTATAGCATATGAACCCAACAACAAAATATAATTTAAATTGCCATTAATTTGGCTACATTATATGAGACTGAAAAATAATTGAATGACTACCTAAGCTGTAATAATTTTCACAAGCAATGTACAGAAGAGAACATTGCCCAATCAAATTGCAGAAATGCAACTTTTATCAAATGTAAATACAACTGAGATAACCTCAAAAAACTCAATGTATAGTGTGAGGAAGTTGTAGAGTTCAAATACTGTTAACATGCCTCCCTGAAATGAAGACCACTACTGTGATTGACTTTAAAGTACACCAGCACTTGCAAAAATAGTGGGAGTCCTGTGCATCTCCATTCCAAGACCAAAAATCTCTTTGATAGCTCCTAAGCTTTTACACTGAATTAAGGATGGTGCCTCTTTTTGGAAGTTGCTTTTAGAAACATGCACCTAGGCCAGAATCTAAACCACAGAACACGTACTTCATTCAACATAGGTGCCAGGATTGATCGGTAACTATTTCAACGAAATCAATCAGATTGCTCCAAGCCTCCTCCCTTTCTGATAGATAACACTTGGTTAGGGCAGATCAGATCAAGAATACAATCCCTGGTAGATATCTTAAGGCTCTGACTACCTCAACATTGAACCAAGGCATGGTTGGGATTCAAAAATAGTGTTTCAAAAACTAGACATAGAAGAAGGTAAAACACAAAATAAAATGTGTGATCTCTGCCAACAAACTAGAACATGTATTTAAGTTCATTTTGGCCATTCTAGACAACATGAATCAGGACAATGAAATGTACAGACTCATCACACAAATGACTCCATTCACAAACTTAGTACTTAGAAGTAAGAACCTTAAAAAAGGAGTGACATCAGAAGCAACATAATGTTGTAGTTATAATAAAGCATAGTTATAATGAAATGTGAATCACATAATCCAAGGCATCGATGAGCCTCCGACCTTGTTTCACAAAATATGTTCCTTTACCTTACATATAAATACTACATAGAAACCAATATCTCCCTAGTGGCTCTGGAACTTGTTGAATTGTCTACTGGAAAATAATATGTAAGCTAATCAGTCTGTCAAGGGTTTTTTCTTGCTAGGGGGACTCAATATGTAATGGATAATTTGAGATCCGAATTCGATTAGGATTTCTTATATAATATATAGGAAGGGTAATACAGGTTCTGCCTATCGAATTGAGCTTCGGGGTCCTCTAGATATTTTGTCTTTTCTTAACCAAAGCGAAGATTCCATGCTTAATTGTCCGTTGGAAAATAATATGTAAGCTAATCAGTCTATCAAGGGTTTTTTCCTGCTAGGGGGACTGAAATTGTAATGGATAATTTGAAATATAAATTCAATTGGGATTTTCTATATAATAAATAGGAAGGGTAATACAGGTTCTATCTATCGAACCGAGCTTTGGGGTCCTCTAGAGATTTCATCTTTCCTTAACCAAAGAGAAGATTCTATGCTTGATTACATCCTACAAATTAGTTTCTTAGTATGTAAAGTCAAGATATTTATTATTATATATCATGAATGGACAGGTTCAAACAATAAAAAGTGCCTATCCGTCAATCCAGAGTGAGTAAGGAAGTCTTGGTTTGACCTACTGTTGGGCCTCCAGAATGTCTTCAAAATGACATCCACTTTCACATTTATCGCCACCATTTCACTCACATGTCACAACTCCATAACCATATAACCTTTCATCAGCCACCATTTTCATAAATATATGGGTTAGGATCCTTATTTACCAAAGTTATTTATTTTATGTGTTTAAAGTGAATTTATGATTAAAAACTAGGAAATTAACATGGTTTCATGTATCTATATATGTGGCTTGAGTTTCATGACATGTATAGGTTATTTGGAAGTTTCCAAAGCACCCTTATGTGGCCTCCAATGCTCAAATTCGAATTCCCTTCAAAGGAGATTTGGATAAAGGTCAAAGAAGGATATGTGTCCTATTTGGATTGTAACTCTATGAGGTGTCTCATCATTTCTTATTTGGATTAGAACTCTATGAGACACTTAGGGGATATGTGTCTCATTATGAACTATTTGGTTTTAACTATATGAGATTTTAGTGGATCCTCATTAAATATGGTAGCTTCTTATGTTTTTGTATAAATAGGAAAGCCTTTTCCTTTGAAGGCATGTGTAAAGTTGGAGAAATGGTCATGTTTTTAATAGAGAATTTGGAGCTTATACTTGAAGATTTGAAGATTTAGTTTTGCTTGCATATGGAGCTTCTTCACTTGCCATCCTCATACACCATTGGAATGGCCATCTAATGATTGTGATATTTAATTGCTTTTATAGATTAAAGTTCATTTTCTTTCTTAGTATTAGTTTTAGAATGACTATGTAATCTTTGCTTTTCTAAAAACATTTCAATAGGGAATATTTATGTATTTTCTAATTGGATTAAGTTTGAGGCAAGGGCTCATAGTTATTTAGTTTCCTTTCATGTTCTGCTATTTACTTTCTTAGATCAAACTATCAATTCATTGTATAATTGGATAAAGGATCAGGCCAAGAAGGTGACTTCAAATTGGGTGATTGAATGTTCAACCTATGCAATCATTAAGCTTTACTTTTTCATGCTTTAATATTTGCTTTTAATATCCTCATTTAATTTCATTAACTGATATTCCTAAAGATCATTCTAAGAGATTTCTTTAATCATATTTCAAGATTGAATGGTTAAATATTTGATACATGCAATTACTGAGTTATTTTATGCACACTTTACTTGCTTTTCTAGAACATTATAAGTTAAAGTATAAATAATTGCTTATACATCATCTCAAGAAGGTAACACTTCATAATTGAATGCTGGAGTAACTAAGCATACATTAGTTGTTTTTTATTTCACAGGTCAGTTGAATTTCATTTTCATTATTTGATTTCATAGATTAGATGAATTGGTTTTCATTATTTTGTAGTTAGATTGATCTAAACTGAAAGACAATTTCTAGCACATACAATGCACACATGCTTCACAAGTTTACGAAACCCCCGGGTTGACAAATTAAATGATAGGCAATCACTTTGCCCCAACATTTTGGCGTTGTTTCCGAGGAAGTGCGCATAGGAACTAACTTTCAATTTAGAGTGTATTTTATTTGTTTTTATTTTTACTAACCATTTATGGACAAAGGATCTAGAATGCAGCCCAAAGACTACATTGAGGAATGGTATCAAGAAGCAGTTACGCTACAATATTCATCAATTCTTCAAGAGATCCATGCAGAAAATCGAAAGGTCAAGTTGATTTTGCATATCCTTACAAACAATCATGTACATTTTTCAAGTTGGGATATGAGAATTTCAAAAATTATAATTCGTAAATGGCTTCATTGGAAGCATGAATATACTTAGAAAATAAAAATAAAAAATAGTTTTTAGATAGATAAGAAAAATAAAAATATTTTTTTTTTATAGTTTTTAGGATAAATTTGATGTTTTATGGTGCAATAAGAACAAACCATCTACTAGCTGCTAACATGTTACAGGAGAGGAAAAATCATATTTTCTTGGACGAGCTCTGAGGACTGCGCTGGCGTTGGTGATTTGAATCTGAAGTTCCCGCGCCCGCCGTTTGGCCCTGCTCCAGGCCCCTGCCTGGTAGGCCCGCTGCTAGATCTCTGCGCCCCTCTAGGCCCCTAACAGCCTTCCTCCTTCCCTCGGGCCTCCTGCCCGGCCCCAGCGCTGGGGCCCTCCCCTTTTGCTTGATTCTTTTACTGAAGCGCCTGCACTCTGGCTCCTCACCGCCTCAATGGCTGGGTCTGATCCCCCTCCACCAGATCTGGAAGACTATGAAAAGCTGTTTGCATCTCTTATCCCTGAGAATGCATCAACAAGAATCCGTCCATCTACACCAAAGTTCGTCAAGAAAATGGATGAAATCCCTGAATTTTCTCTTCCTCCTTCCCTCCCTAGGAAGGCATCAATCGCCTTAGCTGAAAGAGGCCTTGTTGGCCAGTTCACTGGCCTCTGGCCCTCACCCAGATCAGTCCAAAAATGTGTAGAATGCAACTGGAACGCGATGATACAAGGAAAAATAACTATCAGATTCTGTGGAAGGGGCTGCTACACCTTCCTTTTTGAATCAAAAGAGGATAGGAACCCCATCTTTAGAAATAGCCCTTATTTCATGGACTCGAGAGGCCTCTATCTGAACAGATGGTCTCCAGACTTTGATCCAGAAATGGACATCCCAAACGCAGTCCCAGTTTGGGTTTTCTTGCCTCATCTGTCGCTTCACTACTGGGGAGATGAATCAGTAAAGGCTATTGGGAACGCAGTCGGCAAATACATTGACAGATCTGAGCCAAAGGAGAACATGCATGCGTGTGCAAGGATATGCGTTGAAGTTGATCTCGGGAAAGGCTTGCCGGAAGCCATCAAGATCAAGGTAGACCAATGGACACACATCCAACAGCTAGACTACGAGCAGCTGCCCTTCAAATGCAAGGTATGTCACGAATATGGACACTTCACAAATAGATGTAGCAAGTCAAAATTAAATTAGTTTAATGGTAATGCAGAAATCTTTGAAGGTTCCTGGGAACAAGTTAAAAAGAAAAAATCCACCCCCTCCCAAGGACCAAGCTCCAAGCCCCTTCCGGAAATCCCCTCCCCTCCTCCTCCTCCCCCCTCAAGTTCAGCCCCTCCCTTCCCCTCTTCCTCTAACCCTTTTGAATCCCTGTCAGTTGAAGATCCCATATCCCCCCCCCTCCCCCCGAGACACTGCCCTCGCAGTCATCTCCTCCCCCTCGAAACCCCCTCCCTCTCCCCCCCCAACCATTGAGCGAATCCTCACTCGAAACAAATTGAAAGAAGCGAGCCTCTCCTCTGACCCTCCGAGAAAAGTAGGAAGGAAGTTAAACAAATAAATCAGAGATGAAACAGCAGTGAAAGAAATGGCCACCAGAACCGCAACCAATGGACACATATCTAGACAGACAAAAAGGAAGTGGAGAAAAACTAAAGGAGAGGAGCGGGAACCAATTAAAAATTGGAAAATGATGATAGTGGTCTCTTGGAATTGCACGGGGTTGGGCTCCTCCTTAAAAGCGAACGCAGTCCGAGATATAATTAATCAGGAGCAACCAGACCTTCTCCTCATCCAGGAGACCAAAATTTCTGAGCACGATTTCCAAAAGCATATCAAAAGATACAAAAACTTCACAGGTACAGCAATTGGTGCAGCAGGTGCATCAGGACGTATAGGAACTCTATGGAATAAGAACAAATGGGACCCCATCAATCTAAACTCTTGCAATTGGTGGGTAAGATCAGATCTTAAAAACAAAATTTCAAAAGAAGTTTACACTATATACAACATCTATGCTCCGAACCACTACAGGGATAAAGCTCTCTGCTGGGATTCATTAACCTCAGATTTACAGTCCGCTCAAGACAGGAACATTTTACTGGGAGGAGATCTGAATCTAATAAGAAATGCTGAGGAAAAACTAGGTGGGAACTTCCACGCGGACCCTTCAAGAGATTCGCTGGAATCAATAATCCAGAATCACAATCTGATTGACATTCCTCCTTATAACGGGAAATTTACATGGAGCAACAAAAGAATCGGCATCCACAACATCAAAGAGAGATTAGACAGAATTCTTGTTCATGAACGAATTGTTGCAGGCTTTTCCTCTACCAAAACTAAAATTATTCAAGCCTCGGCCTCAGACCATAAACCAGTGGTCATGATGCTGGACAAGGGAAGAAATCTGGGGCCTCTCCCCTTTAAATACAATAAAACCTGGGACGCTAAAGAAGACTTCCACAACCTTATTCAAGATCAGTGGGCTAAGGAAGTCATTGGCTCACCCCATTACATCTGGGAAACCAAACTAAAGTCACTAAGAATAGCCATAAAGCAGTGGGCAAGAGAAAACACAGCTAAGGAAAATAAAAAAAAGCAGATCTTCATAAGCAGTTGGAGCAGTGGAACCAGGAAAAAGAGAATACTCAATACACAAAGGAGGACCAAATACAAGAAAATGAAATGTACAGGGACCTTTATAGACAAAACAGAGTGGAGGAAGAAGAACAAAGGCAGAAATCGAGGTGTTTATGGCTAAAGGCTGGAGATAAAAACATCTCCTTCTTCCACAACAATGTAAAGCTCAGACGCGCCAGAAATCAAATTGACAAAATCGTGGTAGAGGGGAAAGAGATCAGCGAGCAAGAAGAAATCAAAGAGGCAGCACTTAGACATTTCCAATCTTTATTATCAGCAGGCCCCCAGTCTTCGGACAACACGGACTTCCTCAGACAAATTGAGAGCAAAATTTCGGATTTGCAAAACAACGAATTAGACAAGGACGTCTCAGAGGAGGAAATCAGGATGGAAACCTTCAGGATGCAACCGGACAAGGCCCCGGGTCTAGACGGTTTCACTGTCGCCTTCTTCAGAAATCACTGGGACACAATAAAAAAAGACTATGTAAGGATGGTAAAAAATGTTTTCAAAAACTGCAAGATGGGGGAAAATACTAAATCCTCATACCTCGCCCTCATTCCCAAGGACATTAATCCCCTCTCCTTCGATCGGTTTAGGCCCATTTCCCTATGCAATGTTTCTTACAAGATAGTCACTAAAATTCTAGCCAACAGGCTTAAAAATCTCCTCCCTAACCTCATTTCTGAGAACCAAGGGGGATTTGTCCCTCATAGACAAATCACGGACAACGTCATTTTGATTCAGGAGGCAATCCACAGCAGCATCAATAGGAAAGAAAGAGGTATGATCATCAAATTAGACATGGAAAATGCATTTGACAGGGTGGATCATCACTTCCTGACAGAAGTCCTCAGAAAATTCGGGATCTCCAACAAATTCATAAGCATCATTAAGGAGTGCATCTCTAACCCCTAGACTGCTCCCCTAATCAATGGTCGTCCGAGCAGCTACTTCAGAAGCTCTAGGGGACTGAGGCAAGGCTGCCCTCTCTCTCATTTTTTATACATCATAATGGCGGAAACCTTGAGCATTCATCTAGAAAAACTACGCAAGCAAAAGGAGATCACCAGGATCAGTATAGAAAGAGAGGTTAAAGAAATTAATCATTCACTTTTTGCGGATAAAACCTTACTAATTAGGGGAGCCTCAAGTTTGATGGCAAAAAGATTCAAGAAAATTTTGGATGTCTTCCTAGCAGCTTCAGGGGGAAAGCTAAACAATAAAAAATGTAAGATATATACTAGGACTCCTTCAAAGTTGGGGGTTATCTTGGCTAAATTTGGCTGGCAGAACTACCCTCATCAAGGCCATTCTCTCCGCTCTTCCCATCTATCAATATGCAGTAACCTTGGTCCCTGCCAGCACCCATAAGCATATGGAACTAATTATGAGAAGCTTCCTCTGGCAGGGAGGGAAGAAAGATTCAAAAAAAATCAGCCTTGTCAGATGGGACCAAGTCATTCTCCCTTTCGAAAATGGAGGCCTAGCCATCAAAATCCCGAGCCTCTCCAATAGAGCTATGGGTTTCAAACTGATCTGGAGAATGCTTATAGGAAAAGGCTCTTGGTGGGTGGAAGCTATGAAAAGAAAGTACCTCAATGGTCCGAACTCTAATATCCTCTCTGAAACAATTACTGAAAGACCGTGCACTCCTGTTTGGAAGCTCATCAAAAAAGTCCTCCCTCAATTCAGAAACCACATTTCAAAAGTGCCTAGCAATGGTAAGGAAATAAATCTTTGGTCTGATAGAATCATGGGAGCAAATCCAAGAAACCTTATTCAGAACTTCAGACCCCTGCAAACCTGGATGGAAGCAAAAAATCTGACCTCTCTATTTGACATTTCCATATGGGATCACAATAGTTGGCATGATTGGAAGGGCCTCCTTATCCCAAATGCTCTCAGGGATCTTTGGACCGATCTCAAAACCTCTCTCTCAGGTTCTGCCCCCACAAACAAAGTGATCGACGATAGGTACATTTGGGACCCCAGCGGAGGAAACTTTACTGTTAAAGAGGGATATAAACTTCTTCAGACAAACACAACAACAGGTAAATGGAATCTATATGCAGCAGTGTGGAAATCAGAGTGTCTGCCAAAGATCAAATTCTTCAACTGGACACTCCTTAAAGGCAAGATACTCACAGCCGAGAATCTCAGGAAAAAAGGGATACTTGGCCCCTCAATCTGCTACCTTTGCCATGCTGAGGAGGAAAGCAGTCATCACCTCTTCTTTGACTGCCCCTTCGCTCAAAGCTATTGGACCCAGCTCATCAGTCCTCTGAAAATAAGAGAGACCTTTGACCAGCTTCCCTCTCTACAAAAAAATTGGGAGAAATGATATCCTTTTCCCAAGAAAACCAAGAACTCCATCATCCGCCTGTGGAAATGCATTCCAGCAACGCTCTGCTGGCAAATCTGGCTCACCCAGAATAACTATATCTTCAACAACCATAAGCCAAATCCAACTCGCATTTTGGCAAAAACTATGGCGCTCATATCTGAAACAATAAGTGCCAACACTGTCTTCCTCCCAGATCGATCTAGTTGGCACAAAGATGAGAAGGGTTGGCTCAACGAATTATGTCTCAGTTATGCTAAGCACAAGCAAACCCACCCCACAGCAGACAAGAGAGGGAATAATTGGAAGCTCAGAGGCACCAAGGAAGACATAAGACAATGGATTCTAGATCAAAATCGAACCACTCTACATTTTGATGGGGCCTCTAAAAATAATCCGGGGAAAGCGGGGCAGGGGGAATTATAAAGGATCAGCATGGCAAAGTTCTTCTAACCTACGAATGGTGCCTGGGCCAAATGTCAAACAACATGGCCGAGGTTTACAGCCTCCTCCTAGGCACTACCATTCTGAAACGGATGAGAATTCAGAATTCAATCATCCTGGGAGACTCAGCTATCGTCATTGCAGCTATGGCTTCAGGGGGAGAATTCAAAAAAGCGGCCCTCAACAATCTAAAATCAAGAATTATGGACAACATCAGGCATTTGGGGGACATTACATTCAAGCACGTTCTAAGGGACAACAACTCAGAAGCTGACTCATTTGCCACAAGGGCATCCAACAGGCCTACTGGACAAGCCAGAGAAAATGATTACACCTATGACAAGCCAATCCCGTAGCTGGTTCCATCACTCTCCAAAAACTCTGAAATTCAGTCATCCCAGCAATCATAACATTCCTCCTGCTTGCTATTCTAAGCTTGTCAAGTCACCTCCAGCCCGCATCCTCTCTAACACCGAGCCACTCATCACCTTGAATAATGCAAACGATATCTCTGTTGTCAACATGAACAGGTACGGGACCAAGAATTCTCAGTTTTCTCGTGACACCTCCGAGCAGAAGGTAGGCCTCCGTCGCATCATAATCCTCATCGACTGCAAAAAAAAATTAAAGTCTGATCTTAAGATCAGCCAAATCCCAGAGTATCTCTCGGCAGAACAGCTGGTTCAGCCTCTCACTCAACTTTATAAGTATCAGAGTTCCCCTCTCTCAGCTCATCTTAGAATTTCAATCCCTCAACTGCATAAGAGTAAAGGATCGCCCCTCCTTAATCAGTCTTTGGACAGTATCAGAGGCCGCATTACGGTCAGCTTAATCAGAAAGTCGCTCTCAATCGATCTCAGGGGTAATCTTTGCAATTTTAACATTCTGTTAAATTTTCCAGCTAACAGCTTTGTTTTCTTCTTTCAGCGCCATCTTCCTTCAGCTCCCTTCAGTATTCCGATTTCACCTGTTTCGCAGCTCATCTCTCATCCCACAGCCTCCCTCAGCGTCGTTTCAGTTCTATCCCCAATCTGCGGCCCCTTCTTGCCCTCCCCTTCATCCCTTCCCCTTCTCCCCTCTTCCTTTTTCTCCCCCTGTTCATTCTCTTCGCTAATCTCTATTAAAGCTCCCCCCATCCGAGTCTCAGAAATGGCCGAGATCCCAGAAGATCGTGACCCAGCTGTGAATCCTCTGGAGCGCGTTATCACAAACAGTAACTGTACCTTATGCAAAGCTCACTGTTTCATGATAGCAAGATTTGTTAAGCACTTCAACGAACTCAAGGAGGAATTCCAAGCTGATAGCAAATCAAAAAGGAAAAAACTGGAGAAGAAGAAAGCGGAGATTGAAGGTCTCAAGGAAAAGTGCAACCATATGGAAGAAGCAATTGCTCATATCAGTTCAATAACCCAAAGCATGCAAGCAGAGACCTTGACAAAAGTCAGCGTAAAAAAGGAACCTCAGCTTGATGATTCTGTTAACCAGCAGCAGTAATCTAATTAATGTCTTGTAAATTTTGTTTTTTAGCAGGCTTGTTTGTATGACAATATAGCTGTTATCTTTTTCAAACTGTTTTTCTCAAGTCCACCAACAAGGATCAAGGGTCTGCGCACCCATTTTGGATCCTTCCTTCTCAGCTTCCCCTACTATATGTAACAGGACTTGCCTTTTGAAGTTTTTATAATACACAAGTAACCGATCTCGTTAAACAAAAAGAACAACCCATCTACTAACCCTTGGTAGGAAAAATTTGCAATAAAATAAATGGTTGAGAACAAAGAGCGCAAGCGAAGATCACAAATGATAATTTAAGGTATGAGATCAAGCCTTTTCATTTTATTTTTGCAAAATTTACAGAGGAATCGATTGAAAAAATCTTGACTATGCTAAAAAAATAAATCTCTCAAGTATGCTCTCCTTCTGCACTTCGTGTGACCTGGAGGATTAGAAAATGAAATTGTTTTGTTAGTATATAATAAAAATTATTTAGCTACTGTAAGACTTGCAAATCCATGTGTAAAAATCCTTACCTCTGTAATGTAAGAGTTAAATCTTCTCTTTTCCTTTGCTAGAAGGCATCCATGCAGCCACAAACCCAACTTTCAATACCTGCAAATCAAAAATCACGGAAACATTTCTAGAAAATGCAACAGCATAGACACTCGATTTTAAAATGAATTTTCTGAGCAAACCAGGGTGAATCTAAAAAACCTAAGACATGGGTTTTTTCTGGAACGGGGGAAATTAGGTAACTCATGAATGATTTCCTATATTTTGCAACGTTTAGGAGAAATCCAAAATTGATTTTTGCAGAAAATGTAATTGCGAGAAAGCGTAAATTGTCTTGAAACCCGATTTTAAAATGTATTTTTGAGAAAACCAAGGTGAACCTAAAAAAACTGGGACATGGGTTTTTTCGAGAACAGGATGAATTTAATAACCTAGAATTTGTTTCCTCGGATTCCTAACCATTTGGGAGAAATTCAAGGTTCTTCAGAGCTCCATTTTGCAGATTGTGTGAGGGAAAAACGATTTGTTTTGAACTGTTTTAACATGGCAAGTTGAAAGCAGAAAAATCCGAGTGAATAACAAACTCTGCTCCACATGGCATGTGGTTTAAGAGTCCAATTAGATTTAATAAATTTGATTTTAAAACAATCCAAGTGAATAACAAACTCTGCTCCACATGGCATGAGGCCTAAGAGTCCAATCTAATTTAATAAAGTTGATTTTAGACACGTGTCCCATTCCCTATGTGTTTCATGATTAAAAACAAAAACAAAAAAAAAATCATTTTCTTTATTATAATTTCTTTTTGATAAAGAAAATTAAAAAAATAAAAATAAAAATAAAAAATAAATAAATTGAAAGAGTCATTGCAATTATCACTGGATTTTGGCTCCAGTAAACCACAACATTGTTTCTTGCTCTTTGAATTCATTTTTGGTTATTTACTGACTTGGGTTGTTTGTTTAGGATTTTAGCTACATAAATTGTGCACATTCTGCAGCTGGAAAACAATTTTGCAGCTATGCATTTAACTCAATGATTTATTTGTCAAACAATGAATTCTAACCAGAAATTCATGATCAACATGCCATTTCATCTGCTTACATCATCTTTCACTGTAGCATCATGTTCCCATGCCACATTTTTCATGACAATTTTCACTGTTTCATAAAAATTTCAAAACAGTCTAACTTTCTCATACAACATCGAAATTCGATGATTCAAGCATCGTTGGAAAGATCTCGACGAGATATACAAAATGAGGAAGCTATTATCAGATTTTGAAATAGTAAAGAATAAAGAAATTGCTGAAAAGAAACAATAGGTAACTTGAGGCACTACTTTCGACACAGGTATAAACTCTTTTGGTTTTCTTTCATGAACTTGTTTAATAGTACCAATTCTTATTTTTTAATGTAAATGTCATTAACAAAGAGATTGATCACCTCTCTATTTTGATAACCTTACAATCCATTGGAGAAGAAGTACTAGTTTTTTGCAGGTTCCAGGAGGAAGAATAGATGACCATAATCAAATAGTGTCTCTCAAAGACCATATTTATTTCACAAGAAAATGATCAAAGCAACAACAGAGATGAAACATCAATGCATGAGCACATGCTAATGCATATCAGACCCAGTTGTTGCAAACCTTTCAGATGCCAGTGTTTCCATTACATCCATACTCCTTCAGTCAATAAAACCTTCATCTCATTTCCTTTGTAGTCGCAATGCATTTCACTTAGTCAGTCAATAAAATTCTCATCTCATTTTCCTTCACTACTCATTTTTTCTCCTGCCTTGCTTTCACTAACTCATAACCCATTTTCATAAAGACATTTAGCTTGCTTACATGATGATTTGTCCTTTTAATTTCCATTCACTTATCATTTTCCTTTCTGTTAAATAAACCTTGATCCACTGCAAAATTTTTCATTCATAGTCCTTCAAAATCGTTGTTTCATGCTCGCGTTAGATGGAGGATTCCTTAAGGCCTTCCTTCTAACAAGCCTTGGTCTATTGACATCGACACATTATCTAGGTCCAAGGCTAGAGTCCTCATTAGTACCTTGAGGCTTGTATGCCTTAATGACAAGCTCTCTCGCCAACAATCATGGGAATACATCAATATCTCTTCATCATTGGATCTTGCAAGTGGCTCGACATCGGCTCATTTATTCGTCCTTCACAAGATGTACTTAGGTACCTTGGCACTCGTAGACATTAATGGCGAGTTTGCCTTGTATTGGTTAACGACATTCACCAATGGTCAGTAATCCAATGACCTCTCTTCATGCTCGACACCGACACACTTATTCGCATGACTAGAGTTGTACCATCGGTTTTATAGCGATTAAAGACTATATCATTTTATCATTTTGCAGCAGATACAACAAATTTAGCAGCAGAAATAAAGAATCCACTTCATAACCTCATCCACAATTTATGCAACCAAGAAGCAGATGAATTCTACATTTCATTCCATGATCCAAAAGTAGCCACACTCTTCAATTTCCATAACTCATGCACATTGAAGGTAAGTGAAGGTATGTGGTTTTCTAATTTTTAGTCATGCAATTCCTTAAAATACTAAAATAGTAACTTTGGGAAATTCCTCATTTCCTCTTTCACATTGTCATTTCTTTAGCTGGGGGGAAGGGACATCATTTCATATTCATACATCATACACCATCACACATTTTCATTTCATCCTGACATACTTGTCCTAATCACTTATGATTGCATTATGGTTCAAAAAGTTATATGATTTGCAAATAATGTCTAAATTAAGAACACACTATATGACTGATTTTAAAGATGCATTCTTAAATATGTTCAATGAATCTCGTTGCAACAAAAAGAAAAAAGGTATTGAAACACAAGAACCAATATAAATTAGAATTTGGTTGAAACACAAGAACCAACCAAACATGTTGCAATTCAATGTATGACAAGGAATACTTTGAAAAAATAAATAAAATTGTCAAATGAAAAGTTTAAGGACATATGATATAAGCCAAGCTCATTCAAAAACAAATACGTTGCGAGAAAATCAAAGGAATTAATGCAATATTTGCATGAGAACATGCAACTATTCTAGTTGGGGGGTATGTTGGGCCTCCAAAATGTCTTCAAAATGACATCCACTTTCACTTTTATTGCCACCATTTCACTCACATGTCACAACTCCATAACCATATAACCTTTCATTAACCACCATTTTCATAAATATATGGGTTAGGATCCTTATTTACCAAAGTTATTTATTTTATGTGTTTAAAGTGAATTTATGATTAAAAACTAGGAAATTAACATTGTTTCATGTATCTATATATGTGGCTTGAGTTTCATGACATGTGTAGGTTATTTGGAAGCTTCCAAAGCACCCTTATGTGGCTCCAATGCTCAAATTCGAATTCCCTTCAAAAGAGATTTGGATAAAGGTCAAAGAAGGATATGTGTCCTATTTGGATTATAACTCTATGAGGTGTCTCAGCATTTCTTATTTGGATTAGAATTCTATGAGACACTTAGGGGATATGTGTCTCATTATGAGCTATTTGGTTTTAACTATATGAGATTTTAGTGGATCTTCATTAAATAGGGTAGCTTCTTATGTTTTTGTATAAAATAGGAAAGCCTTTTCCTTTGAAGGCATGTGTAAAGTTGGAGAAATGGTCATGTTTTTAATAGAGAATTTGGAGCTTATACTTGGAGATTTGAAGATTTAGTTTTGCTTGCATATGGAGCTTCTTCACTTGCCATCCTCATACACCATTGGAATGGCCATCTAATGATTATGAGATTTAATTGCTTTTAAAGATTAAAGTTCATTTTCTTTCTTAATATTAGTTTTAGAATGACTGTGTAATCTTTGCTTTTCTAAAAACATTTCAATAGGGACGATTTATGTATTTTATAATTGGATTAAGTTTGAGGCAAGGGTTAAGAGTTATTTAGTTTCCTTTCATGTTCTGTTATTTACTTTCTTAGATCAAACTATCAACTCACTGTATAATTGAATAAAGGATCAGGCCAAGAAGGTGACTTCAAATTGAGTGATTGAATGTTCAACCTATGCAATCATTGAGCTTTACTTTTTCATGCTTTTATATTTGCTTTTAAGATCCTCATTTAATTGCATTAATTGATATTCCTAAAGATCATTCCAAGAGATTGATTTAATCATATTTCAAGGTTGAATGGTTGAATATTTGATACATGCAATTACTGAGTTATTTTTTGCACACTTTACTTGCTTTTCTAGGACATTAGAAGTTAAATTATAAATAGTTGCTTATGCATCATCTCAAGAAGGTAACACTTCATAATTGAATGTTGGAGTAACTAAGCATACATTAGTTGTTTTTCATTTCATAGGTTAGTTGAATTTCAATTTCATTATTTGATTTCATAGATTAGATGAATTGGTTTTCATTATTTTGTAGTTAGATTGATCGAAATTGAAAGACAATTTCTAGCACATACAGTGCACGAATGCTTCACAAGATTACGAAACCCCCGGGTTGACAAATTAAATGATAGGCAATCACTTTGCCCCAACACCTACAAAGTGGTGGGCAATCTTGTTTCCTCCAAATGCAAGTGAGAATTTTGGCAGACAAACAACCAACTTAATGTTCTTCTATTCTAGATCACTTCCTTCCTCGCCCATTGCCCATAATCAATGTGCATTAAAAGCGCTTCTAATGCCCTTCTTGAATGAGAGTTCAATAGCTTACGAGCCAACCTTTCCTGATGATCCCTCAGATCCTTCATCTCCATCTGTAGCTTAATCCACATCTCCATCTTCAGTACTCGCATCATCTCCAACAATTTCCCTCGAACCCTGGTCAAGTTGGTCCGATTTCGCAGATTTTCAGTTTCAAATTTCACAATCTGACGAAGATTAAGGCCCCCACGGGCCAAGCTGATGGGCCGAACTGTCTAATCAGTTAGTCTTTTAGCCCTCTGAACTTACTTCCTAAAAGTCTTAGCTTAGTCTGTACAGTGTAAGCGCACTCGCGCAACTGTAGTTGTGCACCCCCTCTCATCAAGCAGGCGGTATCGATCAATCCAATCAATATTAATCTCCAACATATGACAAAAAAAGGTAAATGGTATTGCTAAGTCAAATAGCATAAATACACTTTGGGAGCATAAATAACCACTACCATATAGAAAAAAGCGATGGAAAGAATAAATAACCTAATATCTAAAGTCTAAGATTTGAAAGAGGCCGAGATCAAAAAAGGGAGCTTCGGTTCAGTCACATCGATCACATCGTTCGGTTGGATGCTTTGAATCCTTGCTATCGTTCCTCTACTTTGCAACTATATCTTGAATTGATGGGAGTGCTACAGCTAGGGACGCTATTGGGTTTCGATACTGAACTATTAAAAGCACATCTCTACCATCTTCCCCAAACCCACCCCTGGTTTGTTAATCACCTCATTGCAGTATTCATACTTTATTTGATCACCATACAAAGTATTTAACCATGACATGACAATTATATAAACATGTTCAAAAGCTTATCAAGAGAACATCACCTATTGCTTGCAAGGAACAAATGCTCCAACATCCTCAAAATGCTTTTCGCCACAAATACTGTCAGATCAAGAAGTAAGGGAAGTTTTCACTCATTTTTACTCTACTTCCTTCACCAAGGTGCACTAATATAGCTTGGATTCATAAATATTAAGATTTAATAGAACGTATTAGCAATGGTAATCTACACTGAAGTTGTAATTTGTAAGTGAAAAACATATACACATGCAGGTTGCCCATTATTCACGCAATCAGATGCAGAGCTCTCCTGTTGAGAAGAGAAAAAAGTTAGACAACAGACCACAAGAGATTCAATTATATGATAAGATCATATAGCTTGAGGACATCCATAGTAGTGGAATGATGGCTATTATATGTTGAAACAAAATATCACTTTATGACAAACAAACCAACCGAGATTCAACAGATTTGCTAAAACAATCGAATGCTATAATGGAATATATGAAAAACAAGGGCTTATATACTAATATCAACCACCTCCTTTGATGTATTCGATTCCAAATTTTTTTAACAAATGATAGAACTGATCGTTGCCAAGTTTAACGATTAAGAGTTGCATCTTACCATTCACTACCTCTTTTACTGGAGAAGCTTGTGCGAGTTGACTGCTTCGAAAAGAAGCACCATTCCCTGCCATTCTTGGATGTGGGAGGAAGCACCAACCCGAAGATATCTCTCTCTGCTTCACCTACCTCTCTGAACCTCCAATGTCTGTTGAAACATTTTGTCAAACATTTTCCATGCAAACTACTTCATTTCAACTTTCGAGTATGGCATGCATACCAGGACACTACAAGCCAGAATCCATGGGGTTGGTGGGTCACATTTATCGAGAATGAGAGATGGAGAATATCCTGGATGTCGGGGCCTACTCCTCCTTCAGTCTACTTAGATACTCGTGTACCATGAACAAGGAGGGAAACTAGCAGACACACAAAGCCCGTGCTCTGTTGGGTATCATCATAGATCCATGAATGATATTGCATTTACCGCATAAAGCAAGATAGTGGGCTACCAAGGTCCAAATCATGTGTAGTAGTAGTCAAATCAGCAGAACAACCTCGCCACACAAAGCAGTCGATTGAAGCTCGCATGGTGCTATAGCAGACTGCATAAAACTATTATAAACTATGCATAAAATTATTATATACTAGCATATCCCTGAAACTGGGAAAAAGAACCTCGATGCGGTTAAATTTTGAGTTTGGTTAATAATATAAATAATAAAAATGTTATTTTTTTCCATTAATATAAATGTATTGAATATAAAATTAGTATTATATTTAAAAAATATATAATTAAAAATATTGTTATATTTGTTAATTATATAATTGAAATTTGAGAAAGTATTTATAATAGGTATAATTAATGATGTAAAATCTAAATAAATTTATTTTTTTCTTGTAATAGTGAATTTTTATCATTAAAAATTTTGTTATATGTTTTTTTAATATATATATATATATATATAGATATATATTATTTTTATAATTATTATTAATAATAATTTAAAATAAAGTTATAATTCAAGGTCTTTCTTTTTGTAGGTTGGTTGGTGAGATATGTGTGGGGGATTGAACTTCAAATCACTTGGAAACAAAAGGGTTTTCCAACATGTGTTTTAACCAGTTTTACTACCAGCGGCAGACAAAGTTATAGTTTAGTTATTTTTTATGATTTTTAATAATTTTAACAATGTGAGATTATCATGAGAAATGGATGGAACCTAGCATAGGCCATGCCAACCCTTAGCATGACTGGATTTTTTCCCACCAAATTTTGAACGAGTGACCTTTACACCATGGAGTTTCTTAACAAAACACCCTGTCACTATCTACTCTACATCATTTGGGCAATTTAATAATTTTATTTATGATCATTTAAAGAATTCATTTTTTCCCACTACTACTGAAATATTATAGTAAATTTAGATATATGAAAATATATATTTAAGCTATCATTTAATTAGGTATATGAGGTGCTCTAGCTACCGTAAATGGGAGAGTAGGTGACTTGTGGTAAAAATTTGTGTACCAAACATCAATGTTGTGGGTACAGAAGAAGCACTAGAACTCGACTGCTAGGGTTCTGTACTCATCTCAGACAGCGCAGTCTGTTCTGCTCAGACAACCATCACGGACCTGACCTCTTGCTCTGTCGCTACCTAACTGCTCATTAATGGATCGAAGGGCGAATGGACAATCCCCAGGGGGGGCTTCAACGCCCTCCCCCAAAGCAAGCAATCTACAGCACAAACCTGAAAGGACGATACTATTTGGCTCGGTCAATGAGGAAGTGATCAACCAGGAGATCCCACGCTGGAACGAGCGCACTGGAAAAGACAATCAGGGAGACAAGAGAGAAGAAGAACCAGGATGGAATAATCGACCAGACGGAACCCCGAAGGTCTCCTCGACTACCTGCAAACCAATAGCAACAGATCGACCCAGAATCGAACTGCCGGGAGAGAAAATAGAAGAACGCATCCAATATATGACAGATCATGCTCTCATTGGGAAATTTATAGGGTTCTGGCCGACGGAAAAAGCCCTATACGGCTGGATAGCAGCAAAGTGGAAGCCTAAAGGAGATGTGACACTGCAGCTAGGCCCAAAAGGATTCTTTACAACGATCTTCTTTTGCCTGGAAGACAAATACAAAATCCTGGTTGAAGGACCCTACTTCTTCAACTCAGCTGGCCTATACTTAAGGGAATGGACAGCTAGATTCAACCCGGATAAGGAGGACCTCACTTGGGCACCAGTCTGGATAAGAATGTACTCACTTCCAAATGAGTACTGGGATGAAGATATCATGAGAAATATAGGAAATGGTCTAGGGGAATACATAAAGGCAGCAGAAGAAACAAAAATGCGTAGATACACATCATACGCCCACATCTGCGTCTTCATGCGCCTGGACAAAGCTCTGCCAGAATCGGTAAGTCTCTCTCACCATGACTATGAATGGATTCAACCCTTAGACTATGAACATGTCCTGTTTCGATGCCGTAAATGCCACGCCATAGGGCATCTTTTCAGAGATTGTCCCCTAAATGTCAAAGCTAATGCTCCTGCCCCCTCTCACTCTCTGGCCCATGATGGCTTCACCAAAGCCCCTAACCGCAAACGAGCGCATAAAAAACCAACAACAGGGAAGAAACCCCAGCAAAACAATACCTCTGATCCAGCGGTCAGAAATAGCTTTGAAATCCTAGCTCAATCTACGGAAGAGCAAAACCCATCCTCAAATCCCAACTCTGCTCTCCCCTCCTCCTCCACCCAGCCACCTCCTTCAGCCCCCTCCTCTGAACCCCCACCACCCAAAGTCACCCTAGCAAACCCCATGGATGGTAAAGAGAAGCAGGTAGAAAAAGACAATGAAATGGAAGTAGACGGATCTTCAGATCCCCTCCAAAGCTCAGATATTCCCACATAAGAAAATAACCAGGTGCAACGGATGGAGGAAGAACCAGAAAGCATAGATCTGAATGAACTAGATATATTAGAACTAGAAGCAGCATGCAAAAAGAAGGCCTATGAAAGTTTCCCAGAGCTTCAGCTTAACAAACTGGAAGTGGTCATTTCTCGAGCCTACCATCAGTATCAGCTCGGCATCCAATCAGGAAGTCAATGGGATTTAGGCCCTACCCCAAACGATTCAAAAAAAAGGGGAAGAAGAACTGATCTCCAACGAACAATAGCGATAGGGAAAATCCTGGTGGACTCAGGAAGGTATGCTAAGCTTATGAAGTACTATAAGCCCTCCACCAATAGTGAATCATGAAGCTCATTTCACGGAACCTAAGAGGGCTCAATAGCCCAAGAAAACTCAGAATGTTAAAAAATATGATAAAAATGGAAAAGCTGCAAATATGCTTTCTCCAGGAGACAAAATGTAACAGCTCAACTCTAGGTACTATCCTCTCTAAGGCTTGGCCAGGATGTCAATCGGTGGCTGTGGATGCATCCGGCGCATCGGGGGGGCTAGCCATTGCGTGGAACTCTCAAGCACTTACTCTCTCGAACTTTCACACTTCTCATAATTTAATCCAGGCTGCATTCCACATTATTGGCACTAATATACATGGGAATCTCTCGAATGTCTACTTCCCTCAGGAAGCAGGGGAAAAAATAGCTCTCCTCCACACCTTAGAAGCTCTAAATTTCAATAGAAGGTACCCGCTTTGGATTATAGGGGGGGATTTTAACATGATTACAAAATTGGAGGAAAAGATTGGGGGCAGAAACAGATTGGAACAGGATAACACCCATTTCAAAGACTTCATCCAGAATGCCTCTCTAATAGATCTGCATTTCTGTAATGGTAGTTTTACGTGGAGCAATCAAAGAGCAGGCAGGCATCAAGTAGCCTCCAAACTGGATCGATTTCTAATTTCAGACAACTCAATTCATCTAGGGGGAGACATATCAGCGGCCATACTTCCACACTCAGGATCCAATCACTGGCCTATTGCTCTTCAATGGCAACGTCCTGGCAACACCACAAGAAGACCTTTTCGCTTCGAGGAATTCTGGCTTACCCATCCCTCCTTCAAAGACTTTGTTCACACAACATGGACAACCTTCATCCCGCCAGAAGGCTCCAAGATGTACTAGTTCCAACAGAAACTCAAACATCTAAAATTCAACCTTAAGCGATGGAATAGCAAGACCTTCAGAAACATCTTCAAGGCGCAACATGATCTTCAAAAAAATCTGGCAGAATTGCAGCAAGAAATAAGCACAGGAGGCCACACAGAAAGAACCCTTGAGCAGGAGCAGCACATCCACAATCAGCTGGAGGAGAGAAGAAAGCAGGAGGAGATATACTGGAAGCAAACGTCCAGGATCAGATGGTTGAAAGAGGGCGAACGAAACACTAAATTCTTCCACCGAACCACTGTTCAACGAAGAATGCGCAATAACATCCCTTTCATACAAAAACAAGGAGGGGAAAGGGTCGAACAACATGAGGAAATTGAGAAGGAATTCCTCAATCACTTCAAGCAAGTCCATCAAGAGCCTGAAATCAACAGACGTCCTGCAATTGACAGAATCACACACAATGTGCCAAAACTAATCACGGAGGAGCACAATGAACTTCTCCTCCGTCCAATTCTAACTCAGGAAGTGGATATTGCTATGGCCCAACTTAAGACAGAAAAGCTCCTGGCCGAGACGGCTTCACCACCAATTTCTTCCACAATTTCTGGGAGCTGATAAATTTGGAAGTGTGGCAAGTGGTAGAGGAATTGCGAGCACATCATTGGCTGCTTCCCTCTCTTAACTCCACTTTCATCGCCCTAATCCCTAAAGAGGAGGACTCAATCACCCCGGACAAATTCAGGCCGATTGCTCTCTGCAACGTAATATACAAAGTCATCTCTAAAGTCATTGCAAACAGGTTAAAGCCCCTCTTGCCAATGCTCATTTCTCAGGAACAGTCTGGATATGTGGAAGGGAGACAGATTATGGACGGCATTATCCTCTCGCATGAGATCATACACACTCTCAAGCATTGAAAACAGGCAGGTATGCTCCTAAAACTTGATCTTTCCAAAGCATTTGATAAGCTCAGTTGGACTTACATATAGAAAATGCTAATTGCTTTCGGATTCAGTCCCACATGGATCCATTGGATTATGAGTCTAATCTCCTCCACCTTCTTCTCCATTCTCGTGAATGGGATCCCCTCTCGCCCCTTCTCCCCCTCCCGAGGTATAAGGCAAGGTGATCCCCTCTCCCCCTTCCTCTTTGTGTTAATGGCTGAAGGCCTGGGATGTCACATTAAAAAAGCCCTTCACTCACATCAGCTCAAAGGCCTCTCCATTCATCATTCACCTGCCATCTCTCTTCAGCAGTTTGTTGATGACACTATGCTCTTCGGCTACCCCTCTGTCCAAGAAGCCTCCAGATTTAAAGCCCTGTTCAATGACTTCGCCGAAGCCTCTGGAACCAGCATAAATAGCTCAAAATTGCAGATATTTTTCTTCAATACCTCTCCTGTTGTCAAGACTGCAATCATCCGAATCTTGGGATTCCCTATTGCCACCCTTCCCTCCAAATACCTTGGAGCCCCCCTAACTGTCTTCGCCATAAAGCATTCCTCGTGGCGCAATCTAATTGAGAAGCTCGAATCCCATCTCAACCAATGGTCGCACAGAGCTCTGAACTTAGTCAGTCGCGCAGTGCTCATAAAGTCTATCCTTCAAGCAATGTCGCTGTACTTATTCTCCATCCTTGCTGTGCCAAAGTGGGTCCTAAAAATATTAAGGAAACTTCAAAGAGGATTCCTTTGGGGAAGCACTGCAACTAATCGCAAATGGGCCCTGGTAAAATGGAGCACATTTTGCAAGCCCAAAGAAAAAGGAGGCATTGGCCTTAGAGATCCCGAGCATAGCAACGCCATCATGGGAGCCAAAATATGGTGGAAATGGCTCACCAGCCCAGGAAAACCTTGGGTCACAATATGGACGGCCAAGTATGCCAATCACCGACCCCAGGAAGAGCTCATCAGATTAACGCCCAATGATAAAGGATCGATAATTTGGAATGCAGCCAGAGAACACTTCCAAATGATCCAGAAGCACAGTTTTTGGGAGGTTAGAAATGGCAACACCACAAGATTCTGGACAGATGCCTGGAATCAAATGCCTCATCTCAGCCAAGTACTTAACCTGCCACCGGACATCATTAGGGAGGAGCAGCAGCAAGCAAAGATTGGGCAGTACTGGACCCAGGAAACTGAGAAGGGCTTCAGGATTTGGAAATCGGGCAACCAAGTAATCACAAATGAAGATCACCAAATTATCGAGGAACTGGATAGGGAACTGAGAAAAATAAGAATCAGGTACGATGCAAGCCGAGACATTCTAAGATGGGGATATCAGCCGAAAGGAGCCTTCACCACAACCGAGGCCTACAAAATCATTTGCAATAATTCTGATCCCCAGGACCCAATCTGGAGCAAAATCTGGAGTTTTGGCTCCTGGCCCAAAATCTCCCATTTTCTCTGGTTGGTAGGACATCAGAGAATTCTAACGTGGGACAAGATCAGGAGCAGAAACTTTCACGGCCCCTCCATTTGTTTCAATTGCAATGCCCACGAGGAAACTCTCCAACATCTACTAGACTCATGTCCCTTGGCCAATCAGCTATGGGAAAAGGCAAGCTTCAGATGTCAAAGAAGATGCAGACTCGAGAATGAAATCACTAACTCAATACGTCAGTGGCAACGGGACCCTTACAAGAGTGAAATCCTCAATCATCTATGGAAACTAATTCCCGGGCTAGTCCTATGGAGCATATGGAAGGAACGAAATAAACGCATATTCAAAAATCAGCGCTCTTCGATAGACAATATTTGGAACCTGCTCTGTAGAAATCTTCAAGAGACTCTTATGTTAAGATCTTGGAAGGAGGAGGACTGGCCTACTCTAGATAATGAGAAAGCCATTCTGGAAAAATGGCAAATACATCTTACTCAAGGATCTCACAAGCAAGGCCATTTTGAAAGCAACACTCAAAAAAAAGTCACATGGACTCCCCCACCAAAGCATACGTTCAAACTCAACTTTGATGGCGCCTCCAAAGGGAATCCTGGACTTGCAGGCTTTGGCGGAATAATAAGGAATCATGAAGGTGAACCCCTGATGCTGTATTACAGACACATTGGATGGGACACCAATAACTCAGCTGAGTTAGAGGGGCTATGGCAGGGACTCCTTCTTGCTTGGGATCATAACTTCCATCCTCTGGAGGTGGAAGGAGACTCTCAGATCCTCATAAATATGGCTAAAAATCTCCTAAATGGATCTCATGCCAGGAAAATAGCCACCAGTTGGAGGCTCGAAGCAAGACTGGAGGCCATAGAACTTGAGCTCCACAGAAACAGAGCTATCACCTTCACTCATATAAAAAGGGAAGGTAACAAGGTTGCCGACTTCATGGCCAATGTGGGGGTGGAAAATGACAACTCTCTAATCACAGGGCAAATGAATACTATTTTAACCCATGACAAAGCTCAAGAATGCTCACATCTGGTCCAAAAAGATGCAGCTCCCCCGGATGCGAGTGTTAGTTAGGATGGGACGGGAGTGTGCCGCAGGCCACATGCCGGCCATATGCCATCACGTGGCAGACGTCGGAGGCAAGGCTGGCACAGGCGTTGCAAGCAGTTGGTATAAGTCTATGCAGCAGAGCATAGTAAATGCCCTGCAGGGCTATTTGGCTCAAGTGGAGGTTGCAGTTATGGCGGGCGCGTTCCAAGGTGAGGTAGCTGAGGCTATAAACCATGTCGCTGCGTCAAGTCAGGGAATGTTGCTAGTTCTTCCTTCTGGTAGGTCTCTGCAATCCTAGATGCCCTGCCTCTCCATCTCCGCCGGGATCTCCTCGCTGTCTGTTTGGGTTATTCCGCAGTCTGTTCCTCGAGCTGTCTGTTTGGATTATTCTGTGGTCTGTTTGAATTTCCTCTCCTCGACCCCTGTAAGGATGGTGAGACCTCGACAGCGTCTGCTTAGCCGTCGAGGCACTTCCAGAGGAGGAACCTCTCGCAGTCACGATGCAGATAATTCCGTCCACTGCTGTCATTTCCATAACATACACTCCACTAGAGCTAATCCCCTTCATTCTAGTCAATTCATGGACGTTGGTGCATCAAGCTCGGCTTCCTTGCCTGCCTTCAGCTCTGTTATTTTCAACTTTAGCAGTTCCATGAATAGCCCCCAGATTAGTGCGCACGTTTCGGTCCTGTTCATTGAAAATTCCCAGGAAGACAATGACTCCCTGGATGAACATGGGCAGGGGAAAGCTGACAACAAGGTGCAAGAAGCAAAGGATCCTGAAACTGGCCCAGAGAAAGAAGTAAAGGATCCTGCCTCAGACCTGGAAAATGTCTCGAAAAGCAGGCTGGATCAGAGGGCAAGGACCAGTGAAGCAGAAGACACTGCCCCCACTGCTGCTGAAAGGGAGGCTTACGGTTGGTGCCGGGTAGAGGAGGTGCAAATGGACGAATAGCGATGCCCGAGCTCAAGGTTCACATGGCTCTTCTGTCTGGTCTTCTGGTCTCTAATGCTGTCTGTATTAGCTTAGTTTTGGCATCAGTGCTTTGTGTTTGTGTCCTAGAAACTTCGTTAATGGGCTAGTTAATGTTAGTCTCCCCTGCGTGGGATAATTCGGATTTCTGGTCGGTGCCCCTGCATGAGCTAGCTCTTTTGGATGATTTAGCTTCTCTGTTTGGCATCCCTGCGTGGGCTAGTTTTTTGATTGCCCTCAATTGCTCCTGGGTGATATTCCCAGAGCCTGGTTCTCTCTGTTTTGTCATGATGTAAATTTTGTCTTCTGTACATAATATATTAGCATAGTTTTTACCGAGAAAAAAAATTAGGTATATGAAAATAATTATTTTATATGACATTTCAATCCACTGCAAAAATAAAATGTAATATTTTAATCTAACGATTTTTTTTGTCGATCAAACGCACTGAATTTATATACTATGAAGAAAGCAAGTACATTCAAATTTTCATCATCTCTTCCTCCCTCATTCCGGCCAGATTTGTTGTCAAGGAGAGTTGGAATATGAAGCAAGACAGTTGGAATATGAGGCGAGGCCCGTTTCCATAGCTCAGATTCTTGACGTTTCTGACCCACTCAGATAGATACCCTTTGGTTGAGCGCCTCTTCGTGCTTGTTTAGAATTATTTTGAAGTTGCTAAGAGAGATGGAGGGTTTGGGTATGGGCCATCGCCCAGTAGTGTGGACAACCTTTTGCACATTCCCATAGTAGAACCAAATCACCACAATTCGAGGCATGGAGAATTCAATCTCATGAATTCAACCAAATGAATCAGATCATACGTGCGATCAAGGGTTAAATTTGACAAATCCCCTTACCCATCATGGGATTTTTTTATGACTGTTTTATTTTTAAACTGCCCTTCACAGAAATTTTAATATTTACTTTTACCCTGCTTAATATTTTTCATATAAAAACATAATCAATGAAAATTCATCATTTTCTATTCATTATCAATGAGATCAAAATTTTTATGAAAAAGATAAAGATTGTCAATTTGTTAGTCAACGAGTGCCTTTAAAAATGGAGTATAAAATAACAAAATCACAAAAACTATGCTAATTCCTTTCTTCATAAACATATTTTGAGATAAAAGAATTAAACCCTTGCAAATAAAAAACATATTTAGGGATAATAGAATTAAACACTTGAAAACACTGAAGTATCAAACATAACTTTATGAGAGATGAACTTACAGTTGGAAAAGTATTGCTCATATATGAGATGAGCATATAGGTCTTGCTTACACCTCTGTTCTCTACAGTCACACATTGTATGAAAATTTGTTTTATTGATAGTCTAGGTACTAAGACTTGACTTGAAATATTTAAGGATATATATCCCATAAAAACAAAACAGAAAATTTAAAAATAAATATAAATATACAATGACGAAGATATGGGCCCACATCTTTGGATGTGCCTCTTGCAAAAAGCTTTTCCATTTACACATTTTTAGAAGTCATTTCTTCTAAAACCATTTCTTATGTTGTGTTTATTTCTTCTTCCTCCTCTCATCCTACTTCTAGCTCTAATGAGACATCCAATGAACTTCTAATGTCTACATCTTATGTTTTACATGAGTTTTTCTTTGTATCTAAGGATTAGCTTTTGGTTGTTTTTTCTTTTTTGTAGATTAGGATTAAGAGTTTCTTTTGCACTCCCATTATGTACTTGCACTAATTCTACTTTTGAATCCCACTAAGTAACTCTTGTGCTCATTAGTTTGACATTAAACATAATCTTCTCTTATCTTATCTACAACTGCGTTGATCTCAGTCTCTATCACTTTAACAAATACTTTAGTAGTTAGATTCCTTCATGTTCTTATAATTCTTTCTACTTTTGTTCCAGGAAATGTCTTTCACACTCCTACATTGTCCTTTTGCTTGTTGGATGTACTATTCAATCCCATTGAGCTACTCTTGTGATCATTTATAGAAAATAAATAAAACCACCTTATCTAATATTATAATCTTATCTAGTATTGAACTGTGCGTTAATGAGCCTAATACATTCAATTTAGTTTTTGGAAATTCAATGTTAAAATAAAGATTATATATGCAATTTTGTCTACTATTAAAGAGGAATCAAGATCTACTTGAGATAACCAGTTTGCAAAAATACATTCTTCCAATAGAATGGTGCTTTATCGAGTAAATAGTGTCAACAAATATGGCCTGGGGAGAAACCAAGAAACAATCAAAATCCTTAAAAAAGAAAATTGATAAAATTTAATTGACAATTGATAAAATTTAAAAGGACAAATACTTTATAGGAAAGACAATAATGAATGGTCAGACTAGTTGCCTAGGACATTTCCATTTTCAGTTTTGGTAAGGAAAATTGTATGTAAAGGTAGTCTTTTGACTTCGTTTAAATACAAATTCATATTCTATATGTTTTTGGGCTGTCACTTTATTAAAAAAATTGTAACACCAATATGGAAACAAAACGACACCACTCACGCTTTATAGAAAGTAACAAAGACACTCCTTTGGAAAAAATTAACCATGAAAGGAAATATCATGAAATAGTGTCCATGAGAAGCATTTATTATCCATGCATAAGCAAAATGCACTAGAATGCTTGGCTACATTAATCAGTGAAACCACAGTTGAAATTGTCTATTTTGAGGTGAACGGTATTATATTTCTGAAAGCTTAATCATTGTAATAGTAGGTGTCGATTGGATAGTGTTGGGATAGCACCTACTAGTGCTTAAAAATAAATAAATGTTAACTTTGAAAAAAATCACCATTGAAGAAGTTGCAACTGAAAAGTAAAAAATAAGCGTGATGATGGTCAAGTTAAAACCTGCTACATGCAGTTCGGGCTGCAATTTTGATTCCTTCACTCTTTGTAGGTTCCTCGCCATCGCTGATGGGTGGCTCTGCATTAACGTCTGCAAACACCACTTCACGACTGGCGGTCGTCCTAAATTTAGACTAAGACTGCACTTGTATAAATTCATTCCCCCTGTGCATGTATTCTACCATGGGCATGCACTCTTGCCCCTTCCTCTCCCTTTCCATCATCTATTTCAATCATTTTTAGCATTGTCCTACTTTTATCCAAATTAAGAAATTCATAAGCATCCATTGGCTATTCCTTTATGCATTTTTATTGTTGAGTCTACTACGAAGTTTGCTTCGTTTTTCTCACTCTGCTGGGCTCGAGTGGGGTCTGGAACCCAACTGATTGAATTCCATGTTGTTTAATGGATTGTTGGTGGAGTGTCTATTGATGTAGACCCTGTTGTTGGAGGGTCTACTGGTGGGCACTTCTAGGAGAGGGAACTAGGCTCTAAAAATCATTCACAAGCAACACTACCCTATCCGCATCCCTGTGATTTCTATAGTTGTTGCTATTATTATTGTTATTGTGGGTCTTTTCCATATGTTGTGCTATGCCATGAGAAGGTGCCTTACTTGAATTTTTATACATTGGATGATTCTTGGAAGAAGAAGAATCCTTCAAGGCACTCATTCTAGAAGATTTCACCCTCTATTGTTGTTGTGAGGACGAGGATCAAACAGGAGGATCCTCATTCTGTTCGATACTGCTATTTTTGGATTCAGATTATGAGACTCCAAAAACACTGAGGACTGGCTTATCTTTTGCCATGGCTCATAACCACATCAAATTCATCCACCCCACCTCACACCCACATCTAAAGAACAACAAGGCACATTTTCCATAGCTCAAACCCACATAAAGTCATCAAAAAATGTTGACCCAAATCACAAAGGGTCCACTTTTGCAATCAAATGTGGCTTGAAACCGCGGCAGCACACTAGAAATTTGTCATACTTGCAAACCTGGAGGGGACCAAGACAGACATAGCCATTGATAGTGAAAGGCTCTAATGATGTTGATGTGGCATTTAAACAATAGGTAGTTGAAGATATGCGAGAAAATTTATAGAAAGCAATGCACAAATTGGAAGAAGTAGGAACTCCAAAGGAAACCACTCCGACTCTTGAGTTTGTCACTAGTCAATGGCAGAAGTGGGATTCCGAGAATGAGAAAAGGATCCATACCAAAGATGAGGGTTGTATTGATAGATTAATGTTTTTAGTCGGTCTCCTCTGTTCACATGAAGTCCACCAGAAAGAGGAACATGAACACTAGTCGGTCTCCTCTATTCACATGAAGTCCACCAAAAAGAGGAACATGAACACTAGTCGGTCTCCTTTGTTCACATGAAATCCACCACAAAGAGGAACATGAACACAAGGACTTTGTTAGGGGAATGTGTTTCACAGGATGCATGCTTTTCCCCGCAAGTCATTATGGGATGTTGGGAGCCCCTCCCGGAGAATATATCTCAAATATGGCGGGCATGTGAAGCCAAAAGTGGCCTCGACCCTCGATCCTTCCGAATTTTTCATTTGTGAATCACTACTACCGACCTGTGTATATAGTCTTTATGATACTTTTGACATTTTTATTTGGGAATAAACTATATTTTAATGGTAAAAAATTCAAAAGATTGCAAACATGTGTTAATTTTGAAGCCAGAGTGTGATGGCATGGACACACCCTTCATTCTACTTCTTCCTTGTCGATAAACCTTTCAGATGGACGGAAATAAATAATTTTTCTCATTCTTCCCATCAACAAACCTTTCAAATGGAGGGAAATAAACAATTTTGATATTTAAAAGAAACAAATCCATGAAAATTCGAATGGAACTTAAATGAAATGCTATTGTTAAATGTTCGTGTATTTTTCTAGGGAATTAAATTCCATTAAATAAAATGTTAGTTTTTTTTTTAATGGAGGTATTCTAATTATAAATATTTATTAATTTATGAAAATTGTTAGGTCTTTGTGTTACCAAATATTATTTGAGGGGATTTTGGTTGATTTATCAAAAGTGAATTATGGTGATTATATTAAAACAAGTTTTGTGTAATGATTAATTATCATTTCTAATTAAATGTTTGTTTAATAAGGATAATTAACTTATGTAGACTTTTCATGATGTTTAATAGAGGGATTCAACATGGGAAAGGTAATACTTTCGCTCTCACATGTTTTAGAAAATTGATATCTCTTTGTCCATAAACATTAGGGGTGGAAAAATAACATAGCTTCTAGAGCTAAGTTTGTTCCAACTTAGTTATATCTTTAACCACAACTTGGTGTTGACCTCATGGATATGATAGAAATTTGGTGGCTCGTATGGTAGTCTTGTCATGAAATAAGAAGGGTAGACCTCAAAATAAGCTTTGTGTGGTCAAAAAGTATAGTGAAGTAGTAATTTCGTAGGATTAATGATCATTTCCAATTAAATGTTTTATAGTAAGGATAACTAATCTATGGATATTTTCCATGACGTTCAACATGGGAAAGGTGATAGTTTGGCTCCCACATGCTTTAGAAATTCACCTCTTTGTCCATAAACATTAGAGGTGGAAAAAAATCCCAGGCTCTAAAGCTAAGTTTGTTCCAAATTAGCTATATCTTGAACCACAAATTGTTGTTTACCTCATGGATATGATAGAAATTTGGTGGCTTGTAGGGTACTCTCATCATGAAATATTTTTGTCACTCATTATCTAGTCATATTTTTTAATCCTAGTCTAAATTAGTCATTTAAGTTAGTTGTTTTTAGTTTAGTCACTTATTAGCTAGTCGTATATTTTATCCCTAAACTAAATTATTCGTTTAAGTTAGTGATTTTTAGTTTAATCACTTAAAATTGCTCAAATTTAGTAGTAATTAACTTGAAATAATTGCAGTGACTAACTTTTTTAGTCAGCTAGTCATTAATTTCATCATGTTTTACTAGTGTTTTGAACATATTCTAGAATATTGGCCTGGTTGAAATCTCCCTGAAACATAACATATGATAAAAAAAGAAATGCTAGTAAAGAAACAAAATTGCATAAAAAAATTTCTTTCTTATAATATGCTATTGTTTCCTATGCTACCACCTTACAACGTTTACTTTGAAACATGTGGTGCAATTGTTAGTTTTCTATGTTTGATGAATAAAGCGTTTAGAGTTTATATAGACTAATTTTTTATTGCCTTCTTGGGTGATATTCTTATACACTCCAAGACAAAAGAGGAGAATGAGTGACATTTTAGGATGGTGATATAATTGTTACAAGAGCAATAATTGTATTCCAAGTTGAGTAAGTGAACTTTCTATCAACGGAAAATCCATGATTTAGTTCACAATGTCTTAGAGGAGGGCATATCAATGGACCCAGGGAATATGAAATCCATCAAAGGTTGGCCATCACAAAAAGAATATTTCAAAGGTGAGACTTTTTATGGGTTTACGTAGTTACCAGATGATATTTATTGAATGTTTCTATAATATTGTACATTCAATTATTTCATTGCAACATAAATGATTATAGACTGAATGGGCCACAAATTGTGAAGATAATTTTCAATAACTAAAATATTTATTAACCAATGCACCTATTCTAAAGAATGCAAATCCAAATGAGGATATTTTGGTGTGCATAAATGCATGTAAAGGACTTGGTGGACCCCTTATGCAAGATATGCATTTCATATGAATTGAAGAAAATAAAAGAACATGAAATAAATTATGCTACCCATGACTTGGAGCTTACAATTGTTATCCATGCATTGAAAATGTGAAGACATTATCTTATGGGATGAAATTTTGAGTTGAAAATAGACCATAGTGGTTTGAAATACTCACATAGACAAATTAGATGGTTGGAATGCTCTAGTGAATCTAACTTTGACATCAAAAACATTAAGGGAAAAGAGAATAAAGAGGTTAATGAACTTAACATTAAGAGGGTGTATACAATGCATGTTATAACTATTATCATATAGAACATAGACTTAAGAAGAATAATTTTGCAAGATTAGGATCAAACGAACACTATTTACAAATTAAAGAAGGCTTACAACAAGGTAATTCACACCAAAAATTTAAGGACTGCAATCTAGAAGAGGATGGAAACCTCTTCCAAAGGAACAGAAGTTTATGTTCCTAATTCTCAAGAATTGAAAAATTTAGTGATAAGAGAAATGTGAGATGTGCCATATGTTGGACACTAGGGTACCATAAAACTATTGTAGCTATAAGAATCTAGTATTTTTGACTTACTATGAAAAACATGTGGTTGATTACATAGCAAAATGCATGTAATTTTAGAAGGTAAATGATGAACATAGATATCCAACATGATTTCTATATCCATTGTCCATTCATAAGTTCAAATGGAAAATTGTTACTGTTATCACTCCAAGAAACTCTCCTAGGTTGTAGCTCAGAGATGCCTGGTAACATATAATATTCAATATTGTTCTCTGAACTATTGGAATAAATGATGGTTTGGATCAAGTTAGATAACCATTTCAGCTCCGTTTTCTCTCAAGACATGCATGAACGCTCTCACCAATACAAGGCTTTAGACCAATAATGCTCAATAATTTATAAATTCAGTGGATAGATGGAGAATATTGACTGTACCAGCAGATTGCATATATAAACATAAATGAATGGATAGCTACAAGCAGCAAAAGACAATACTAACTATACTGGTAGATGCATATATGACCACATATGGAAGGCTAGCTACAGGCAGCAAAGAAGCTTGCAAATCTATTTTATCAAAAAAGAGATAAGATGACAGTTATCTGGCCTTAGACACAAAGAAAACATGAACAAACTATTCAAGTGCAAGCATATAACATCAAAGAGATTGGACATTGAACATATAATGGCAAAAGAAGCTTATATTGCTAGAATGAAGATGAGAAGCTTGAAGGAACAGAGGAGGAATAACCTCCAGAAGTTGAACCTCTATTACATCTTACTTTAAACTATTTATAGCATGTTTACAATGCTCCTAAGCTCTAAGAGGCTCGAAGTCTTAATCTGCCTGATATGCATTGTTAACTGATTTGATGCTCTCTAGGCAAGCATGGGATTAGATTTTTTTGCTTCTGACAGCATAATAACCGATTTCAAATATTTTTGGTGGCTTGTTGCGTTGTCTGGGAGTTTTTCTGTGCCAGAGATGCTCCATAACGTTTGTTGGTGTGGTTGTTGCATTGTCTGAGCTCCCTGAACTTTCTATTTCGGGCTGCAGCATGCTGTGTCCCTTCTCTTTCCCTTTCTGGGCTCTGTTACCCAGCAAACTATCTCCTGGGCGATTTTATATGGTGAAATAGGTCTTGGGGTCTTTGTGTTTCCCTTTAAACTGCAAATAGTGTATGTTTTGGTCATAAACATCGAAAACGCTACAACACTGATAAATCCCGCCCATCACTATGTATTTTGGACTTCAAAAGTCCTAAAATATAGTTTAATTATCCATCAAGTCCGCCCTCGTCGCCATCGCAAGTCGCATTTGGCCTGGCCTGTGTATTTCCCTTATATAATGAAATATGCAAAAACACTGAAAAATGCGTGAAAAAATCTTTGGCGGACTTCAAATATCATATATTCCACTTCCCGGACCCTTTCAGGTCCGAGGCTCATCACAATCGCACTAGCCAATGCTCCCTTCATATTTTCGTTATAAAACGAAAATACATGAAATACATTAAAAATGGGCCTTCCACAGACTTGAAAATATATCCATTTTGCTTCCCGAAACCTTTTCGGGTCCAGGCTTTATCGCAATCGCACTGCCCAAGTTCCCTTTGTATTTCGTTGAAACAACAAAAATACACAAAAAAGTTGAAAATTGCTTGGGCACGGATCTCAAAATTTATGAATTCCCAACTATGATGCTGTCAGGTCCAGCCCATTGGGCCGCCCGTATGTATGTGCATAGGCCCGCCCGTGGTATATTTCTGATGCAACATAGCGATGTGATAAATCGCAATCACTAATCGCTCAATGCTTGGGCCTTTATATAACATGACATATGTTCTCCACCACCGCGACCCGCCGATGCGACCCGTTGATTTGATCACTGGTGATCGCTGATTGGCAGTGTCTTTATACTGTCCCGTCTGCTCAACCGATTGTGATTAGCCACCTAGATCTGGGCCGTTGATCGGCTAGATCTAATGGCAGATCCATTGATCGGCCAGATCTAATGGTGGTTGTTCATCCCTCTATTTAAGCCTACGTTTGTGGGCTTTTCATGGTTTTTAAAGCATTTTAGCCTCCCAATAGTGCATTTCTGCCCTTCCAAGGGCTTTCCTCTTGCGCTGATTTTGATCATTAGAAGATCTGTGAGCAAAAATTGAAGATTTCAAGGGCATTAATGGACTCATTGGCATGTTCTTAAGCAAGTTTGGAGACTCTAAGAGCCTATATGGATCCATTTGTGGGCCTTTTACCCGCAAGGCTAACACTGGCTCCTTCTGGGGATGAAATCCTCCGTGTGAGGTTTCAAGGATCACAAATCAATGCCTTTCCTGAAAAAACAAAGTCAAATATTCCTTCTAGTGTTCCATTGGGCATGGAGTCTATTTTGTAATGAAATAAAAACTGGAAAAACATATTTACAATGACAAGGCTTTAAAGCCTTAAATGAAATAAAGTTTCAAGAACTGCCCATTTATTGGGCTACCAAAAGTATCTTCTCCTTCTAGACTACGCAGAACGAATGTATTGTTCTGTTGAATTTGAGCGATGACAAATGGACCTGTCCATAAGAAGTCAAACTTGCCATGATTACCTTTCTTTTCCTTAAATTCATCCCATTTAAGCACCCAATCACCAACTTGGAAATTGTCCACTTTTGCCTTCCTGTCAAAGGTTTCTTTGATTTTCTTCTGATGAGATTTTGACTTCTCAACCAGCTGCTCTCTAATCTGTTGTAGTTAAACCAGGTTATTCATTCTTCTTACCATATCATTCTCTTCATCTTGTTCTTCTTGCAAGAACTTAGCCACAGGGAGAATGAGGTGGGTGGGGAAAACAGCATCAGTGCTATAAATCAGTTTGAATGGAGAATTCCCTATGGAATTTTTGATGGTAACTCTGTCAGCCCATAGTGCAAACTTCAACTTGGAATCCCAGCTCTTTTTGTTGTCTTCTAACAGTTTTTTTATTACCCTTACCAGACACTTGTTAGATGATTCTGCCAGGTCATTTCCTTGAGGATAATATGAGGTAGAATGCACCACTTGAACGCCCATGGATTCAGTCATGTCCACCAATTCGTTTGCCTTGAAAGCTGCTACATTATCAATGACTAGTTTGGTTGGGCAACCAAATCTAGTGAAAATATTCTCATTCAATAACTTTATGACAACTTGATGATTGGAATTCTTAGTGGGTATAGCCTCAATCCACTTGGTGAAATAATCAGTGGCTACTAAGATCCATTTATGTTGGCCACTTGAATGCGGGTTGATCTCACCTATAAAGTCCAAGCGCCACTGCTGGAAGGGACCATTGACATGTATTGGCTTCAAGGGTAGAGATTTTAGCTGATGTCTTCCTACAAACCTTTGGCACTGGTCACAAGCTTTTACAAAAGAGAACACATCAAAGAACAGAGTAGGCCAATAATATCCAGCCCTCAAGATTTTGTGAGCTATGGTTTTCCAAAAATGATGCCCTCCACAGATGCTAGAATGGAACTAGTGCATGACTTCCATAGATTGTTCTTTATCTAGACACCTCAAGAGGATTCCTGATGGGTCTTTCCAATAAAGTAGATTTTTATTAATGTAGAATTTGGTTGATCTGAGTTTAATGGCACGAGCTTGATTTGATCTAAGCCCTGGAGGGACTTCTAGCTTTTGCAAAAAATGAACTATGTTGTAATACCATTCACATGTGGCTAGATTTTCAGCCAAAGACTGATTCTGCTTTTGCTCTTCTGCTACTCCCTCTGTCTGCTCATCATCTGAATTCAGACTCATGGAATTTATATCTAACAAGCTGCAATTTTCTTTAGCCATAAGTTTAGCCAAGCCCTGGCCTTTGACAGGCATAGTGGGCTTCACCTTTATGCTAAACTCCATGAATTTTGCAATCCATTTAGCTCTCTTCCCATCAATATCTGGCCGAGTTAAGACATCTTTTACTGAAGATGAAGGTACATATGCAACTACTTTGGAATGCAGAATATAAATTCTGAATTCCTTTAAAGACTTTATGATAGCATAAGCTTGGTTTTCAATAAGGTCATACCTTAGTTCAGCATCCCTTAAAGTTTCGCTGAAATAGGCCACGGGGTGCTCTATGCCTTCATCATTTTTCTGCAATAGAACTGCTGCAAGTGTATCATAAGAGGTAAAAGAGAAGATACAAAACTCCTTAGTGTAATCTGGGCTGATTAGAGTGGGAGCTTCCATGATATCTTGCTTGATGGCTTCAAAAGAGCTTCTTGAAGCATCTGTCCATTTTATTTCTACTCCTTTCCTCAGCATGGAAGTGATGTGCTTTACAAGCTTTGCAAAGTTTGGAATGAGCCTCATTACGAAGTTAATCTTACCCAAGAAGGATTGAATGTCCCTTTTTGACCTTAGGATGGACAATGTCTGAATGGCTTGAACCCTTGTTGGATCAATCTTCACACCTTCAGTAGAAACAATATGTCCCAAAAGTTTTCCTTCTTCTAGAGCAAATTATGACTTCTTTGGGTTCACCGAAATTCCAAACTATCTGCACTTTAGGAAGACCTTCTTCAAATGCTGTAAATGGTCTTTGTGGCTGCTAGAGAAGGCTGTTATGTCATCAAGATAAATAAGGACAAATTTGTCCTTCTCTCCCATGAAGGCTATGTCCATGGCCCTCTGAAAAGTAGCCCCAGCATTCATCAGTCTGAAAGGCATCTTGGAGTACATGAAAGTGCCCCAAGGAGTAGTGAAGGTGGTCTTTTCCTGATCTTCAGGATGTACAACAATCTGATTGTAACCTGAAAATCCATCTAAGAAAGACATGACTCTAGCCCCTGAAACTCTTTGCAGCAAGTGTTCCATCTTAGGCAGGGGATAGTTATCTTTTTTAGAGCACTTGTTCATATTTCTGAAGTCCACACAAAGCCTGATTTCTCCATTTTTCTTTCTCACTACCACAAGGCTAGCTATCCATTTTGAATACCTTAGGGGAACTATAATTTTGGCATCTAATAGCTTCTTGATCTCTTTCTCAATCAAAGGCAATAAGAGAGGGCTGATAGGTCTTAATTTCTGCTTAAAAGGCGTAGTGTTCATTTCCAGTGGGATCTTGTGTTGAATGATGTTTGTATCATAGGTTCTAAGATCATTGTATTCCCAGGCAAAAGCATCAGCGAATTGCTTCATGAGGGTGAAATACTCGAAATTTTGGGCAGAAGACAAATGAGTGGACAGATTGATGAATTTTGGATGGGCTGGGCTCCCTATAATATGTTTACAGACATCAGACTCATTCTCTGTTTTGGCCAGCTTATAGGGCATGTTGTTATGATCGAAAAGATTCTCTAGAGGCACCAATCCTTTTGGTATGTGATTACTAGGCAGCTGAACAATGCTTCCTCGGTCGATCTTATTTTTTAGCTTGGACTAGTTGCATTCTTCCTTGGTTTCATTTTCTTAGTCGATGTTCGTTTCAGCAAATTCCTCCACGACTTGAAAAAACCTGTTAATTTCGTCGTCATCTTCAAAAACTCTCCAATATTTGACATTGTCAGGCATAGACGGTTTGTATTTTAGCTGAACTTCATATGTCAATTTAGGAGGCAAGGGAGGAATAAATGTGCTAGCAGAAACGTCAAGGGAGTCGGCAAGATGATTCTTCATTCTTGGAATATAAGAAATGTTGAAATCATTAAAAGAATCCTTGATTCTCCATAGCTCATCTTTGTATGCTTTCAACCTTAGATTCTTTGCTTGGAATGCTTTATTTACTTGCTGAATGATGAGGTCTACATATGCAAACACTTTCAGGCCTTTGATACCCATTTATCTAGCAGCATTTAAGCCAAGAAACAAAGCTTCATACTCTACTATGTTGTTTGTGACCTGAAAGGTTAATTTGAAAGATAAATGAATATATTCCTATTTTAGGGACACAAGGACTACACCTGCCCCTGCATCTTCTTTAGAGCAAGCTCCATCGAAGAACATGTCCCAAATATGTGGGCCTTCTTCTTCAACGATTTGGCAAATTGGTTTTTTAAGCTGCATGGAGGCCAACTGGGATTCTTCAATATGAAGAATACATGCTCCAAAATCAGTGTCAACAGCATATATGGGATGATTAGAAGGGTTCTTCTCATCGTTGATGATATAAGCCAACTACGCCTATCTGTATAATCTCTTGCTCTCACCTCTGAAAACTAGGACAGTAGCATAAGACAGATCATTCTGTAGTGATCCACCTAATCTCTTGATCCAACCTCTAGAAAGTAACATGCCAAATTGGGGGGTACATCAGCTACCACAATATCCATCATCATGCTTTTCATAGGCAGCTCAGACAAAGTGATGGCTAGGTCCTTGATTACTCCTAGACATTTCACTTTTCTAGAGTCAAAAGAAAACATGTCATGATAAGGCTTAGTGATTTCAAGACCCAACTCATCCATGGCAGCCTTGGGCATTAGATTATGGTTGGCTCCAGTGTCCAAAAGGAAATTGTGAAGGATTTTTTCATGAATGGCCAGAGAGACATAGAATTATGGGGAACCGTCTTCACAATTTTCAATCATTAGGCTGAGAATAACAGCTGGCTTGTCATCTTGCAAATTTACATAGTTAGTGGAGGCTTGGATGGCTTTAGGCTCAAGGGCCTCGAGGATGGATCTTTTGAAGGACTTGTTCTTCACTAGTTCAATCAGAGGCATAGGTATTCTTAGCTTCTGAATTTCTGATTGAAAACTGAAAGGAGAAGGAAACTTGTCAAGGCCTCTTACCTCATGAGATGGAGCTTTGAGGATGATGGGATCAACTACTAGTTGTTTTTTCTTATTAGCTTGTTGTACTGTAAGGACATCAGCTCTTTGAACAGGAGTTTCCTTGGCATTATTTATCTTTGACCTCAAACTATATCTTTGTTGATCTACAGTTTGTAGAATAGCTTCACCATCCCATTCTTGGCTGATCTAGTCATTGCATAATGACTTTTCATAGGCAGCTGAGGTAAAAAAGGAAGCATTTCCTTTGTCTTCCAGACAATGGATCTCATCATCTTCTTCAAACTGATCTTCTTCCATGACTGCATTCTGTAAAGGAGCCTTCACCCTTTGGTCTTCATTTGCATCTTTGTTTCTTTGCAAAATATGCAACTGCTCATTTGTTCTTCTATATGGATTTGGATTTGGATTTCTAGGAGAAAAGGTATTAGGCATTCTTCCTTTCACTGAGTGCTGCTTAACCTTTAATTTAGAGATTTCAGAGGCTAATGACTCCATCATTTTGGTCATTTTATCTATCTTAGGATCATAGGATGATGAAGACTCTCCCCTTTGTCTTCTTCTATCAACATTCCCCTTGAGCTTCTCTGCAGCCATGATGGTTGATTCTACTTCCAAGGCTGCATCCTACATGTCAGCCAAAGTAGCACATCATCTCTATCTCAACAGTAGGTAGAAGTCAGAATAAAAAGCACTGGCATAGGTGAGTTTAGCAGAGGTAGTAGTGGGTTTTACTTCAGCTGGTATCTTGTTGTACATACGGTTAAACCTCTTATTAAAATCAGACAACAACTCACCATTTTCCCTCTTTAAGTTCCCAAACTCAGTGTGGTAGTAGAGGAGATCCTTCTTATCCCCCCAATGCTTTAGGAATGCATCATCTAAAGCTTCAATATGTGCTATAGATCTTGGGGTTAGTTCTCTAAACGATTTTCTAGCCTCTCCATCTAGGCTTTGGACAAAGACTCTCATCCACACATCATCTTCACTAATGTCCAGATTATTAGCATAGCTATAGAATGACTCAAGATGTTCTTCAGCAGTAACACCTTCAGTCCCAGTGAACTTAGGCCTATATTTATGATATTCTCCAGTAGGCATGGCATTCAAAGGAGTGGGCAGTATTAGAGGTCCATACCTAGCAGCTATGATTCTTTCCATTTTGGTAGGTGCTTGTGGACCTACCATAGCTATGTTGGCTAAAAGACTACTGGCAGCCTAAATGATAGATGACTGAGGAGTGACTGGCAGGACTAAATGGGTATGATGGGTAGGAGGTGAGGTTTCCTTTGGGCTTAAAGCAAAAGGAGAACCTAAAGAATAAGGAGCTTTATGAATCTCTAAGAGTTTTTCTTCACTACTAGTATTAGATGCTATACTCTCAACATATATTTGTTCTATTACAAACCTTTCTTGAAGAGATATAGAAGATTGTTTAGGTTTACCTGATCTTGATGCTCCTTTCTGTGATACCTTTCTCTCTTTGATCATTTTTTTAGGGTTAGGTATTGGGTCAGCTTGTAGCTTCTAAGGGTTTCTCCGAGTATGCCTCACAAACTGAGCCAGAACTATGAAGTGGAGTCGCCAAGAGGTTTGGCCTCTAGTAGAGTCGCCAGATAGATTATTACAACCAAAAAACGTGCCCAGACGTTGTCTATCATCAAAGCTGGATCTGTGTCGTTTCCTAGGGAAGCTGAGCTTCAGTTTCCTCTCCCTGGCAACAGTGCCAATTATGTTATCACTCCAAGAAACTCTCCTAGGTTGTAGCTCGGAGATGCCTGGTAACATATAATCTTCAATATTGTTCTCTGAACTATTGGAATAAATGATGGTTTGGATCAAGTTAGATAACCATTTCTGCTCTTTTTTCTCTCAAGACATGCATGAACGCTCTCACCAATACAAGGCTTTAGACCACTAATGCTTAATAATTTATAAATTCAGTGGATAGATGGAGAATACTGATTGTACTAGAAGATTTCATATATAAACATAAATGAATGGCTAGGTACAGGCAGCAAAAGGTAATACTGACTGTACTGGCAGATGCATATATGACCACATATGGAAGGCTAACTACAGGCAGCAAAGAAGCTTGCAAATCTATTTTATCAAAGCAGAGATAAGATGACAGTTATTTGGCCTTAAACACAAAGAAAACATGAACAAATTGTTCAAGTGAAAGCATATAACAACAAAGAGATTGGACATTGAACATATAATGGCAAAAGAAGCTTATATTGCTAGAATGAAGATGAGAAGCTTGAAGGAACTGAGGAGGAATAATCTCCAGAAGTTGAACCTCTATTACATCTTACTTTAAACTATTTATAGCCTATTTACAATGCTCTTGGGCTCTAAGAGGCTCAAAGTCTTAATCTGCCTGATATGCATTGTTAACTGATTTGATGCCCTCTAGGCAAGCATGGGATCGGATCTTTCTGCTTTTGACAGCAGAGTAACTGATTTCAGATATTTTTGGTGGCTTGTTGTGCTGTCTGGGAGTTTTTCTGTGCCAGAGATGCTCCATAATGTTTGTTGGTGTGGCTGTTGTGCTGTCTGAGCTCCCTGAACTTTCTGTTTTGGGTTGTAGTGTGTTGTGGCCCTTCTCTTTCTTTTTTCGGGCTCTGTTTCTCGGTAAACTGTCTCCTGGGCGTTGTTATATGGTGAAATAGGTATTGGGGCATTTGTGTTTCCCTTTAAACTGCAAACAGTGATTGTTTTGGTCATAAACAGCGAAAACGCTGCAACACTGATAAATCCCACCCATCACTATGCATTTTGGACTTCAAAAGTCCTAAAATATAATTTAATTGTCATCAGGTCCATTCACCCTCATCGCCATTGCAAATCTTATTTGGCCTGGCCTGTGTATCTCCCTTATATAATGAAATATGTGAAAACACTGAAAAATGTGTCAAAAATGCTTTGGTGGACTTCAAATATCATATATTCCACTTCGTGGACCCTTTCAGGTTTGGGGCTCATCACAATCGCACTAGCCAATGCTCCCTTCGTATTTTCATTATACAACGAAAATACATGAAATACATTAAAATGGGCCTTCCGTGGACTTGAAAATATATCCATTTTTCTTCTCGAAACCCTTTCGGGTCCGGGTTTTACCGCAATCGCACTTCCCAAGTTCCCTTTGTATTTTGTTGAAACAACGAAAATACACAAAAACGTTGGGCACGGATCTCAAAATTTATGAATTCCCAACTATGATGCCGTCGGGTCTTGCCCATCAGGCCGCCCGTGTGTATGTGCATAGGCCCGCCCATGGTATATTGCCGATGCGACATAGTGATGCGATAAATCGCAGTCGCTAATCGCTCAACGCCCGAGCCTTTATATAACATGACATATGTTCTCCACCGTCGCGACCTGCCGATGCGACCCGCCGATCCAATCATCGGCGATCGCTAATCAGCGGTGTCATGCGCCTGCCTTTAAACTATCCCCTCTACTCGGCCAATTATGATTAGCTTCCTAGATCTGGGCCATTGATCAGCCAGATCTAATGACGGCTATTCATCCCTCTGTTTAAGCCTGTGTTTATGGGTTTTTCATGGTTTTTTAAGCATTTTCGCCTCCTGATAGTGCATTTCTGCCCTTCCAAGGGCTTTCCTCTTGCGCTGATTTTGATCATTAGATGATCTCTGAGCAAAAATTGAAGATTTCAAGGGCATTAATGGACTCATTGGCATGTTTTTAAGCAACTTTGGAGACTCTAAGAGTTTATATGGATCCATTTGTTGGTCTTTTGCCAGCAAGGCTAACAGTTACCATAAATTTCATCAAAAAGCTACCAAGGGTAACAAGGTGAGATGATTCCATCATGGTAGTGATTGACAAGCTTACAAAAGGCACACAAATTATTTCAATTAAGTTGATTGATAATGAATCCAATATTGTGGAAATTTACATAAAAAGGAAACTGTGAAGTTATATTTTGATTTGGGATAACATAGAAAACAAAGTGATTGTTGGGCTATTTATTATAAAAGAGACATAAGAAAATATGTTAAAGATAAGTAAAAATATAAAGGAAAATGCATAGATATTTTAGATTGGTTGGGCACGTGTTTGTCAAAGTGAAGGCTAAAAAGAGCTCACTAAAATTAGGAAGCTACCCATAATCGGTAGCACAATATTGTGGACCATTCGAAATCCTAGATAGGATCAGGTTGGTTATATACATTCTTGCATAATGTGCCTCCATCAATATTCATAAAAGTGTTTCATGTAGCTTTATTGAAAAATTATGTGTCTAATCCTAACCTTGTGATTGATTAGACTATGGTCTAGGTGGATCACAAAGGGGACTTTTGGGTGGAGCCAATATGCATCTTAGACTCAAAATTTGAAGTGCTCCTAGGCAAATCCATTATCTTGGTAAAGGTCTAGTGGACCTACTGTAATCCTCAAGATACCACATGGGAGCATGAAGAGGATATGTGGGAGGACTACCCATAGATTTTTGCATGTGAATGTACATTTGTGCATAAATGACTAAAGACACCATTTTTTATAGCTAGGATTTCTCAATTCCATAGCTTGGATATTTCATGTCCGACTAGTGGTTGAGCCCTCAAATGTAAGTGGGACAAACTAAAGGATTGTGATGGAGAGAAGGGAGTACTCTTCCTTGGCTTATGTAGGTTAAGGGGAGTGAGAGTTGGGCATTTGGAATTTCTATAGGAGTTACTAAATTGTCAAAATTACAGAGTGCTAAAATGTAAAAGAAATTATGTATCTACATGTAAACCTATATGCTGATGTGCACCAAATATAGTGAAAAAATGTAGGGGGAGGAAAATCTAACACTCCGGTTTTGATCACTATATTAGAAATGTATATTTTTAAATATGATTAATGTATAAATGAAAAATATATAATATGCAAAAATGTAGCAAAATATCACTAGCATTATTGGATTTCAAAGGTTTCATTATGGAAGGTGACCAACGTGTGAAACTCGTAATAGTCCGGAGGAGACGCCAAAAAAATTATCCATTTTAAGGGTTGGTGTGGTCTACGCCTAGTGTGATCATCAAGTGATTTTGATGGCTCATATGACCTAGGTTATGGTTTCTTAGATCACATGATAGTCCCACATGTCATGGACACAATATCAAACAAAATATTCTATGTAAACATTTATATTGAAAATAATAATATAAAATACATCACTAGTTATAAAATGGACAAGAACATATTCATGGAGGACCTATCATTTCATAAAGGAGGGGGTAAAAATGGGTCCAAGGGTAAATCACACATGCCTAAAATCCCATGTTATTAGAATAAATTAATTGGCATTACCATATAATCCCCATTTGACTTATTAAACTAGTTATTGAATGCATTTTTGAGGTTGGTAGAAGAGTCATATCAATTTGTTATTGAAGCATGGACTAAGTACACTCATGAGGGGAGTGGTTTTATTGAATACATGTAAGAGGTGGGTGAGAGATTCATCTCACCCACATGTGAGAACATGTGATGAGTAAAATTATCTTTTGAATCGTCCAAGTGAAAGCATGCATACGAAAAGGAATTTTAGTAGAGGAGATAACTAACTTTCAAAACGAAAGAGGACAAAAAAAATAGAGTTTTGGTGCTACAAGAGGAGAAAATACAATTTGTGTTTAAAACCAATCTCTAGTGTTGATACTTATGATAATAACTAGCTTTGCATGTTTTTGAGGGGTTCTCATTTAGAAATCACTCAACTGCTTGTGTAAAGGTTGTTGTAATTGCTCTACTAGTAGCTAGATTTCCTAAATCCCATAACTAAGAGATTCCTTACCAATATATGTTAGAGCCCTAGAGGGGATGGAGATTGTCTAAGGGACTATGATACATAGAAATAAATAGCATCCTTAGATTGTGAAATATCATGGGAAAGAGAGCTGGATAGTAGGAATTATTGTAGGGTTCACATCACTCTTAATACTAGGTATTGGTCTCTTTATGTTGACTATAGACATCCATAGGAGCATGCTCACCTTTGTGGAATCATATCCCTAGATTAGGGGTGGCCTATTGTAGAGAGAATTAGTCCAAAAATAACTATGGTTGGATGGAATATTTGACATTTGTAGGTAGTTGTGTAAAACATTTATAAGGATAAATATTCCAATCACTCTGTTATTTAATATGTAAATGTTATGCTTGAATGTTATGTTCAATTTATGTTTTGTATGTTTAAATTTTGTTGTGCATGATTAATTCATCTAAATTCTTGAATTTTAAAATCATGACAATCACATGACCCTATATGTCAAACAACATACATTCATTTCTTTCAAAATGGTATTAAAGTTGGATTTATGGTAACATGCCTTAGGCTAAGGGTCTAGGTATATCACTCATCGTCTTATTGGTATGTTCTCAAAACCTAGAAAATTTTCATGTTGAAGAATAAGTGTGATGAGTTTTAATGATATTTATCTCAAACATCCACAAAGAAATGCAAAAACAAATACCCAGAGAATAGAGAAAGTAAACCATAAATGAATCCCAAAGAAAAATTATTGGTTCTTATTCATTTGGTAATGGATTTTTTTTTGTATTTTTACAAAGAGATCATCAATTGAAGAGGAAATCCTTACATTTGGCATGCATACAAATTAATGGCTAGAAGAAACAACAAAATATGCAACTAACTAAAAAACTAAAGCTTAATAACTAGAACAACATCCTTCATGGGAGGTGAACTACTAGTGATGATGCTCGTTGATGACCATGGCCTAATGTGTCACATTAGGTCCTCCAAGTTTAGATGGATACTTTCCCCACTTTCTTCTCAATTTAGTGATGGAGCTATGTATGTGAAATTTCTACTAGGTAGGTTATCACTAAATTTGCGAGTGCTACTAAAAATGATATGATGAGCAAGGTTACAATGATGTGCACGAGCATATCAATCAAACCCTACTAAATGTGCAGATGCAAAAAACTCTGCTATGAAAAAAAACTGAAATATATGTTGGTGTTATAATCTACCAAACATTATTAACATCATAGTGTGCCCATCAAAAAATTCTAATAAATAAAGTGAAACAAAGATCTTATCCAAGATGTAAAAACTCATTGTGTCAAGTATTGCACTCTTAAATCTCAAATGTTTAAGCTCTAAGAAGCTTTTGGCCTCCAAAATGATCAACATGCATACTTTTGTGACATTTCACAATGAAGAAAAGCTTTTATTTTCCACACCATTTAAAAAAAAATGTCGAAAATCTTCAAATAAATTTAAAACAAATTGCTCAAAATTGAGAGATTTCAAATATATCTATCCATCTCATAATTTAACACATATTGCTTAGAATTGGGTGCATGGTTAAACATATTTTCCCATGATCTAATTCCCACCAAAAAAACAAAGGTGGGAACAATAGTTCGACAGGGAAATATCAATCTTCAATCTTCGCTGGGAATATATGGAAATAGGTACTCATCACTGGCTAGATCTTTAGGATATCTAGATCGATTCCCATTCTTCAAATCCCTTGAACTCTGATGCCTTAGCTACAAATTTGTTCTATGGTTTCACATAGATTTATTCTACATTTTCCAGTGATTCACTGACAATTAGGGTTTCAGGGTTAATCAACGCCTACTTTCATGAATAAACCAAATCATGGGTGAGTGCAGCACAACTTAATGATGACTCTCACACATGTAACAATCTCCTATGAAATCACTCGCCCTAGGTTCGGATGATTTTCTCATTTCGTACATGGCATGTTACAATGGATATATTCATTACTAGGAGGAAGGCCATGTCTCAGACTGAATATTGCATTACTTTGGTTTCCTTATAGACCACCTTTACTCTGTTCTTTATCTAGATGCCATTGGTGATATTCTCTTCAGTGGATCGACTTATACAATGATTAGGGTTTGGAAAATGGAAGCGGGTGACACCGGAATATGTTGCGTTGCAGTGATGGAGGGGAACAGTGGTCCTATGAAATGCATCGGTGTCACTACCTTGGATCTCCATGACAGTTCGTTTACCACTTACTGTGGAAGCCTAAACGAAATGGTGAAGGTGTGGATGGGTAGTATGAAAACCACCATGGACTCTCATCCAACCTCACCACTACGAATATGTTGATGACTTCAAAAGGATCGACTAATGGAGGAGGATCTCTTCAATAGCTCACCCCACAAAACATTGATTTGTTCGACGTCTATTTTCGTAAATAAATAGTGAAAGAAAGATGAGCAGAAGCGCAGAGAGAAGTGGTTGACGTTATAGCCCTAAATTACAATCTGCTTATTTCTCTCTTATTTTATTTGATAGACTAAACCGAAACAACATCAGTAGTTATAATCTAAAACAAGCACATCTAACAACAATTAACATCACCAGTCATAGGTCTGTCTCTAAGAAGTTCATTTACATTCTTCCATTCACTGACCAATTAAGAATCAAGCCCCTCCTCTTTCTTAGGGATGTCAGGAATCAAAGAAGTATTGATTGAAGCTTCATCTATCTACTTTAGTAAACTACTTCTCTTGGAACCCAAATCTCAACTGCTCTACCTCATGGTTGAGTGTATTCTTCAAATCTCCTAGCCCCTTTTGGTAGGTCTTGACTTGAGTATCAAGTTTTCCACACCAATCCTACAAGTCCTTTTTGAGGCTCTGAATACGGTCGAGCAAATCTACCCTTGAATCATTGAGACCCTTCACGATCTTTGGCTCCCCAAAAATTGATGGAAAATTTTGAGTTCCTTCTTCTACTGATTTACAGGTGGTTGCGGCAGGGGAATGGACTAGTTCTACATCTGCCATGATAAGATATGATGATAGTCAAAGACTACAGAGATGAATTGGTAGGAAAATTGGTGTTTCTTTTTAGTTTAAATCAAATTAGATTAGACTTAGCTGGAACATAATTAATTTTTACTATTATTAATTTTTACTATTCCCACAACAGAGAAGAGGACACTGTTACAGTCAAAATTGGTGAATTCACCTGCAATTCCTTGGAAACACATTGATAATGTCTTGAAGTTATGAAACAATATTTCATGTGTGAATTGTAGTCCAACCAATATTAAGTTGGAAACTCGTATTGTAATACTTGAAATTTCATATAATATAATTTATGTAGTTGAAATTATTTATAGTTGCACTTGATATTGTTTAGTATTGTAATTAATATATGTAACTTTTCATTTTCATATTAGATGAATATGCACATTGTATGCAATTTTTTAAATTTTGTCACAAAATCATACTAATTAATCTATGTTGATTAATAAGGAACACATAAAATCAATCTAAAACTACTAAATTAATAGTTTATATTGATTAATGGTGAAAACAAATAAAATGAATATATGACTAAATTAGTCGTTTATAATTATTATTAATGAATGTAAATGAAATGAATATAAACTACTAAATTAGTCATTTATACAATGAATATGAAACTACCAAAAAAGGATAAAAGACTACTAGAAATGGTAAATTTGTGATTACAAATGACGTCCACATTTTGCATGGTATGACTATCAATAGCTAATTTACAATATCTTATAACACAACCAAAATTTAGTCATATTTCTTTGGTCATTAATTGGTTTCAAACAATGACTAAAATTTGCATATATTTGACTATTAGTAGCTAATTTACAATATCTTATAACACAACCAACATTTTGGGTCATATTTCTTTGGTTATTAATTGGTTTCCTCGAGTGATCATATAGTAATATATTTTGTTGTATATTTGGTCATTAATTTTGGCAATTAATGACTAAGTCAATGGCTAAAGTTATGACCACATTTATGACTAAATATACTACTAGATGATAAAATTGAGACAACCAATTAATGACTAAGCTAAAAACGACTAAAAGTTGGGTTCATTATCAGATGCTGTAAATTAGCTACTATTGGTCACTAACTGAAAAATGGTCATTTATATGCAAATTTTAGCCCTTTTCAGTAACTAATTGGTCATTTTGTAGTAGTGTTGAGTTTGGGGAAACTCTAGCTCAACCACCTTGGCTTGTAGATTTTTGGTTACATAATGATGCCAAGATTTGTACTGTATGATGACTTCCCCAAACTTGGAGATATGATCATGCTAGAAGTGGACTCTAGCCTCCATTTCATCCAGGTACACTGACTTGGAACTAGTCTTAGTTTCCTTCTTCAGAAGGAGCAACTTGGTATTGATCTGGATAGGGCAACCAATGTACTTCTACATATTATGCCTATTTACTTCTAGATCTTCCTTGGTGGCGATCTACCTGAGATGGTCTAAGTATTTTTCAACCTCTTGCCTACCTTTATTCATACCTTTGGCTTCGGTGAGTGAGCCAACTAAAGGGATCTTGTGTGACGAAATACACATTGTTGTACAACCATTCATACGAGGCCTAAATTTTTGCGATGAATGAGTCAAGCTATTTTTTACTCTAGATAAGCATCCAAAGTTATGATTTCTCCAACTTAGCTTGTTGCCTTGTTTTATTTACCAATTGAGATAGTTCTCCTTTGTATTGCATGACCACTCATGCATGACGGTGATGGTTATATGAACAACCTTGAGGGCTTTAATGTTATCTTTTCACTTATGTTGCATGTTGTGAAAGTGGACAACTACTTTATGCATGGTGACAAGATCCTTATAGAGGCTTCTCATGGTCTCTCCTAATGTCAATAGTTCACCCAATATGGCTGCCTTAATTTCTTCTAGATGTACTTGTGTGGAAGCTACTTTCTGGACCTCCGCTTCAAGTTGTTCCACTTGTTTCCTTGTTTATTGCAAGTTCTTTTCCATATTCCTATTCTCTGTCATCAAATACTCTATATTGGACTTGGAATCCCCCCTTGAAGGCCAATTTTGCTATGGTAATGGCTTCTAGAATCCTTCTGGTGTCTGTCACAATTTCCCTTTCTTTGATGAATGTAGGAGATTTAACCTCGTGCAAGAAATGATTCTTTATCGCGTGTGCAATTTTGTTTTGAATTTCATTGTAAGTTAGATTGTACGTATCCATGACCAAACCATCATCGAGAGGAAAAACTTCCTCTTCTTCACTTGGAGCTTTCTTTGCTGTTGGAGGAGGGGGAGACTGAATGGTGACTTGCTGAGTGCTTGACATAAGATAAACATCTTGGTTTATGGGATATAGTTCCACCTCCATGTCTTGAATTACAATCAGATCTTAAATTTCTTAAGCAAGTTCCTTCTCATGCAATTGTCTACTCTCTTCTTCTAGTACCTGGTTATGTTCCTCTTCTTCTGCTTGCTTCCGTGTTGCTTACTATTCTTCTCTCCTCCACCTTTAGTATTATTATTCTTATTCTTTTCATTCCTCTTCTAATTTTTTCTGCTCTTTTTCTTCCTCCTACTTTAGTTTTTCTTCATGCTTCCTCTATTTCATGTTCTTTTCTATTGCTATGGCGGATTTCAGAATGATTGGGCCTGCTTTCCATTTTTTACTTTGTTCTTCTGCTAGATTGTGCACAACCTTCCTCTTTCCCTTTTCACACACTGGGTTGCACATTTTTTATGGTACTACCTCTGGAGTGACTTTTTTTTCTGAGGAGTAGCTTGTGATGTACCTACGAAGCTGACTGGTTGGCTTGACTTTGCTACATTGTAAAAATTCTTTATCCTTTCCTCCTCGGGTCTAACAAAAGTCCCACTTGGCCATCAGAAATGAATCTTTTCTCAATGTTGTTTACAAACATTCCTAGGATTGTACATATTGAAGTCCAAACAACCGAATGAAAATATTTCTATCTCCTTGCCTTCTCTATCAGCAACCTTTAAATTCTTGATCTCATACAATCCAACTTTCAAAGCAAGAGTGGGCCAAGGTGCTTTGTTCTTCCTTTGAAACAGTATTGATAACCATGTGGAATGATGATAATAAACATCTTTCATGACCAACTTGTCAGTGGTATACCTTCCATTTTAGCAAATGTGGAGGCTTCTAACCGCCAAACACTCTAAGGTAAGTACCATCCAACAAAGAAAACTAATCCACCAGTTCTGACATTACTTCCATTTCCCAACGTGATAGGTAAGGTGGATATTCCTAAAAGATAATATTATACAATGGAATGAGGAAGTGATTAACTAGATTTTCAATTACTCCTTTATAGGTGCACTTCAAAAGAAGCTTGGATTAAATTTGCAGGACAATTTCTGCAAGTCCAACACATGTCAGGCAATGAATTCTCAGCGCATATTGCATCCAGCAAGTACGAATACATGTATAATCTAGATTAATTACCCTTGGGAGGTTTCTTAGCATTAGTCACATGAATTCTCAACTATTGAGCCAACAAATTCGACTAGTTGAATCGTTTTCCTTCATTCACAACCTGCTTTAGCAAGAATGTCAAACCTTCTGTAAAGGTCTCATTACCGCTTTGACCATAGATCTGACAACATAGGACTGTAAAGTAATGATAATACTTCCTGAGACATTTTATATTTTACGTGTTTTTGGGTGTCTGGTGGAATTCGGAAGGATATTTTACCCAACCTTTGATGACATCCATCGTGCTCAAGTAGTTGATGATTGCATAAAAGTTCGAACCCATGTATGGTTCTAGCAATGAAAAAATATACATAAGATGATAATCGTGTTCCATAATATAGGCAAGCCTTTGTCCAATAACAATATTGAGAGTTATAGTATTTTTCTCTATATGTGACAGATCCAGTTGACAACTTCTACGCATGGATAAGCTAGATACCTGCATGCAATCTTGTGTAATCCTGATCTTTGGACATTGATGTAAACATGTTGGTCTTCAAGATCTAGTTTGACATTGCTTGCTAAGAACATCTCATTCACCTTTTGCCATGTAATGTCTGAATCTTTCCCTATAAACAGTTGAGTGTTTGATAAAACTGGAAACTTCACTGGAGTACTCTCAACTGCCTCCCCGGTGTTGATTTTCGTAGTGTCCTTTGAGACAGATATCTTGCATGCCATAGTAACAGTGAATGATAAAGTGAAGTGTTCAAAAATTGCAGTACCTATAGGATAAAATGCACTCATGTCAAACATAAGTTAGCTTAAGAAAAACAACTCACAAAGAAATATCATAGCAACAACCATAAGTCTAAGAGGAATAATTGCAATTCATGGACTAAAGGGAGTGGTTGATATTAGGAACTACATATTACGTAGTCTTAGGAGGTAAAGGGGAAGCTTGGGGCTTGAGGCTGTGTAATGCGTTATCTCAGTATGGATAGAATGATGGAGATACTACACATTGCGTAGTGTTAGTGGCCAAGGGTGAGGCTTGAGGCTTGAGACTACACAATACAAAATCTTAGCCTGGGAAAGGGTGAGGCTTGAGCCCAGGAATTATGCAATGTGTACTTAGGAAAGACAGGGACTATGCATTATGTAGTCTCAGAGGCCAAGCATGAGGCTTGATCCTTGGAGTTGTGAAATGTGCAATTGAAGAGGGCAACTATTGGCCAAGATAAAGGAAAATCTACTCAGGAAGAAGATGGGAAAAGTGACAAATCTGAGTGATAGTGAAAGAAAGGGTGTATATCTAACTAAGGTAAGATATATTAGTCAGAATCAAGTGAAAAATATCAACATGTAAAAGGGAAAACAAACATGTACAAGAAGACGTCGTAGTGACGACCACTGATGGGAAAAAACAAGAAGCTAATGCGAAACTTATAAAAAGAAAACCGTGGATCGAACCAACACTTGTACACGCTAATATAAGCTAAAACATCAGTTAATATGAAAGTAAAAAGGAAAAATAACACTCATAGAAGAAAAATGAAAAAATGTGACATAAAAAGCAACAAAAAGTGACACGTGCAAAAATTACCTCAAAAATCGTCGCAAACTCAATTGAAAGTTCCTTTATCTACTTGGGAAAGGTATAGCTCTAATATCAAGTGTGACAATGGGATCTAAGAGTGTCTATTAAATAGATCTAGGCATCTCAGGGTTTCTGATGCACATGCTTAAAATAAAGGAAAAAGCCCCACTTGTCTGAAAGCCATAATTAGCAGCTTAGTGGACTTAACCAGACATTAATTGGGAAACTCCTATTTTTTAGGGATACCAAATCATTTTTTTTGAGAAATTTATTTTTCACACTTGCAAAGGAGATTGTACAATTCTCGGGCTCAAGGGCTTGGCCAATTCCTTGCCCCAGTGAATTGCGCAGTTTCTGAGGGGAAGGATAACTTTGCGCGGTTTATAAGCTGAAGGATGGGTTGCCTTCCAGGATTATGCAGTTTCTAAGCTCAAGGCTAGCGTGCTTCTTTGGATTACATAGTTCATATCCTCAAGGTTGGCCTTCCTTCCAAGATTTCACATTTTATGAAGGGAAGATTAACAATGCTACAAAATCAAGGGAAGAGATGGCTTATGCTTAGAAAGGTTTAGATTGGGGTTAAAACAAGACAACGCAAGCGCTACTTGAAAGGATAAGTCTTTAACATAGTATGAATACTTTATGAAAGTGATTGATGAGCTCATGTAGATAGAAGGGAGGCTCCAAAATCAAAGCATGGGAAAAATTTTTGAGGGAGGTTGTAGCAACTACAACACATAGATGTGCAGGTTCCCTACCTCTATCATTATTTAATTGATTAAGTTCATACTTCTTTCAGTGGGGTTTGTATTTAACCGTGATTCCATCTCCACACATGCGTCCTTCACACAACATTCCCCACACCATCTTCCTCTGCACATCCACCTCCACATAGCTTGTCTCCAATTACTCACTCATGGAAGCAAAATTGCATGAAGTGTAAATCACGAATTAAAATAATGATGAAGTAAATGAGAGAGTGTGTGTGGGGTATTATGTGAGATCATATCTTGATTTAATGATAATAATTGTTCTATATATTATAGTAATTACGTCGATAGGAATTCCTTTATAGGGTTGGGATGGGCAGATCCTGTTGAAAAATAAATGCTAGTAGAATTAGGGTTAGATTTCTCTTTCTTGATAAGTACTTGTGAATTATGTTGGCTTCTTTTACTTATTTTTTGTATTATCTTTCATCAATAAATTACCAAATTATGTGTGTATGAAGATCACAAAAACACAAGAAATAATATGTAGGCACTCTGCCAGGGAAAAACCCCTATCTAGGGGAAAACCCAAGCAAAATATCTTCCTTGAATAGTTTTTCCTCAGACTCTTCAACCTAGACACATACCACCTCCACACCAAGTTAGCCCTTCCTTCTTCCATCCAACTATTCTACCTAGCAGCAGCAACACTTCGACCCTAGCAACTTCGACTTGGCATCAAATGGTAGCAACAACATCTTCGAATTTGACAAAGAGACTTCGATATACTAAAGTAGCCCACACGAGAGAGAGATAGATAATCCATAACTTCGATTTCATCCTTCCCTTCCTTATTGACAAAATTTGCACTTTTTCCTAGTTGTTTCTTGGATATCGAACTTGTGAGAGAGAGTTTGTCCAAATGAATTCAATATGCGGCAATATATAGGCTTCTGTTGAGGTATAATTTCCATGTTGAGGCTGACTTGATCTCCTTGAGGCCGACTTGGTGTGGAGGTGACATAATTCATTTTTGACTCAAAAATAATTCTTTTTGCATAGTTCAAAAGCCCAAGAAGGGTCTCATAAAATATACAATGACTCTAATGACTCAATATTAATCCTAGGAGTCCTTAATGATGATTTTGACTAACAAAATGATGACCCAAGCATGAAACCCATGCTTTAATAACAAAGTGTAACAATAATAAAAATTATTTTTCATTCTTTTGACAAGTACATTACATAAATACATTTATGAAGACCGAACCTATTGACATTCTTAAAAATTCCCTCTTAACTGGGGATGTATTCATAACAAGTACAAGGAAAATCTTAAACTATATGAACTATGAAGAGTTTAGGCACCACAATTCCATGGACTAGATTCCTGACCAGGGAAATCTATCCAAGGTCTCTCAATTGTTTAGGCACCACAATGCCACATACTAGATTCTTCACCAGGGAAATCTATCTGAGTGGGACTAAGATGGACTAAAGCTTCCAAACTCTCTAGGTACCATCAGGCTTACTTTCTAACCATCAACCCAGGGATCTAGGAGTGTATATGAGTTTATAGCTCCATGACCAATGCCACCCACCCTACTTCGGGAACTAGACATCAACACATAGTGCTGGCCAGATGTCCTCCCAAGTAATGTGTCTCACACAAAAAGTCTCAACAAATCTCTTCCAAACTTTTATCATCAACAACAAGATAAATAATATCAACAATATCAACGAAACCAATCATGCTTCTAAGATATCATACTTCTTATTAGGAAGAGACTTTATTAGTATATCAGCTACTTGATTGTCTTTCGGGACATATAGTAGCTTCAAGATCCCATCTTGCACCAATTTCCTAATGTAGTGGAACTTATTGTTGATATGCTTCATTCTATCATGAAACACAGGATCTCTAGACATCATGATGCAACTTTTATTATCACAATTTATCATAGTAGGATCCATAGGCTTCTCGAATAAATTTGTCAGAAACTTCCTCAACCATACATCCTCCTTTCCTACTTCACATGCATCCATGTACTCTGCTTCAGTAATACTCAAAGCAATGAGATATTTCTTTCTACTCATCGATGAGATCATGGAAGATCCCAAACTAAAGCATTTACCTGTAGCGATTCTTCCATCGGTCTCACTACCACCCCAATCAGAATCTATGAAGCCAATCAGCTTGACTTCCTTGCTATTGTACTTTAGGCAATGATGTATAGTGCCACAAAGATATCTCAATATATTCATGGAAACTATCTAGTGATCATGATGAGGCTCCAACTGAAACTGAATAAGAATGTTCACATCAAAGCATATATCCTGCTTAGTATCTACCAGATACATCACGGAACCCACCAACTGACGATAGGAGGTAGGATCCACATAATTTGAGTCAGATCTCCTCAACTTCTTGAGATTGGTGATCATAGGAGTAGTCATGGGCTTGTTATCCATCATCCCAAATTTCTACAACAACTTGATGATATACTTTCCTTGCCCCAAATATATCTCCGCAATATTTTTCCATACTTCCAAACCTAGGTAATAATGCATCAGTCCTATATCGTTCATCTCAAATTTGGCTTCCAACATCTTCTTGAATTCTTAAATTCTTCTCTCCACACCTGTAACGAATAGATAATCCACATACAATAGAATAATGACTGGCTCATTATCCACAACCTTGATGTAGAGATTAGGATCAATGGAACTCTTCACGAACCCAATTATTAGAAGGTATGCATCCATTCTTGCATACCATGCCCTAGGAGCTTGCTTCAAACCATATAGGGCCTTCTTGAGTCTACAAACATGAGTATCTTTTCTATTTGATTCAAAGCCTTCAGGTTGCTCAATGTATACTTCCTCATGGATGGTCCCATTCAGAAATGTTGCATTCACATCCATTTGATGGATATTCCATCCCATTGCAACAGCCAATGAAACCAAAGATCTAACAGTAGTATACCTTGCAGTGGGTGCAAAGGTTTTGTCATAATCTATGCCTTCCTTTTGAGAGAAACCCCTTGCAACAAATATGGCTTTTTATTTGTCTATACTTCCATCAACAATGTTTTTTATCTTGTAGATCCATTTTGAGGTGACAATCATTTTGTGACTAGGTCTAGGAATGATTTCCCAAACCCCATTCTTCATGATGGATTGATATTCTTCCTGCATAGATTTCTTCCATACTTATTGATGAGCAACTTCTTCAAATGTATATGGTTCAAATTCAATTAGTTTTGTCATATATGCAACATATCCAGAATATCTCTTCAACCTTTTTCTTTCTCTAAAGGTTCCTTTCAAAGCTCCATGTCCTTCAACATCTTCAAGAGTATCTTTTCATGAATTAGGCCTCTTCCTTGTGTTCAGTATGATCACATGTTGAATAGGATCACTTGGTCCTTCTTCTTCATAAAATATAGGTAGATCTTCGTCATTGGAATCAATAGGAATGTCCCTAGATATTTTGTAGGCATGATTTTCATCAAATATAATGTCCCCGCTTACTTCAATGTGTCTCCCTTCCTTGATGTAGATTATATATTCCTTTGACGAGAGACTATATCCAGCAAATATACCATTGATGCTTGTAGAATCTAACTTATTTCATTTTTCCTTTGGAATGTGGGTATAGGTAGGACTCCCAAACATTCAGAGATGGTCCACACTAGTCTTCTTCCCTATGAATGCTCCCTCATGTGTCATATTTTCAAGAATTCTATGAGGAATTCTATTATGAATATATACGGATGTCATTGCTGCTTCTGCCCATAGAAATTTTTGTAAGTATGATCAAGGAGCATTGTTCGTATACCTTATTCAATTGTCCTATTCTTCCTTTCGGCCACTCCATTTTTTTCGGGATAGTAGGGAACAATAAGCTCCCTCTTAATTCCTGCTTCTTTACAATATGCAATCAATTCTTTAGAAGTGTATTCCCCACCATTGTTGGATCTCAAAGTCTTTATTTTTCTTTCGGTTAGGGTTTCTAGTTCACGTCCAATATCCTTGAATTTCTCAAATACTTCATCCTTTTTCTTGAGAAGGTAGATCCATATCTTTCTAGAGTGAACATCAATGAATTTCACATAGTAAAGATGACCTCCAAGTGATTTGTTAGACATGGGCCCACACACATCAGAATGTATGAGGTCTAATATTTCCTTAGATCTTGTTTCACTATTTCAAAATGGTTTTCTTGTATGTTTTCCCAAATAGAACCCCTTGCAAACTCCTCAATGATCTTCTTTGATATCATGGATGCCATGAAATAGTTGTTTAAGAGTGGGAATAACCTTGTAGTGAAGATGAAAATATCCTCTATGTCATAGCTCAATGGGATTGATTTCCATATGAACTAGGGCTTGAGGAGGTGGTGTAATGACTCTATATAAGCTTCCTTCATGAACTCCAATAACCATAGCTTTATCAATACTTGAATATTTTCCCCAAACCAAGACCTTTTCATCAACAAAAGAAAATTTATCCCCTTTATCTTTTAAGTAATGAATTGAAAGAAAATTATTTTTCAAACCTGGAACATATAGTATGTTGTTGAGATATAGTTTTGCTCCATTCTCCACCTTCAAAGATGTTGATCCCGGGCCTCTAACAACATAGTTTTTGTTGTCTTCCAATTCCATTGCATGAAAAGATTTTTCCTTTGATATAGTTTGAAGTTGTTTACTTTCCCCTTTCATCTGCCTTGTTTCTCCATTGTCAATTATCCATGCATTATCATCATTAAGTGAACCTATAAGTGCAGCTAAGAACCCTTGACTTTTGAACTTGTTGAATAAGTAGTAGAAAATCTTCTTGATCTAACTTCCTGTAGTATTGAATACCACTCTTATCATAAAGGGAGTAATTATTTCCTTTAATCCAACGAAGTTATCTTCAATCTTCTTTTACCTTAGCTCTAATACCATGTTAAGAAATCAATGCTAGTAGAATTAGGGTTATATTTCTCTTTCTTGATAATTACCTGTGAATTATGTTGGCTTCTTTTACTTATTTGTTGTATTATATTTCATCAAGCAATTACCAAATTATGTGTGTATAAAGATCTCAAAAGCACAAGACACAAGATGTAGGCACTTTTCCAGGGCAAAACCCCTATCTACGGGAAAACCCAGTAAAAATATCTTCCTTCAATATTTTTTCGTGAGACTCTTCAACCTAGACATAGAACTCCTCCACACCAAGTCAACCCTTCCTTCTTTGATCCAAATCTTCGACCTAGCAGTAGTAACACTTCGACCCCAACAACTTTGACTTGGAATCAACATGCAACAACTTGTAGCAGCAATAACTTTAACTTTGACAAAGAGACTTAGATCTCCTAAAATAGCCCACATGAAAGAGAGAGAGAGAGATAGCCCAAAACTTCAATTTTTTCCTTCCCTTTCTTCTTGACTAACTTTTCACTCCTTTTAGCCTCCTGCTCCAACTTCGAACTTTTTCCCAGCTCTTTCTTTGATATCGAACTTGTTAGAGAGAGTGCGTCTAAATGAATTTGATCTTCTCCAATATACTGGTGAGGTTGAATTCCCTAATTGAGGTTGCCTTGATCTCATTGAGGCTAACTTAGTGTTGAGGTGACATAATTCATTTTTGACTAAAAAATAATTCTTTTTACATAGTTCAAAAACCTAAAAAGGGTCTCATAAAATATACAATGACTATAACGACTCAATATAAATCCTACGAGTCCACAATGGGGACTTTGACTAATAAAATGATGACCTAAGCATGAAACCCATGCTTTAATAAGTCATTGTAACAATAATAGAATTTATTTTTCATTCTTGTGACAAGTACATTTCATAAATACATTTATGAAGACCGGACCTAGTTACATTCTTCAACAGATCCAACCAATCATAGAGGCGTATTTTTCGTTCTCCTCAATCGAATTATTTTGGCTGGCGGAGAATGTGATAAAGAAGCACTCTCTCAAATCATCTTTAGCTTTAGCAGATGGTAACCCCAAGCAGTCATGCACTGACACAAATCCCAAGAGAGACAACTTTGAAGAATTCTTTGATCCACTACAATAAATTTCTTCGACCAAAAAGAGGAGCCACGGGTCTATTCGACAAGATCTCCCTATGAAATGAATTAACGTGGGGAAGGCCGAAGATTCCAAAGCCATTATGTCTCAGAAATTATGGTAGCCTTATTTGAATGGGAGGATTGTTTATCCTGTGGGAATCAAAATTTCTATGTCAACTCAAAGGCCGATGAGCGGGACCTGAAGGGGAGAGAGCATGAGTAAGAGAAAGTCTCGTCAGAGGTGATTCTGGACGACGACTGAAGCTTGGATCTGAATTTTCCATTAGATTTAACTCCCCTGTGATTACATTATATTTCAAAAAGTAGATTTTAGCAATTGTCCTAACAAACATCACAATATGTAATCTTTTGAAAACTATATCATTAAATATTGAAAAATAAAATCAATTTTCTTTTTAATGTTTTGTTAAGCATTGATCAAATTAATTAACTTCCATCCATTTAGTTTTGTTAACCTGTGTCATTAGCCCATAATTTTTCAATAAAAATCAATCCATTCAGGTGAAATGCTAATATTTTCAACTATAAATGCGCTGATAAATTAATTGATCATGTGATATTTATCAAAATTTCAAGCCTATCATCTGGAGCTAAGAATTCTAATGATTAATCAAATCATCCAATTGTTTTCAAACAAAACTAGAATCTGATCAATATATTGTGAAAACTACAAGTTTGAGAATTTAGTTTGTGTCTCCAAAAAAAGAAGGAAGAAGCTAGAATCAAAATATTGGGAATTTTGAGAATACGAGTGGTCTCATAGGGAAAACAAATCCAAAGAAAGTTCTTGACTCATAAGACTCGATGGCAATGAGTTGGAAAAATTGAAATTTTGCTTAAATTATAATATTGGGCTGTGATGAGTTGATGAAATTGCAATTTTACTTATTTTGAGTTGATTCAAACATGATTGAGTCATATTTTTATTGTGTTTCTTATTTTTCAGTTTTGGTCTACTGGTCATGTACAAGAGATTTTTCTCTTATTCTCACAAGATAAGGTATGTGTTGACAATGTTGGAAATACATCAACCAAGGGGGTCTCCCCAATGTGAAGTACCAATTAGACCTGACACCATTTGGAGTAGGATCCCCATCTGGAGTATCGGCCTGGCTACCATGTATCCTTGTGGATTTTCCTTGGCTACAAATTTCAGCACAAGATAGTAATACAGAGGTATTTTCATATCAACAAGTGAGTATTCCTTGTGAAATGTTCAGTTGTGGAAAGTATCAAGGTCCTTATACCGAAAGGGAAGAGAAAAGTGGGCCCCTTAAAGACAAGTAGTATTACTAATCTACAAAAATCACACGATCATATACATATGAATGAATCATTGATCAACCATCGAAATAGTTCACAAGGAAGAAACAATTGTTAAAGTAAATAAAACACACCTTCCACAAGATAAGTACCAAAGCCACTGAAATATTTCAATTTCCTTAATACAGATGAAAACAACATACGTCACAAACATTCAAAGAATAGTCTTACAATATTCATGACATATGCATGAAAGCGTGTTGGCTCAACGAGCTTCTGAATTAAGTAAAATTTCAAGATACATAAAGACAATGAACACCACTAGCCCCAATAGTGGAGAATTAGAGTAGTCACTTGCTCCTCCAAAACAATTATCTTCCTCTCTAATGTCTGGTAGGAGGAGCCAAGGTGAAAATTCATTTTTCATGTACAAGGAGGGTGTATATATAACAAATGGAGTGATCATTCACCTCCCTTGTGACTCTTGGACTACCCTCATCACTGTTTGACTTCTCTAAGACCTTTTGACTTCCTACACAACTTTTCACATTAGATGGATGACTCTTAGACTTCCATTTTACATTATGTTCCTCTAATATTGAATTTACATAATCCGTAAAATGATGTGGCACATGATGACTCATGAGATGACACTGATGACATGGACTCCATGATGACATGGCAATGTCAAGTCACCCTTTTCTTCTAGTTTCTTTGTCTTCTTGAAAGATGATGCATGTTCTTCTTCTTCCTGCTCCTCATGACTCGAAGATAAGGAGTCTTCAATGTGATCTTTATTTTTTACCTTCAAATGTAACCTCACGTTCCTTCGTCCTCTTGTATGATGAATATTTGGTTTCTTCATATCCATAGGTGTCTTCTAGCATGGTATCCTTCCCCATCTCCTTCATCATCATTCTATCATAGCGTGAAAGAATACCGGCAATTAAAATCCACTCATGACAAGACGACATTAGTCTGATAAACCCCTAATATAACATGTTTCATGAAATCACTTGTTAGGGTTGGAACTGGTGACTGGTTGAGTGACTGACTCAGGGATTGCGTAACTCCAGAGGTCAAGGTCTAGGACTCAACCTTGAGACTGTGCAATGCGCAATTTTAGAGGCTTGGGAAGAGGGATTGCACAATCATTAGGGGATTTTTGAGGTCTAAAATGGGCCTCCTAAGGAAATTATAAAATCATAGTGGAAATAATAAAATAATATTATATTACATCATCAAATTTTAGAGGGAAAAAAGAAAAAACTATTTTTTCAACTCGTATTTTCAACTTATCTTCCTATGGGTTATCTCAAATTTCTCAAATTTTGAGCGACAACACTTGTTGGATGCAAAATTTGATTCCTCATTCAAGGAGTACCCATTTTTCATACTTTTAATGGACCCTTCTACATGAAAAATGAGAAATACATGAAAAACGTGATTGCAATCACATTTTTTCATACATTTCTCATTTTTCATGTAGCAGGGTCCATCAAAAGTATGTAACATGGGTACTCCTTGGATGAGGAATTAAATTTTGCATACAACAAGTACTCTCGCTTGAAGTTTGATTAAAACCTTAGGGAGATAAGTTAAAAGTACGAGTTGAAAAGGTAGTTTTATTATTTTACTATTTTTTACTATTTTTACTTTTTCACTCCCAAAATGTTAAATCATCCCCCATGGTTGACATCATCATATTGAATCCTATTAGTTCTTATCAAGTTTATTTTGGTTGTACTTTTTTCTTAGGAAGCCCATTTTAGACCTCAAAATTCCCCTAATATGAGGGACTCAAGTGTTCAAGCTGGAGGCTTGAGGCTTGAGGCTTGGGACTGCATAGTGCATAATTTTGAAGGCATAAACTAAGTGACTACACAATTGAGGGACTTAGGAGGTCAAAATTGAGGCTTTAAGTTGCCCAATGCGCAATTGAGATAAGAGAATAGGCTAGGGAATTGTGTAGTTGAGAGGTTCAAGGGCTCAAGCTTGAGGTTTGATGTTTAAATTTGCCCAATGCACAGTTCAAGAGGGACAAAGGCCAAGTGATTCTGTAGTTATGTAGTTAAAGAGCTCAATGCCAAGGCTTGACGTTGTAGACTTCACAGTGCACAGAGAAGGTTGGTTGGAGGCAAGGATTGCGCAGTTATGGAGCTCAAGGACTGGGACTAAGCACTGAGACTACGTAGTGCACAGTTCTAGGAGGAAGATATTGCGCATTGCACAGTGCCAAGCGACAAGGTCGTTTCTTCAAGACTGAGACTGTGTAGTGTGTAGTTTAGGAGGGCTCGATGAGGCTGAGTGGCCAGGTCGGGGAGTTTTATTAGTTTTGACTAAGTGTGGGATCAGTGAGATGAAATTTGGAAAGAACAAGGATTGAGCATGATCACACACTTAGATCACTTGAAGACACAACATAGGACACTCAGAACACATGAACAACATACTTTCCTAAATGCAACAATATTGCGATAGTTCACTCCAAGTGTGACAATAAAGATACACTTTGCGACGACAATGACGACACCTGTACGACAGTGCTTGAAACTTTAGGAATGAGCGAAATACATGTCTACATGGTAAGAATGACTCATTAGCACCAAGTTTAACCCTTTAAACAAACCAAAACTACATTTTATATGATAAGTGACACTTCCCATGCTAAAAGACGACATTTTCTATATGAAAAGAGAAGTGCAAATGACACTTACGATATGCAAAAGACAATGAAAGAGGCACATGCTAGAGTGAAGATAACATGAAAATTACACTAATTAAAGTAAAAGCAAGAAAAAGTGACATTTGGAAACATGAAAATGACACTTGCAAAAGAGGTGCGCAAAATCGACAATTTGAAAAACTCACCAAATAGAAGTAAAAACGCGGCCAGAAGTAAGAAACTATCGATGATAATACACACTGAATGTCGACATGAATTAAAAATTGAACAAGAACTCTCTTGGTGGATTTTTCTAGGCATCTTCAATCTTTTGTGAAGGAATCCACTCATGAATTCATTACAGACTAAGCATGTTTGAGAAGGCGACATCAACACTCATAATCTAAGAAAGGTGCTCAAATACTTAATAGAGCATTAACCAACCAAGAAGTGAATATGGAACGACCAATCACAAGATCCAAAGTAGGCTCCGAAATTCAAGTGTAGGTGAAATTTTGGATGGTGTTTGTCGCAACAATAACACTTGGTGACACACTGGTAGAACTCCAACTTCTCTGTTGATCCAGGTTATCTTTTGTTTATATATGCATTAAAAGAATTACATATACAGTTTGTAGCTTATTCAAAGAGAAACTTTAAATGTGCACATATGAGAGAAAGAAGAAGAAGAGCATAAGAAGACAATAACTTGATAACGGAGTTCTTCCCTCCTGGACTACATCTCCGGGCCCTGCTCGATCAATGGGGAGGCCTTCATTCATTAAAAATGGCATCAAAAGGAGTTACATTCATCAGTTACAAAAATGGAGCATTATACCTCCATGCTGAAAAATGCCTGAAAATTGGAGAGCTTTGTTGTAGAAACTGACACCGACAATGGATTCTTGTCGCCGAGAGGTGAAAAATCCATATAAAACTTGCCCAATTCTGAGTCTGGCCCAAAATCACCCTCCTGCAAAAACACTGCTCAAACAAGGTTCCACCAGTGTTTCTCAGTGCTCAGGGTTCCGCCACCTAGTCTCAAAATCCGTGCCCATTGATCTCTCCTTTGCAAAATGGTAGAAAAATGAGTTTATATAATTTTGGGCGGATTAAACCATAATGTTGGTATGGTTTCTTTTTACCAAACCCCATTTTAAAATAACCATTTGCTAAACTTCATAAAATTGTATGCCATATATATATATATATATATATATATATATATATATATTTTAACTTTGATTGGGGAGTGGGCCCTTACCCCACGGAACCGCACTCACCCACCCCAACCTACGGAATCCTTATGCTTTGTACATTGAAGCTTTATGGGGGGCGGGACCACCACGTGGCTGCCCCTCCCAACCACTGTATCTTATAACGTTGACCGCTCCGAAACTTGGTGTAACCATAAGGTATATATTTTGTTATAACCATAATACGTTGGTTTATAACCAACTTCAACCAAATGCATTATACGTTGGATATTTGTTTGATATACCATATATGTTATATGGTTGGGATATACCATATTATTATATGGTTTTGTATATTTTGGTTATTATATTTTTTTTATTTGGTTTTTTATTGTTATTTATATAGTTAATTAGATAACTATATAAAAATGCAGTTATAACCAAAATGTTTCTTGTGCAGGTTTAGGAGGCTAATGACGGGCTGCCATGTGTCCGCGTTTGATGGGCTGCCATGTGGGTCCCACGTGTTGACTGGGATGCCCTGTGGTGCACTATGGGCCCCATTTTTCCTCTGCCATACAATCTTTGAAGAGCTCTATCTTTTGCATACGAGCTCGGATTGAAAAACCATTCATGCCACCGCAATCAGGACGACAAGCCCTCTCAACCGATGCCATCAAAATCTCCTTTCTGCCATTTTGAATTTCGAGCCTTTATCCATCCCCTTGGTGTCTCGAGATCCTCTTGGATCATCTGCTTTGGTAAATTCTTTCACATAAGGTCTAGTTCTTCAGGGAGTATTGATTCACCATTTTTCCCCACTTACCCCGTGCATAAACATAGTCCCCTTTTTCCTTCCTTGGTTGAACACAATCATAGAGATATCCATATCATAATGTTTTGAATCAGGAGAAGGGTAATGTAATTCGTGAGCTTTAGATTTTTAGAGTATAGTTTTTTCATCTCTAGTGTCAGTCCGTTGCCAGCAGGCCTAGATCGTACCTAGGTGGAGTCACTCAAGAACACAAACATTTCTCCACTGCTAACGAGCCTAGAAAGCACCCTAGCAGAGTTACTTGCCGACCTCCCTGCATAGGAAACCTTTCTCTTCTTTCACCCTTCATTTATTTATTTATATAGGATTGTGCATCGACACTTATTCATTTCATGGGGCAGAAGAGTGATATTGGATTATTAAGAGCATAAGAGGTTGTTCCTTCATAGAAGCATATGTAAGACCTCTGATATTGGTTTTCTTGCTTATATTTTCCCCTTTTCCTTCACTACTTGATTGGATTAGCGTGGAAAAATTTGAATTGTAAATAACTAATCATAGGGATGACATTTCTATAATAGACATGGATATCATAGTTGGACGTAGAGCTTTCCTTACGCAAAGATCGTATTTTCCATCGGAACATCATCGACCAAAGGATAACCAAGATGGAGAAGAAAGATTGAAGGTTAGCCAAATTTTTCAGTGTCACAAAGCCCTTTTCTATTTTTCCACATCATCTTTCGAGCCAAATGGAACATCTTAAAAGGAGGCTAGACTCAAAACAAAGTGCAAGACAAAATTCAAAAAATGCAAGACAGACTACAGAAAATGAGTGTAGGATGAATGTGTAGGTGAACTAAGATGCAACTAGATCTATTCCTTACCTAACCAACTAGAAGTTCAGGGTCACGTATAATGAAATTTCCAATGTAGCTACCGTAGCTGCTCCCAACCTGCATCCACAAAGATACAAGAAATTAAAACACATAAAATAGTGTGCAATGGAAAATCTAAGCACTTGAATAACTTGCACAACAAAATGAAGGTTTTCTTTGTCAACAGAAAGATATGCCATAGCCACTACTTCTAACCATCTTGTGCTCTTGCCTTTTTGGTGAAAACCAAAGTTTAAAACACCTTGAAATCTTCCTTTGAATGTATATTTACCTGTACTACTCACCTTATCAAGCATAAGAAAAAATTGAAACTTGTTATCTGCAACGAAGCTTTCAAGGTAATATTTCTCCAACCATTCATCGATTGTATCATAAAATTCTAGACAATCCTCTTGAAAATCCTGAAACCCATGATAATATGACTTTTTAATTAAAAGTACGAGATCAGGATGAGAATTTCGCAAGGGAAAACAAGTTTGATCATATTCAGAAGGCTTGTCAAGATAGTGAGGGCCTGACATAACGATCAGCGAAGGCTGGAGTGCCTCAGCTTCTTGACAAGTATCTGAATATGAGATAAACCATACAGGTTAATAAATGTGATACAAATGTCATTAAGTATACTGGTGGGAACATGATAAAATGAATGACAATTAATATCATAATCAGATGGACCGTTTGTGGCGTGAAATTCTCAGTTAGAAGATAACAAAGATATATTAGTTTGAACAAATGTGCAAGATCTTTGAATGATAGAATCATCTTCCTCGCATGATGTATCTAACAAACCATTTCTTTGTGATTGGTTACCCTCTACACTAACATCGCAATTGTCAAATGAAGTGAAAAGGAATGCCAGTATAGAAAACACATGAAACCAATCAGGATACAATGAGTGAAGAAGAATTTGATTTTCCAAATAACTCATGGATTCATTACTACTCAAGAGGATTTGAGGTGTGATGAAGAAAAATATTAGCAGTATAACATTCATAAGAAAAACCAAGAGTTGACTATTCTGAAATGCATCTGATAGACATGATTCCTTCAGCCAAAGATAATATTTGAAATAATCAACTTCACAGTTCCATGCTTCTATGAGAGATACACACTCCAAAACTAAGTTAAGAACAATAGCCTTGCATGGAAATGAATCAACTGAAATAGAATCTTGAATCCGATTAGAAATTGAATCTTGAAAGTTCGAAAGATTATATCCGCAACAAAAAACATATTTCAAGTAGGAATTTACATTGAATGAAACCATGCAGAAAGAAGAGTTTTGGAAGGAAAAACATACCTGACTCAGTTAAAGGATCTTACTGTAAGTTTTAACCCTATACAAAAATTGTCTGCAAATAAATTCTTCAAATAGAAAAATAAACAATGGCGAGAGCAGAATAAAAATATACACAAATATTTTCCCCTCGATCCCAAAACCGGGACTACCAGATTGATTTTTCATTATGTTCCTTTCAATGTATATATATATATATATATATATATATATATATATATATATATATATATATATATATATATGTTGAAGCATTCATAAACCCCAATCCATTAACCCTGGATTAGAACATAACTGTAGTTTCATTGACCAGATCTACAAAATACCATGCGAAGAAAATTGTCATCCCCAAAACCATGTGCATAACCCATGCACAAAACCATGGGTAGGTCCTCCCACCATCTTTGGGTCTACCCCTATCCTTGGGTCCACATCAAAAAAAAATCTTGGGGCTCTGCCCTGGACCCGATGGCCTAAAACCCCCTCTGTGACCCCCCCATTATGCTTGATGCAACGTACAATGCATGTAACTACTCATGGAAAGAATATAACACACACTCAACATTCTCCCACTTGTTTTTTTCTTTCCACACAAGGGGTCACAAGAGAGCTTAGTCATTGGTCCAGCCCTACAACACCCATTATTTCTCTACACCAAGAAAAATTCTCAGTTCTCACAGACTTCATCAATGCATCTGCAACATTCTTCAAAGTGTCCACCTTTACCAGCAACACCTTTTTTTCCTCAACCATATCCCTCACAAAGTGATACTGAACATCAATGTGCTTTGTCTTTGAATGATAAGAAGGGTTATTTTCCAAGAAAATTTCACATTGGCTATCACAGTCTATCCTTATAGCTTGTTGTAGCAAACCCATACTTGAAGAAAATCTCTGCAACCAAAATTTTTCCTTGCTTGCATGAGTGGTTTCCATGTATTCTACCTCTATAGTTGAAACTGCCACTATAGACTGACTCTTTCTCATCCAACCAACTGCTCCTCCAAATAGGTTAAACACATACCCACTTGTAGATATTCTTTGATCCAAATCTCTAGTCCAATATGCATCAACAAAGCCATGAATTTTAAAAACTTTGTCCAATCCTGGACTTCCTTGGTAGCACAAGCCATAATCACTAGTGCGACGCAAATACTTGAAAACCCGTTTCACTGCTATCCAATGCTCATTCCCTGGTTTGAAATAAACTTGATCAATACTCCCACTACATGTGCAATCTCTGGTCTATTATAGACCATTTCATAAATCAAACTACCAATTTCACTCGTATATGGAACACGGGACATGTATTCTTCTTCTTCTTGTGTCTTGGTACAGTGCTCAGTAGATAAATTTACATCTAGCGGAATAGGAACCTTCACTGGTTTACTATCCTTCATATTAAACCTCTAAAATATTATCTTGACATACTTCCTATGGTTTAACCAGAGCTTCCTCTTTTCCTAGATATTTATATCTCCCACTCGAGGATTTTTTTTTTTGGACCATCCTTTTATAAACAAGGCATCTCATTCTGGCTCTCCATATTTTTCCATCTTATCTCCTTTGAAAGAAAGAGCAAGGATGAGACTATTTCATCAAACTTTATAGTTGTATTACTACCTATAGCAACAACCAGACTATCTCGTGAATTTGGTAGAGAACACAAAAAACTGATGCATTTATCTTCATTTGAAATTTTTATATCAACATATAACAACCATCTTACCACAATATTAAAGGCGTTCAGATGTCTTGTTATCAAGTCTCAGGTTATAGATCTTTTTTGGCAGTAATAATTTGTTCACCAGAGACTTAGATTGGTACAAAGTCCCTCACTTGTCACACAAAGCCTTCATCGTAACTTCCCTTGATACATTCAACAATACTAAATATGAGATACATAAACATATTGTGCTCTTTGCCTTCTGATCCAAATTCGCCCAGTCTTGTGCTAACATTGTCATTGGTTTAGTACTCGGATCTATCGTGATCAATTGATCTTTATCCACCAACAAATCGTCCATCTTGAGCTTCCACAACTCAAAACTTTGTCCATTTGATTTATCAATCAATATCTTTCCATTGTTTGACATCTTCTTTCAATACAAGAATCGATCCCGCAGATCTCCCACTAAACAGGGTTTACCATAGGCTCGACAAAAACCCCTTAGCAGCAAAGATGTCCCCTTGAAGCCCAAACAACTATGATACCAAATGTAGATTTTAACCCTGTACAAAAATTGTGTGCAAATGAATTTTTCAAATAGAAAAATAAACGATGTTGAGAACAGAAAACAAATATACACAGAGATATTCCCCTAGATCCCAAAACAGGGACTACAGATTGATTTTTCATTATGTTCCTTTCAATGTTATATATATATATATATATATATATATATATATATATATATATATATATATATATATATATATATATATATATATATATATATATATATATATATATATATATATATATATAAGCATTCATAAAACCCATTCCATTAATCATGAATTTGAACATAACCATAGTTTCCTTGATCGGACCTACAAAATACCATGGGCAGAAAACCATCATGCCCAAAACCATGTGCAAAACTCTTGGATAAAACGATGGATAGGTCTGCCCACCATCTTTGGGTCTACATAAAAAAAAATATAAGGCCATTGTGCCGGACCCCATGTAGGGGGGCTACCACCCACCTATAAACCCCCCGACAAGGGAGGATGTCTCCCCCCTGTGAAGCCCACTTTGCACTCAACATAATGTACAATGCGTGTAACTAGTCGTGGAAAGAATATAACACACACCCAACACTTACCAAAGTTGCGAGATCCTAACATAACCATTAATGGAAGTTGAAGTGCCTCGACTTCTTGATAAGTCCTGAAAATTTCAAGGATTGTAAAATCACATTTTGAAGATTGAACCAGATCACACATGGTGTAAGGATAACTACCACCACATATTACAATAATACCACTACCGACTAGATGAAAACCATCTCTATCATTGACTTGATTGGATTTTACAACTTTGACAACCAGATTACTCAAGTAAAAAGATTCTTCTAATCACAAATATAGATATGTATGAATCAGAGAAATTTCATGAGCAGGCTGATTTGAAGATTTACCCTCATGCAAAATAGGAAATGATAAGGGATGGAGGGGATACTCAATGATTTTATTGTTTTATCTTTCATCATGAACAACCTCACTACCTTGTGTTAATTGAGAATTTGACTCATCAGATCAAGAAATTGAAGAGAAATGAGTACCCTCATCACAAGGTTATACATCGCAAACAGTGGAGCACAAGGCATAGTGAGGTGAAGAGGAAGTTTCCATAAGAACATCTTCATTGACTGAATTTGATTCTAGATCTATTTATTTCAAATCAACATATTTTGAAGGAACCTAAAGATTAGTTGGTGCACTCGGGCATTCATCATTGCATACATTGACATAGCCATCATCATCAAAATGATTGTTTCCCAAGACTACAGATCTAAACAAATTGATTTCATTTGATTCATTACCAAGATTAGGAGATTGTAATTCATCCAAGAATGTAAGAGAATCATATTGGCATGGGGGACTCTGAAAAAGATAAGAAATATTGAAAAATGATTCAATTTTATGCTCCTCTACTTGTGCTATGTGACTGCCTTGTACTAGATGCAATTTGAACCAATAACTTGAAAATCAAGAGAGTGTGAAGAACCGTTTGGTGTAGCAGATTGATCAAGCGGATCATGGTACAAAGATTCATGGCATGTAGATGATAGAGGATGACGAATTTCCCTTGAAGAAGTAACACTTTCAGTGGAACGATATTCAAGTTTGACGTTAAGAGAGCTAATGTCATCTAGAGGAATGAGAGGATTAGTCTTCACCATAGGTTCCATGAACCATTCCAAGGTTTCATCCATTGGATCTTAATCATGAGAGGTGGATGAAGGTTAAAGAGATGGATAATTGATGTGATTCACAGATATCCCAACTTCAGCGTTAACACATAGAGGCACCCTGATCAATACTTAAAAATGAGGAGGACAAGGGAAAAGTGGAATAGAAGGTTCCTCCTCTAAAATTAGGGGTGTCTCATGGCTTACAAGAGTTGGGGAAAGAGAAACACTAGGAGTTTTATATTCACCATGTAAAGAGATATAAACCAAACACTCAAACTTTTGTTTAAATAGATCCCAATATGTGTCCTCTTGAGGAAATTCATAACAAAGGTGAAGGAATCAATTAGAAAAGACCTCCGTTGATTCATTAGGCTTCATTCTTAGTTGATTAATCCTTTTATAAACATCTTGGTAATCATACCTCTCAAATGTGAAATGAAGCTCCTTGATGAGGTATTCAAGAGAATGAATGGAAGCAGGTGGTAGAGTGTGACACCGTCAGCTAACTCGACCTTCAGGTGTGAGGCATAAAATAATAAAAGCCACATATTCATAGTCAATTTCTTAATGTTCACAAAAATTAAGAAAAAGAGATGCATGCTTGATAATGTATGTATTACCCTCGCCATCAAACTTGAGTTGAGACAAGTCATGAAGAGGCTCATTGGGGATTGAAATTTCACCAGGGAATAGGTTAGAAAAACACCCTAGGAGTATGATTTAAGGATTAGCCATTTTAAATAAGATGTTCAAAAAAAATCATCGGGCATTGTTATCACTCCAGGAAGCTCTCCTAGGTTGCAGCTCGGAGATGCCTGGTAACATATAATCTTCAATATTGTTCTCTGAACTATTGGAATGGATGATGGTTTGGATCAAGTCAGATGACTATTTCAACTCTATTTTTACTCAAGACATGCATGAACACCCTCAGCTTTACAAGGCTTTAGACCACTAATGCTCAATAGTTTGTGGATTCAATGGCTAGATGGAGAATACTGATTGTACTAGCAGATGCATATATAAACACATATGAATGGCTAGCTACAGGCAGTAAATGAAGTTTGCAAATATAATTTATCAACGCAGAGATAAGATGACAGTTACCTGGCATTAGACACAAAAGAAAACATGAACAACCTGTTCAAGTGCAACCTTAGAACAGAAGAGAAAATGGAAATTGAACATGTAATAACAAAAGAAGCTTATATTGCTAGAATGAAGATGAGAAGCTTGACTAGCAAAGTATCCACAGTCCCCAAAAGTTGAACCTCTGTTACTCTGAATTTTCACATATTTATAGGCCCTTTACAATGCTCTCAAGCCTTCTGAAGCTCGAGAGGTCTTAATCTATCCCCTTTGTCTTTAACAACTTCATGCCCTGACCAGGCACGCATGGGCTCAGAGGTTTCTTCTTCTGACAGTAGAGTAACTGCATTCTAGTAGTTTGCTGCACTATCTGGGAGCTCACTCATGCAAGCGATGCTCCATGATCATTTTTTGGTTGTGGATACATCGTGTTGTTTCCTTTTTATCCCTCTAGCCATCTGCCTCCCGGAAATCTGTCTCCTGGCCTCTGCTATGTGATGGAATGGGTCTTCGGCTCTTTGAAATCCCTTCAACTACTAACAATGATTGTTTTCTGTTTTATACAGAAAACGCTGCAAAACTGTAAAATCCCACCAAGCTCTGTTTATTTCAGACTTAAAAGGTCCTTAAACACTATCTATTCCTCCATCGGGCCCGTCCTTATCGCTATTGCAAGTCGCAAGTGGTCGGTTCCCAGTCTTCCCTTTGTATTTTTGAAATACGTTAAAAACACTAGAAATACATGAAAAATTGGCTTCGGCAGACCTGAAATAATATATTTTTTCATTCCCGAACCCCTTCGAGTCCGGGTCTTATCGCATATCACAAGTCGCTCTGGTCCCGCTCCAACGTTCCCCTTTGTATTTTATAAATACGTCAAAACTGCAAAAATGCATTGGAAATGGCTTTTCTGCGGATCTGAAATCTTATGAAATAATATTTAGAATACCGTCGAGTCTAGTTCATTGGGTCACACACATATTTCTGTATAGGCCCCGCTCCATGGTGTTGCTCCGATGTGATATAGCGATGTGATAAATCACAATCGCATGTCGCTCATGCCCCAGGCCATTTGCTAGCACTCTTCGTTAATCTTCGATAGCGATCCTACGATGCGATATGGACCGTCAATCTGTGCACTTGATCGATGGTCCACGTTGCATTGCCGATCGTCGTTGCAAGTTCCATACGATCCATGCCGATATCCACCGATTGTGGACCCGCCGATCAGATCTGGACCGTTGATCAGCCAGATCTGACAGCTGCTGTGCATTTCAATGTTTATGTCTCCAGTACTTGGTTTTTCATTGTTTTATCTGGTTTTTTGCCTCCCAATAGTGCTTTTCTACCTTTCTGAGGGTTCTTGGCATGCAATTGTTTTGATCTTTGAATGATCCTTAAGCAAATTTTGAAGACTTTGGGAGTGTTTTAGATTCGTTTTTGGGCCATTTGCCAACAAGGCTAATAGGCACAACTTGTTATCTAGCCCTCCTTCTAGCACCATTTTGTTGATAGTGATGGAAATCCATCAACCAAGGAGGTCTCCCCGATGTGAATTCCCAACTAGACCTCACATCATTTAGAGTAGCAGCCCCGTCGGGAGTATCTGCTTGGTTGCCATGTATCCTTATGGATTTTCCTTGGCTACAAATTTTAGCACAATAGAGTAATACACAGGTATTTTTGGATCAATAAGTGACTATGCCTTGTGAGATGTTCATATGCAGAAAGTATCAACGTCCTTCAAATGAAAGGGAAGATAAAAGTGGGCCCTTTATAGAAAACTAATAGTACTAATCTAGAAAAGGTTCATGGGCATGTACATATGAATGAATCGTTGATCAACCAACAAAATAGTTCACAAGGAAGCAACAATTGTTAAATCAAATACAACACACCTTCCACAAGATAAGTACCAAAGCCACCGAAATAGTTCAATTTGCTTTATATAGATGAAAACAACATACATCACAAATATTTAAAGAATAGTCTTACAATATTCATGACATATGCATGAAAGCGTGCTGGCTCAACAAGCTTCTGAATTAAGTAAAAGTTCCAAAATACATCAAGACAATGATCACCAATAGCCCCAATAGTGGAGCATTAGAACAATCACTTTCTCCTCGAAAAGAGCTATCTTCCTCTCCAATGTCTGGTAGGAGGCGCCAACGTGAAAATTCCTGTTGCATGTATAATGATGGTCTATATATAACAAATCAGGTGATCATTCACCTCCTTATGACTCTTGGACTACCCTCATGACTGTTTGACTTCTCTAAGACCTTTTGACTTCCTACATGACTTTTGACATTACATGGATGACTCTTGGACTTACACTTTACATTACATTTCTCTAATATTGAATTTACATAATCCACAAACTGATGTGGCACATGATGACTAATGACATGACATGCCACTAATGACATGGACTACATGATGACATGGCAATTTCAAGTCACCCTTTGCTACTAGTTTCTTTGTATTCTTGAAATATGGTGCATGTTCTTCTTCTTCCTCATCCTCATGACTTGAAGATAAGGAGACTTCAACGTGATCTTGATCTTTTGTCTTCTATTGTAACCTCGTGTTCTTTATCTTCTTGCATGATGATCATCTAGTTTCTTCAACTCCCTAGGTGTCTTCTAGAATGGTATCCTTCCCCATCTCCTCCGTCAACATCTTGTCTTAGCGTGAAATAATACCTGTGACTGTAATCCACTCATGACAAGATGAAATCATCCTGATAAACCACTAATATAATATGTTTCATGAAATCACTTTTTAAGGTTGGAAGTGGTGACTGGTTGAGTGACTGACTCATGGATTGCACAGTTCCAAACGTCAAGGTCCAGGACTGAGCCTTGAGACTGTGCAATGTACAGTTCTGGAGGCTTGGGTAGAGGGACTACGTAGTTGAGGGACTCAAGAGCTCAAGTTGGAGGCTTGAGGCTTGAGACTATGTAGTGCACAACTATGAAGGCCTAGGCTAAGTGACTGCATAATTGAGGGACTTAGGAGGTCAAGCTTGAGGCTTGAAGTTTCCCAATGCGTAGTTCAAATAGGAGAAAAATTTAGGAAATTTCACAGTTGAGGGGTTCAAGGGATCAATTTGGAGGCTTGAGGCTTAAATTTTCCCAAGGTTTAGTTCAAGAGGGACAACGATAAAGTGATTGCATAGTTCAAGAGCTCAATATCGAGGCTTGATTCTTGAGACTGCGAAATGCACATAGAAGGTTGGATGGAGGCAAGGATTATTTATTGTTGGGAGGAAGAGACTACGCATTGAACAGTGCCAAGAGACAAGTTTTATGCTTGAGTAATGAGACTATGCAGTGCGCAATTCAGGAGGGTTGGATGAGGATGAGTAGCTGAGTTGGGGAGTTTTCCTAGTTTTGACTAAGTGTAGGATCAATGAGATGAAGTTGGGAAAGAAGAAGACTTGAGCCTGATCACATACTTATATCGCTTGATGAGACAACATAGGACACTCAAAACTCATGAACAACATACTTTCCTTAATGCGACAACATTGCGACAAATTACTCCAAGTGAAACACTAAAGATACACTTTGCGACGACAGTGCTGACACTTGTGCGACATTGCTTGAAACTTTGGGAATGAGTGTTATACATGTATACATAGTAAGAATGACTCATTAGAACCAACGTTATATTTTTAAACAAACCAAAACTACATTTAATATGATAAGTGACACTTCCCATTCCAAAAGACGACATTTGCTATATGAAAAGAGCACTGTGAGTGACATGTGATATGGAAACAACAATGAAGGGAACAGATGTCATAGTGAAGATAACATGAAAAAACCACTAATTAAAGTAAAATAAAGCAAAATTTAAAGTCTAAAACATGAAAATTACTCTCGCGAAAGAATAGATGTGCAAAAGTGAAAGTTTGAAGAAATCACCGAAATAGAAGTACAAATGCGGTCAGAAGTGATAAAACATCAATGAAAATGTGCACTAACTATCGACATAAATTGAAAATTGCATAGGCATTGTCTTGCTGGATTTTTCTAAGCCTATTCAAGCTTGCGCGAAGGAATGCACTCATGAATTCATTACGCACTTAGAATGTGTGAGCAAGTGACTTTGAGACTTATAATCCAAGAAAGGAGCTCAAAGACTTAACAAAGAATTAACTGACGAAGAAGTGACTACGGAAAAACCGATAACAAGATGCGTAGTAGGCTCCAAAATTCAAGTATAGGAAAATTTTTGGAGGGTGTTTGTTAAAGCGACAACAATATTCTATGTATTTTATCTCTTAACGCTTGCAATGAGTGTGAAAATTCTGAAAACCAGAATCCTATTGTAGCAACTGATATTATTTCTCCTAATTGTTAATTAATTAATAATTTATCTAATATGGAAAATATTGAAGTAAATACACTGCAACCTTCACAAATAAAATTCTACCGAAAAATAAAACACTGGAAGGTGATAAATGCTAGCACACACACATAAAATTCACACAATTATTTTTGGACAAAAGTCCCCGGAAAAACCCAGTGTGGGAAAATTGGTGCAACAAATGAGGGCTTTATTATTATGCAAAAGTGAGAAATTCTAAGTAAAACTAGATGTCGAAATATGGCAATCCTATAGAGAAAAATACTCGAAAAAATCTAGTGAGGAATTTCCTCACCCCACAGGCAATCTCTGACACAGCTTCGCTTTAGAAACTCGGCTCTCGACCCTCTGCATTAGCCTCTACGCTACTCTACACAACATTCTTTATTTCAAGCCTTTGAATGGTCTCTGATGAAGTCGTTATGTCCTCTACTAACTGGAAATATTCTTCTCTAGCACTCTGGGACTCCTTCCCAGCCTCTGGATCTGAAGACGTCTCTCCCTCTTAGCAAATTGAACTTGCCTCTACATGTTGTTTCACTTCCCCTTCGTCATCTTCTTTGTGGCTCTTCTTCCTCTCTGCAAATGCAATCACTGAATCTGGAATGCTTCCTCTAGCCTTATTGTCTCTTCTCATCACTCACTGTTTCAATATCTAGCTCTCTCTGACAACTGATTCCTTCTACTCTAGAAATAGATCTGCCAAGAAATCGTATTGCTCAAAGTGTTTTCTCCATCACCACATCAACCTCCTCTTATAATCCTTTGTTGGAGCACCAACAACCAATATTAAAATATATTTGGTGGCTAGGATCATCTCTGGATTGATCCATGTGAATTTCTATACAATTCATGCATTGAATTAATTAATACTAATTAATTAACCATATTCCCTAAGTTTAGACTTAGGAAATATTTAAAATTGGTTAATAATATAATTATGTCATTTCTAAGTGGAATTTCGAAAAACGGTAAAAAAGAGTGATGCACAAGTAATATAGCTGTCAGAAATTTAGTTTCATCTCTAGTGTTTCTCCATTGCTAGTAGGCTTGGACAGTACCCCGATGGAGTCACATAGGAACACAAGCATCACTCTGTTGCCAATGAGTCTGGTCAGTCCCCGACATAGTTACATGCATCACCTCTCTGCACAGAAAGCCTTTCTCTTCTTTCGCCTTTATTTTATTTTTCATTTTTCATTTTTTTTTAATTTTCAGAGTATTATGCATAGGCACTTATTTATTTTTCATGTGGCGGAAGAGGGATGCCGACTTATTGAGAGCATAAGAGGTTGTCCCTTTAGAGAAGTAAATTTTATATATACCTATGGCATACTTGTTAAGATTCCCCCCCTCATCTTATTCTACTTACAGAATATAGAAAAACCGATAAGAGTAAGCGGTACTCGTCAAAAGTGCAAGTGTTGTGTTTTCACCAAGACTCACTCTGAACAAAACATATTTCTATCAGGGTATCATTGACTGAAGAAAACAAGCTCTTCATAAAGAGAGAGGACAAAACTTAACCAATTGTTGATAGTTGTACAAGTCCTCTTATACTTCACCCTACTTGTCTCGAGAATCAAACATGGTTTCATGCGAAGCTAAACCTACGGGTGTATAACAAGCAACGAATAAACAAGCAAAGGACAAAATTAAATGGAAGAAAAAACATGCAAGAAAAGCAAACAAGAAGCAAACGCTAGTCCTACTCCTATGTTAAACAGTGCATGGGCCTACTCATGTAAAGTGATATTTCCAATGCCTAGCTTCAACCAAAGTCCCAAGTCTTGATAGTCTTAGCTGATTACAAATAATGGATTTTAATCTTGAAATATACAATTTTAGCAGTTGATCGTTTATAAGGTATATAAATCTAGTAGCTAGGAATTCCCATTCATGGGTATATTTGTTAATTGCCACATTTTCTATAAATGAGTGAGCCTGATAAAGGTGTCATGTTCTTCATTTCCATGGAATCCTTTTTAAATATCTTTTGTGAACATTTTCTAATTAACAAATAAACCACTTGTTTTCTTTGACCACTAGCTAACCTAATCACATGAATGACCTTCTAATTATAATAAAGCTACCAATATTTTTTCTACCTCATTAGCATGTGGTTTCATAGCAAAAATCCCTTCCATTTTATTAACCCACATGATAGTCCTTTTATCATCTAATCCATAATATTTAGGTCTATTAAATTTGATTTTATTTAGACAACCCATGTTATCCTAATAATGTTTAGTAACTAGAGTTCAATGAATTTGACCATGGTGGTGGTCTTTAGTGGGCTAGGGGCTATGTAAATAATGCATCTACCATTTTAGTTTGTTAGTCAATTATTTTTATGATCATTAAGTATCCTAGGCATTTCATCCTTGTCATTATTTGTCATTCTTAATAGAGTTTTCCATCATTTCTCAAACTTCTATTAACTTGTCAATTTCATCTTCCTTTTATATTAATTTATTGATTTTATCCCTTAATTCTTTTTTTACTTATCTTAAGTCTTTTTGTCCTTCCAACTCTTTCTTTCCCTTCTCAACATAATTGAAATGATGTCTTATGCTATTGACTCATCTCTACATCCATTAACATCTACATGTAACTCATCATTACTAACCAATCTTGGGGTTGGGTTTTTTCTTTGTATACTCCACATTTTATTTATTGAGGGCATGGGTGGCATAGTGGGAATTTATACACTATGCATATAAAGTGTTGTTATTTTTTACTTAATAGTATATTAAAGTTTTTTTTTGGAAAGAAAGCCCTTTTAATGTAATGGTTGTTTCCTTTTTTCAGGAGTTAACTTCTTCAAGGTAGAAATTAAATATGACGAGAATCTTTTTTTGAAGGGACACAACTTTAGGCAAGAGGTTTCAGACCTAAACCATTGTAATTTGGCTGAGCTACTTCCGTGTGTGGGTTTGGAAATGATGGTATAGGTAGTTGAGTGGGAGTGGATCTTTGAGATGGATGTTCTTTGGGTTGTGGTTATGGTGGAGGTGGATGGTAGGGATAACATGGAGTTTGGAATGGAGGATATTGAGGAGAATATTGAGGATATTGTGGATTTCTCCCATAAGGTCCTTGCCAACCTGTTGCCAAGATTGGTTTTGGGGTTGATATGGCTAAGGTTGCCAAGGAAAGTGTGTGTTCCAATTACTTTGAGATGGATGTACATTAGGCTCTTGCATCATACTAGGTTGATTAGGTTGCCATAGTCTTCTTGGAGCTACATAACATAGCTCCTTTGGTGATTGAATTCCTCCATTGTCCTCTTGGTAAACTTCCTTCAACCTTGGTAATGATGGCAATATTTAATAACATGTGATTCTGCATGGACAACACAAATATTAACATATTTTTTTTCCTCATCTTGCATTCTTAACATTTCTACTTGTTCTATTGGATTGCTAAGAATTTTTGTTTTAAATTAATCAAACAAATTTCCAAGTTTAGTTAGACTTACCAATCTTGATGTTGATTTACTTACTCTTTCCCTTCCTCTTGATATGCGCTTGCATGTTTCACAAATTTATTCAAATGATAATTGGGATACATCACCTCTACTCATGAGCTCAAGGAGATCATTCCACTCATCCCTAATTCTTCTATGTAAGAGGGTTTTTAGTGTGTTACATACATGGTTCACCCTTTTCCAACTCAGTCAATCACAAAAATTTTAGCTTAGACCTGAGTGTTTCGAATCCGGGAAGGGCAGTCTAGCTCGTGAGTTGAAGATTTTTAGAGTATAAGTTTTCATCTTTGGTGTTGTTCCGCTGCTAGAATGCCTGAAAAGTACCCCGGTGGAGTCACGCAGGAACACACACATTGCTCCAAAGCCAGCGAGCTTGGTTAGTACCCAATGGAGTTGCATGCTTCACCTCCTTGCATAGGAAGCCTTTCTCTTCTTTCGCCTTTGTATTTTAATTTTTTTAAGAGAAATGTGCATAGGAACTTATTTATTTTCGGGGTGGAAGAGGGATCTCGACTTATTAAGAGAAGAAGAGGTTGTTCCTTTAGAGAAGCATTTAAGACCTCTGACATAGGTTTGCTCGTTTAGATTTTTCCCCTTCTCTGTTTCTACTAATTGGATTAGCTTAAACACACAGAGCAGAAAGGTAAGTACAGGCATGGGGCTTCCTAGTGTGGAAGCAAGTTCACGGTCAGACCAAAGCTTCCCTTACAGATGGTTCATATTTTCCTTCAGGACTTCATCGACCGAAGGTTGTAACCAAGCACAGAGAAAATGGACACAAGACAGGCCAAGTGCTGTAGTGTCACAAGTCTCTTCAAATTTTAGCCACATACTCTGTTCAAGAGCCAGAATATAGTAGTTGGCAGCACTTATTTCCGGAAACAAAAATAGTAATATATCAAACAAACAGTCATTGAAGAGTGACAAAATCCACCAAATTTCATGGCTAGAACACATTCGATGATACAAAAACTAACACTCCCTCTTAGCAAGGAATTTGTTCTACTGTTGTACTCCCTGCCACAACACCTTGTCTCTATATCATCTCCTGTCACGCTGCTCATGTTTGGATGTTGCTACTCACCACCCACTACGTAATTATGATATATGATATATTTGTGTTATTTCTGACCCTGTTGTACTACTTCCAACACTGCAACTCCCTCTCATCTATTGTTGTTTCAACTGTAACATCTACAATTAAAAATCATCCAAAATACTAAATCAACTGTGTTCAATATGATGCATCTATATCCTAAGTCTCTGACTGCTACTAGCATCTGCGATATCACTTAAGAATTTGCATTGCTGCCAACTCTGCACTAAGCCACTTTCTCTGTTGTCAACACTGCATTGTGCTCCCCAGCATCTCATTTCTACTAGTCTCTATAACTGTCACTTTGGTCCTGACTACATCAACTACCACTAATCCAACCTGCTACCAAATATTGTGGCCCCCTATAGCAAGGTACTAATTAATTAGGTGGACTACTCAAGGATCCTAGCCAACTATAGTGCTTTGGGGCTACAACACGATCACCCCACCTCACTCCTGCCAGGATGTTTATCAACGAACATAGCGAAGTCTTCCTTCAACCTGGAGGAAATCTTATCAATCTGTACTAAAGTTTCCTATTGTTCATGCTTCTCCTCCTTGTTATTCTTCCTGAGAGGACACTGGGTACTGTAGTGACAGATCTCACCACACCTGAAGCACTTGGCCTTTCATAACTCCTTCTTATTCTTTCTCTACTCCCATTATCCTTGACTGGGACCCGTTGATGCGAGGGCCACATTCTCCTCCTCCTTCACTATCTTTGATTCACTATTGTTGTCAGTGATGGAGCTCTTTAACTAAGATCGTCTCAGATCCTCCTACTGCAAATCAGCGCACATTGTATCCCAGTATCGTAGCTTCTCTCTGCCCAACATGCTTTGGAAAAAAACTTGCCAATCCTCTAAGATGTTATTGAGTGCTAATCACCCAAGCTCCATGGGTTTCGACACTTCCCCAACATTTGACAACTGGTCTAGGACCTCTTGAATCCTGGTAAGGAAGGGTTCTGTGACTTGCCCCTTCTTCATCCAATGAGTCTCAACTTCTCCTCTAGGTACATCTTTTGTTGCTCGAAAGTACCCTGATATAACATGAAGAGAGCATCCCACATCTGTTTGGCAATATCTTTGCTAGCTATATGTGAGAAAACATGATCCCTGAATCCATATAGGATCAACCTCTTTGCTCGTACCATCTCCTTCTTGTATTCTTTCTGCTTATTTTTATCCTAGGGAACTTTCGCTACTGCATCAATATAAGCTTTCACGCCATATTCATCTAGAAGGAAGGGCATCCTTTCCCTCCATATGACGTAGTTGGAAGCTCCATCTAACCTGTCTTTATCACGAAGCCCAACAGTGACCATCTTAACGATTTGTCAAAAACTTCCTCTTTCCTTCTTCTTGCCTACTTCTCTTCTATTTGCACTCTCTTATGGAGTGAGAAGATCTATTCACAACTACTTCTAATATGTAAGGAAAATCAAACATCTTGAGACTAGAATTTCCTTGAGGAAATTTTTCCCTCTCTGTGTGCTCTTCTCTCCTCCACCCCGACGCTGGCTCTACTCTAGTGAACTACTGCAAAAACATTTACATCCACTTAGATATCTAACCAACACAAGTACTGAGTTGCTCCATCTGCCTCTGTAATCACTCAACCTATAAGGATTGAATTTTTATGCCCCTCACACAAAAAAACAAACATACCTCCTCAAGAAACTCGACCTCTTGGAAAAAAAATATTGCACTACCCTTGGGAATTTCGGATTGCTTCCCTTGCTAAGCAGGGAAATTAATTTCCTTCATTTATGAGCTCTCTAGCTAATCAATTGCGCTATGATACCATGTGATAATTTCAAAAATTAGAATCATATTATAGAAACTGATGTTATTTCTCCTAATTGTTAATTAATTAACAATTTATTTTCTATGGAAAATATCAAAATAAATACACTGCAACCTTCACAAATAAAATTATGCAGAAAATAAAATGTTAGAAGCTGAGAAACGCTAGCACACACACATAAAATTAACACAATTATTTTTGGTCAAAATATCCTAGAAAAACCCAATGTGGGAAAACCTGTGCAGTAGTTGAGGGAATATTATTATGTAGCAGTGAGAAATTATGAGTACAACAAGATGCCAAAATTTGGTAATCCTACAAAGAAAAATACTAGTAAAAATCTAGTGAGGAATTTCCTCAACTCACAGGCAATTTCCGACACAAATTGCCTTCAGAAACTCAGCCCTCTGACCCTCTACATCAGCCTCTGCGTAGTCTTCTTGGCGTCAAGCCTCTAAATGATCTCTTCTGAAGTCTTTTTTCCCTTTGCTTACTAGAAATATGCTTCTCTGACTCTGTGGGACTCTTTCCCGACCTCTGGAACTGAAGACGTCTATCCCTCTCAGCAAATGGAACTTGCCTCTAGAAGTTGTTGTGTTTCCCCTGTGTCAGCTTCTTTGTGGCTCTTTTGCCTCTCTACAAATGCACTCATTGGATATGGAACACTTCCTCTAACCTCATTGTCTTTCCCCCTCACTCACTACTTTGATCTTTATCTCTCTTCGACAACTGTCTGCTGCTACTCTATAAATCGATCTGCCAAGAAATCGAACTGCTCAAGTGTTTTCTCCATCACCACATCAACCTCCTCTTATAATACTCTATTGGAGCACCAACAAACAAGATTAAAATATAATTGATGGCTAGGATCATCTATGGATTGTTCCATGTGAGTTTCTAGAAGATTCACACCTTGAACTAATTAATACTGATTAATTAACCATATTCCCTAAGTTTAGACTTAGAAATATTTTAAAATTTGTTAATAATCTAATTAACTCATTTCTAGGAAAAATTTCCATAAACAATTTCTGGGTCTTGGAGATCTCATGTATTCTAGCATCTCCACTAAATTTCATGGCTAGAACATGTTCGATGCTACAAAAACTAACAATGAGTAAATTCCACAAGATGTGAAGTGAATTTCAATGTTCAAAGTAATATTTAATGTCTGATTATGTACATATTTAAGGTAAAACTCATCTGGATAAATCACATCAATGTTTTAGGATTGACGTGTTTCTAACCCCTACTGAGCTTCATCAATATTTATTAGGTAGAGTAGTGTCTAGACATTCAGATGCTAAAGTGTGAATGAATTAATGGAAGCACAATTCCTTCACTAATCCAAAAACATAATGGCTTTAGAAAGCATGATATTGATGAACCTATTCAGATTTGAAACAGGAAATAATGTATGATTGTATTCATAAAAGGGCATAAATAAGAAACAAATTGTAATCTACAAATTTAGTATTAGTGTCATATGTATATCCCCATGTGATCATTCTCATATATTGTTGAACCAATCCAAGAAAGGATTTAGCTCATTGGTGATATCAACAGAGAAATAATATGTCCACCATGGTTCCATTCTCCATTCTTATTGTGGGTGTCTCCCTTAATGACATGAGTTCACTTCAGTCTGGGCATGTTCCTTGAAGCACTTCCAACATTCAAAGAAATATAATGTTGAATCCATCATGCACTGGTTTCTGCTTTATGTGCGGATGAGAACCATTTACCATTTTTTCATATATTCAAACAAAACCCAATTTTTTTCTTGATTATCCGAGGCTACATCAACAACACTAGGATTAATCAACCATATAGATTGAATTCATGTGCCATCTATCATTTTTATCACCCAAACATTCTTCTATTTTGAAAACTACAAAAAAATAGATTTGATCAAAACCTTTACAACTATAAAAGCACAAGCAATCTTCAAAATGAATCTTGAAAAAGATTTAGCTAACCAGAATTATGTATATAATATCCATGTGCCCTGCTTGGGAAGCTACAAAAATGGTTGTAACATCAGTTATAAACTCTTTCTACTCCATTTGAACTTCATATGGTGCTTCTTCCTGTTGAATGATGTCTAAGCCCTTCACCTACAAGCTAATAGTACCAATATAATTTACATCCACAAGATGATTAACCAAGAAATAAATAACACCCTTGACATCTCCTTTGTGGGTTGTTTCTATAAGCCCCTAAGAGTCGTAATCGACTGAAAACACTTGCCTTACCATTTTGTAGGGCAGAAAAATACTATGTTTGAAATATTACATAAAAACAATATCACATACATACAGACATATATTTCTCTCTCTTATTCAATAGGAGGATTGATTTTGGCCTGCAGTATTCTCAGGTTTAGAAGCTTCTTTTAATTTCAAGTATTTGACAATTCAGCAGCATAACAATCTGTATTAATCCTCTCAGATGAGTTTGTATCTGTGAAATCCATTAACCAAATTTTTATAAATTATTGCAGAGGGAAAGAACAATGTAAAATTTGAAACAGGAACTATAAAATCAAAATGGGAACTCTGGCCAAAAAAACCCGAAAAGACATAAAAAACAATGCTAAAAATGAAAAGTGTGTATACTGGAACGATGGTTTTTTTTTTAGGATCAATTTTGAACATATTTTAAAAATGGCAATGAAAATGAATTTTTTGTGCAAAAACACCTTATGAAAAGTGTTGATATTGGAACGATGGTTTTTTTTAGGGTCAATATTCAACATTTTTAAAAAAGGCCAATAAAACCAAATTTTTATGTGCAAGAAAACAGTTGTTTTTGAGGAAAAAAACACACTAATGTTTTTGGTAGAATAAGATTTTTCTTTCCTAAGTATAATTTCAACATGTTTTAGTAATGATGATAAAGATAAAATAATGGGATCTAAAACACACTAAAATTCTATTAGTTTTCATCCATGTTGTTAAACATATAATAACATGACACTAAATATCGCTAAAATTCTAATTGTTTTCAACCATAACATTAAAGATACAAAACAATTTGGAAAATTTTCAACCATAAAATTAAAAAACCATGACATTATGAACAAATTATATCTATAATGTTATGGTTTTTTAGAATATCAAAATGTTATTATTTGTAGATTGAATTAAACATACATTATATCTCTAAGTTATTGTTTCATTATAGATATTCTAAACAATAAAAGTCATCATAATTAAAACATATAATCCAGCAACATAAAAATGACTCATAACTTCTGATTTAACACCATATGGAAATCAAAATTTTTATTTCAAGATACGATGCAAACATCAGTTATATAAATTGTCTTAGACAATTATTCAAAATCACTCATATTTTCTTACACACCATCAGAATTCACATCTCTAGATGAATGTCTGGATGCAGATGAAGGTGTTCCATATTCTTCTCTTTCATCAACTGGTACCCCATCTGACTCCACATGCATGCCCACCATTTCAGGTTTAAAAATTCTTCTGGATCTACGATTGGTTTCAGCAGACTCCCATCTCAAAATTGTTCCTTCTGATAATAACCTTTTCAGAATCTCTACCGTCTTGGAGTGAAGAGTTCCTCTCTTTTCTAAATTGAAGTCATAAACAAGTATGTCAACATCCTCCAATTTTAAGAGGTCTGTGCGATGACGATTTATATTTGTACCCTTTCTTTTTCGCTTTCTACCAATTTTTTTATCAACTACCATCTTTGACTTATACACACCATTGAATGGGTGTGTATTTGTGGCATACCAATGTACTTCAACACCTGTAACATCTTCATTTTCTGTAATGACATTTATAACCTTAGCAACCCAGAATGGATAGCCATTGAGATTTCCATCTGCTAGCACTGCGATCATGCAACCCTCCTTAATATCCTGTACTGAACCCCTGTAAAGGTCTTCCATGGCTTCACGTTGTGCATGAGATCTTCTAGAACCAATATACATCTCTCTTTCCTCTTCCTGTGAAGAATTAATAATACCTTGAGATTGTTGTTGTTCAACAATGTTTCTTTCCTCATGTTCATTTGACACAGTTTGTGGCCAAATAAATGGATTTTTCAAATGTATATCTTCATTTGTTGTTCTTGAAATGATATCACTTTGATTATTAAGAAAGGACTCCCACCAAATTGAATCAAAAATATAAAAGTACTCATATGTATATCTAATACATTTTTTAATTTCTTCTAGGCAATTAGAATAATTTATATCTCTATTTTGTCTGTGTGCATTATGAACTTCAGCAACTGATTGTAATAACAATATATTTGATGCAAATATTGGATGATCTGGAATGAACTTCAAAAATTCCAAACCTGATGACCTTGCCCATTCTGCAGTAGTTGAATACTTCTTGCCCCATATTAGTGTTTTCCCATCAATTTTTTTGATACAAAACTGGTATTGGAAGCTAATGTCCTTAAGTTGTTCAATGCATTTCTCCTCACCATGTGATCCCAGAATAAACCTTCGCATGTCAACAGTTTCTTCCAACACATCAAAAGTAGGCTCTCACATGTATTATTTCTTAATACATTCAATTAATGATGGCAAGCTCCCAACTTCCTTCCTCCTCAGTGTGATTGAAAAATGACTGAACATCTGATCAATATGGTCATGAGTGTGCCCAACAAGAAGGAAAACAACCTTTACCTTCTGAAAAATTCTCAATTCAACAAGCATGTTTAGATATCCAAAAATACTCTGATTTTTGTTTTCATGGAAAGTGTTGTCCAATTGTAGATACAAAACTTCAGGAAGATTACCAGACCAATGAGAAAGCACATCATGAATTATGGTTATTGTAAGATTTAAATCATTATGAATATTTGGTGCTATGAAGTACACCCTTGGAAACATTTTCCCATTGAAGACCATACAATCGACCAAGTGATACTGAATAAAATTTTCCTCCTGTAAATGTTTGGGTGTGCGAACAAAATGTGGTAAAAGTGTTTTCTTTTGGTCCATACCATCAATTATCATACCCAAATATTTATTTAGATTATCATAACACTTCTTTCGATGATTGTACAACTTTTTCCTTTCACTTGTTTGTTGTTCACGATGCTCCTAAAGTTCTTTGACAATGAAATATACACAGCATAAAACAAATTCATTAAGAAATATGTTTTCATAGTTGATGACTATACAATTTTAAAAGTTAAAGTTATGAATTCTTACCTCTTTCTGACCCTTCACATTTATCTTTTTTTATTTAAGAGAAGCACATGTACTGCAAATCCCCATCCTTATCTTCTTTGGAATACAGACATTGTTGAATTATTTCTTCCATACCTTCACAAAATATTGATATGTAATAAATCAACCATTTCCCTCAGCACCTTCTGCATATTCTTTGTATAAGTTGTAGATTTCTTATCTTGAGAAATTATCTTGAATATGTATTGTCTCTCTATTTGGCATACACTCTCCATGCTTTGAAAAGAAATATTTCATCCATGACATTACAGTATTTGATAATGGCCCAAACTATCGTTTATGACGTACTTCTAAATAAAATGTGGGATTTTTCCAAATTTTCTTGGATTCTTGAGAGACGAAAATTACCCATTGAATGAAACATTTTGAAAGCCTTTCTACAGATAAATAAAGACCCAATATGGTAATCCTAACCTGACAATTTAGATTGCATGCACCCCACTAAATATAAATTTTGCATGCTTTTATTCATTGACAAATATCTCTTCATTTTCTCTAATGCAAACTTGAAATCCATATGTTCCAAGCAATATTTTTGACAACATTCACTTGAAATGAGAGTGCTGATAGAACTTATTCTCATCATATATTCTTCCCTACCCCTTGTATAACTATAACATCTTGGATTGATACGAAAAGGTATGCTCCTACTCCTCGATACAATATTTCCTGCCAACATCTCCATCATTGGATCATCATTTGTATAAGCATTTTCATCATCATTCTAAGGAATGTTATCCTCACTATGATCATCTGTGCTTTTGAAATACTGACTTGGAGGATATTCTTCATCTTCCCCTTCTTTAGTGCTACTGTCATAGTCCTTAGAATTAGGACTAAATGGAAAGTTTGACTTGATTTTTATTGGATATTCTTCATCATGTGCATTGTTAGTGCTCCTCTCATAGTCCATAGGATTAGGACTACGTAAAAAATGTGAATGTTTACTTACTAAAAATTCTACATCATGCCCTTTGTCACTACTACTCTCAAAGTCCTTAGGATTAGGACTAAGTGCTTCATCCTGTCCTTCGTCACTACTGATATCATAGTCCATAGGATTAGGACTAAGTGGACATTATGACACTCTATTCATTTGAAATTCTTCATCATTCTCTTCATCACTGCTTCTCTCATAGTCCATAGAATTAGGACTAAGTGGACACTGTGACACTTCATTCTTTTGAAATTCTTCATCATGCTCTTTATCACTGTTGCTTTCATAGTCCATAGGATTAGGACTAAGTGGACACTGTGACACTATTCATTTGAAATTCTTCATCATGCTCTTCATCACTGCTTCTCTCATAGTCCATGGGATTAGGACTAAGTGGACACCGTGACACTCCATTCTTTTGAAATTCTTCATCATGCTCTTCATCACTGCTATTGTCATAGTCCATAGGTTTAGGACTAAGTGGAAACTGTGACACTCCATTCTTTTGAAATTCTTCATCATGATCTTCATCACTACTCCCCTCATAGTCCATAGGATTAGGACTAATTGGACACCATGAGACTCCATTCTTTTGAAATTCTTCATCATGCTCTTCATCACTACTATTGTCATAGTCCATAGGATTAGGACTAAGTGGACATCGTGACACTCCATTCTTTTGAAATTCTTCATCATGCTCTTCATCATTGTTGATCTCATAGTCCATAGGATTAGGACTAAGTGGACACTATGACACTCCATTCTTTTGAAATTATTCATAATGCTCTTCATCAATGTTGCTCTCATAGTCCATAGGATTAGGACTAAGTGGACATCGTGACACTCCATTCTTTTGAAATTATTCATCATGCTTTTCATCATTGTTGCTCTCATAATCCATAGGATTAGGACTAAGTGGAAACCAAGACTCTCTATTTATTTGAAATTCTGCATCCCGTCTTTCATCAGTGCTGCTCTCATAGTCCTTAGGATTAAGACTAAGTGGAAGATTTGACTCTCTATTCATATTGGAAGAATTTCCATTATATTCATCAATATGAATAGAGTTGTTACGCGATGAAGATGTCGATGCTTCACAAAGAGAAACTTCACTATCAAAAGAATCCATGCCTTTCAAACAAAAGAGGTTGAATGATACAAATGCAGACTCTCCTAATGAAAATATATAGCTTAAAGAATGAAAGTTTCCCTCCAAAGTTTCCCTCCAAAACTTTTCGCCAAAATTTTTCCCTCCAAAAATTTCATTTCATGTATTTCCCTCCATAATTTTCTTCTACAATTTATTGAAAAATTCTAACTAATTTTTTTTTATGAAATAAATCTTTTAAATTAAAATTGTAAACCAAATCTTTTACCTAAATTAATTTATTACTTAAACTATATAATATTTACTAGACAATTGAATGTTTTTTATTTTATTTTTTATTATACCTTCTAAAACAAATTAATCCCACATTCACCGTGTTGTAAAAAAATTCTGTAATGTTCGCTTTATCATAGTTCCCTATTGCCATAACAAAATTTACATGTTAAATTTTTTATAAAAACAAATTAGTCCCACATTAACCATACGGTAAAACAATTCCGTAATTTCCGCTATATAATAAATTTCATTATCACTATTCCTCACATCACATCAAGGTTTTTCGAGGTTCGTTAAAAGACTTGAGTGAATTTGTGGGGCACCTACATTGCTATCAAAAACATATTCAACGAAGGATTATCTCATTTCAAAGGTTAGTTTCTTTTTTTCCTGTGTGCAAATTTTAAAATTAAATAAGTTTAATCAAGTTTATTTTTTTTTTAGAAATTAAAAGTTTCAATGATACATATTTACCCACTTCGTCTGCAGTGGGCATGGTGGGCCTGATCATGCTCCCGGCAGCCCAACGGGCCTGTGCGAGAGGGGCTAGCTTCCCAGCTACCCGCCCCACCTCGGCGGCCCAACAACTGGCTGGGGCGGCAAACCTTTGGGCCGCCAGGGTGGCGCAGGGGGGCTAGGCGCCAACCCCCCCGCCCCACCCCGGTGGCCCAACGGCCGGCCAGGGCGGTGGGCCGTTGGGTCGGCGGGATGGGGCAGGGTGCCTGGGGGTGAGGTCGGGGGGTGGACCAATGATGGGGTAGGGAGGCTGGCACCCAACTCCCCGCCCACTCTGGTGGGCCAATTTTCGAGGTGGGGCGACAGGGGACTGTATTTTTTTAATTTCTTATTTCTTTTTAATTTTTTTTAAATTGTTATGTTTTACAAAATTAATTACCATTTATCGTATTGTTTGTTAATTTAAGATATATTTTTTTTGTAATTTACTAGTTTATATATGTGTCTTTTTTTGCAAGAAAATGGCATCAAAGAATATTTCTGTGAATCTTTCTGGACCAAAGACTGTTAAAGGTGGTTCGTCAAAAATCCTTGTTGAATGAACCAAACCTAAGCTGATAGCTACAAATATTTCAAGTGCCTCAAACGATAAGAAGACGATTTCATACTGGAAGAAATCAAAAGAAGTGAAACTTTTAGAAAATATATGGTATGTGAAAGAAAGAGAAAGCAAAGATGTGAAAATATATTTATACGCTGATATACCTAACGATAGTGGAATTTATGAGGTGCTGGGAAAGGTTATAGACATGTGTTCGTTACCGGATAGTGAAGTTGTTTATATACTTACAAAACCACCCAAGTCACATGAAAGGATTAAATATCAATTATTATATTCATTGTATGACACGAGAGAGGTACCTACAAAGTTGTGTAAACAAATCGTAAATGAGATTACACAAAATATCGTAATTATTGTTATTTATATTTGTGTTTTGTGTTATTGTAACTGTCTCACTATATTTTTATAAATTAGTTTTTATTGACATTTGCTATTTTGTTTGACAGAATTTGTTAAAAGTGTTTCAATTATGTTGGGAGGCATTCATTTCATAGAGCATGATATTATGAATGTTGCCAGTAGTTTCTACTCAGTGTCAAAGAAGATATGGAAAAAAGAAAAAGGTAGTAATTCATGATGCTACAAAACTACATCCAGGGGATCATAAAAAAATGCCTCTAGTGGATAAATCTAGCAAAGGTAGATAGGTTGCTTTTGAAGATGAGGAAGTTGAAACTGACACTGAAGAATATGTTGTCATTACTGAGGATGGCATTGGAACTGATGTTAGAAAGGAGAAGAGTTGTAAAAGACCAAAAGTAACAATGCCTAAGAATAAATCTGTTCTAGTTAATGATGAGAATGTTATGAGGAAGAAAAATAAAGTTGAACATTCTCAAGTAGTCATTACCAATAGTGAAGATCATAGTAAAACTTCAAAAGAAAGCAGAGAAATCATTACACCAGGAGCTGATTTAGAGGATGGAATTATTAAAACAAAACAAAATGCCATTTGACAGAACTTGACAAAGAGAAACTTAATTGAGGGTGGTCATACATTTTAGCTTAATGTGAGACAAATCGATAAGGCAAGTGAAGGACAATGTAAATATCAAATCAGAAAGCCACACCACCTGCATGTTCATAACTTGAAGACATTAATGAGGTACAATCCATATGCTCATGTGGTTAATTATGTGCTTCTTGTTGATCCAGTTCAAGTTCCCAACAAAGAAGCATTTGATAAGTCAAAATGATTTGAATACAATTATTATGTGCTTGGGGGGAACCATTATGTAGAAGCTCAAAGACAATTAATGGAGGATTATCCCAATAACCCATGTTTTGAAACAATGAAATGTATCACTTATGTTGGTTTGTCAGATACAGAAGCAAAATTAGTGGCATGGGATCATAATTCAAATAATGAATATAGGATGTCTATGACTTTCATCCAAAGGGTTAGATTTATTCATAGTGAATTTGAAGAAAAATGTGGTGGGGATAAGATAAATGTTATTGTATATTTTCGAAAGGAGTGTTGTATGGAAATAGGCTATCAAATTGAGGAGAAAATCAATTCAAAAGATGACAAAGTAAATAATGATTTATTCAGAGGTATTGATAACATTTTCCAATTGGCATTTAGAACTAGAGAGATATGGGAATTGATTAATGAGTTTTTTAGCATGTGGGAGAATATTGGTATTAAAAAACAGAAGGTCAAAAGGTCTAAACCATTGATATGTAGCAACAGTAAATTAGGTCATGAAATGAAGCAGCTTCTAGAAGATGACTATCACACCTTGGAGAGCATTGCAAGGAGTGAAGGATGAAAACCTTGTCAAAGCAATATTATCTCGTGTGAGGTCAGGGGAATTATCATTAAAGGAAATGTCTGAGGAATTTCAAAGTAAGTTTGTTGAACTATTTTTACTTATTTCTAGAGTATAATTTTCTTTTAAATATAACATGTTGTTCTTGGTAGTATTTGTTATAAATATCATTATATTAATTTTTTTTACTTTATCTATGCAGTCACAAAGTTTACATGAAAATACAAGAACAAATGGTTAAATTGTTGAATGAAGATAGTTGGGATGATGTTGTATGAAATTATCTAGATTCAAGTTCTACATCAACACTAATTTTTTTTTATCTTGCATTTAAAAAGGTATGTTGATTTATGCATTCATTTTATTCATCTGTATACTATTTTTATTTTATAACTTATACATATATTTGTTTATTTTATTAAAGATGAGGAAGGATGCAAATGGAGCACCAGATAGTTTCATAACCTTTATTGAAAAAATTAAGATCGAAAGACTGAAGATGCAACGTCTAGGAATGTTGAACTTGATCCAACTCTTACTCATTTCATTTGGAATGGGCTTGACACTATTCAATATCAAGTAATACAAGGTGACTATGAAGACATTGCTAAACTCATACCTAAAATGGATTATGCCCAGTTATTGCATATATTCCCCATGGTTTAAATATCCCAAACATTGACTATGATAGTGACCCTTATACTTATCAAGCTCTTAGTAAAGTGGTTGCGGGATTTCTAGAAGTCACATCATCACCATTTTGGAGATTTGTGACATTTCATTCAAACACATAATTGGCAATGTTATTGTCAAGCTTCAAGGGGGAAACAAACTCAAGGATGCAGCTTACATGGTAAGACGTTGAACATGTATATTTGATTCATGTTAAAAAAATCATTTATGTATAAGTTAGTTGAAATTTTACTATTTCATGTTACAGAAAAAAGTCAAATCTCTTAACCATGAAGATCAACCATTTATAAATGATTGTGAGTTCATCCATATTGATAGTTGGGCAAAAGATGATAGTTATATGTCTATGATTTTTAATCGGGTAGATGGAAAGAGTCATAGCCAAGTACTAGCTTATGATGTTGTTGTGAGAAAACTAACATATGAAGACAAAGAAGCAAAAGGAGAGATAGTTAAGATTTATCAAAAACCACAGTTATTGATTAACTATCTTATAAACATATGTTCAAATGAAGGAGATTGGGTTCTGGATTTATTTTCTGGCTCAGGTAAGTTTTATTATATGGAATTAAATTTCAATATCTTCTTTCTTAATTTATAAATCATTATACTAATTTACTTCATTATTTATTTTGTGCTTGATAATTAGGTACAACACTAGCATGTTGCCTTCAAAAAGGAAGAAATTGCATTGCCATTGAAAAAGATCCAGTACAGTGCAATTTTATTCAGCAAAGAATTAATGCTCTTCAATTTCTTCCAGATGCAATGCAAGAAATTGGGTTGAAGAAAGGGGATTTTAGTGAATCACGTGTGGCAAAAAAAGAAAAGGAACCTCAACCACCATTACATGGAATGATTGGAAAGGCACACATTGAGAAATTCACACACATCAAAGATCCATTAGAAGAGGAAAATGAGGAAAATGAAGCAGAAAATATTTTGGAAGAAGACAATGATGAAACTCTAGTGGATGAAAAGTTTGGATTACGTGATATTATTGATTAACTTTAAATTATGTTTGGAAATAAGGCTAATTTTTTGTAACTATTAATTAGCTATATTTGTAATGTCTTGACTTTGACATTTTATGAGAAGAATAAGCATTCAATTAATGTTGTTATGTGTTCAGTGTTTGTATTATGTGATTTTCGCATTAATTTTTAAATTAATCATTATTTTTTGAAAAAAACAGTGATTATTATTTTTTTTGACATGAAATTCAAAAAAAAAAAAAACTATTATTTAACTATTTTTTGTTAAAATTTTCCTATAAAAATTGTGATTTTGACATGTCATTTCTAGCAAAAAATTATCAAAATGTGTAACTTTTTAGTTATATTTATGTTGAAAATGGATATTTTTATGTAAATTGTTAGAAATTATTGTTTTTTAGAGACAATTATTTGGTGTGCATTGAAAAATTAATTAACGATGTATAAATATGTAGAATATTGAAACTTTAAAATATCAACCTTCTTCTTTAAATATGAAAAAAAAAAAAAACTCACCAAAAAAAAATATATGAAAAAATGAAGAAGAAGACCACTTCTAAAATTGTTAAATTTAGAAAATAATTATTTATATTTCATACATTAGAAAATTTAAAGTCAAAAAATAGGTCTTTTAAGAAAAGGGCCTGTTGTAGAATCACCACTTTTTTAAATCAGCGTGAAAGTCACTAACATTCTAAAAAGTAATGTACATAGATAATTTAAAGTGCCAAAAACTATGCTTAAAAAAAAACATGTGTATTCTCCATCGCCCCTTTTCAAAATCAGATCACTTTTTTTCTACCTCTACGAAACGAGTAATCATATCAGTTCATGTTTCAAAGTTTACATTGTTAAAGGAATATATCAATGAGGAAGGAGTGGCCTATTATAATAACCTCATCAATGAACTCCTCCAGAACGATTAAATCCAATATTCTCACTTCACGTAGCTTATTTGATCTCACATTCAATGTAGCCTATTTATTAGGTTATGACCATGTCTTTCCCTGAATGTGTTGGTTGCAGGAATCCAAGCGTCTGTCATGTTGTTTCAGTAGGATACTCCCCAGTCTTCGAAGGATGAATATGAAGGATTTCTGAATCCAAACATTGTGTATGATTATGATTTCTCCATTTTTTTTATAACAAAATTTGAGTTTCTGTACGTTGATACTTGTGCTCTATGGATCACTCATTTTTATGTTATGATATTATGATGCAAGATTTATTTCATCGCATATGCAGAAGAATTTATCCAATTATTTGGCGATCAAGTTAAACAATGGATAACATTCAATGAAACTTTTATGTACTGTACCTTTGGATATGATCTCAAAATTGTTGCATTGTACCTTAGGATATGATCTAAGAATTCTTACTCATGGCCACTACATTTTTTAGAGACCTAATGCAGATGGAATGTACACAACTACGCATTTCATGCTTCTTTCCCATGTAGTTGTTGTGGAAGTATATAGGAGAAAATACAAGGTTAGATACTCTACACAAAATCCTACTAGAATTGAAGTTAACATCTTTTTTCATGGTGGGTTTTTCAATTAGTCCACATCTACACTTATTTCAAAAGACCTCAGAGCACATTAAAGTCTTGATTTATGTACAAATGGATTTATAGGGGTTAAGCTATAAACATTATGGAAATGGGAGGTGCTCAATTTTTAGGTTTGAACTTCAAATATATGTTTGGCTTCCATACATTCATGGTAAGATATGTGACATAGGATACAGTTACCAAACATACTGCATAAAGGGCTGCTACATCTGGGATCTATTAGGCCCTAAGTTATGAGGGAATAGGATACCTAATTAACTCAAGCCTCAGTTTGCTGATGACGATTTTATCATTTCCCATAGCAATAGTTCAATTAGGCAACCTTTTGGCCATGTTTTGGATAGATCTTTTGGTTGATTTTTCCTTAAATATGGTTAAAATTTGGAAAATTTGTAATTTAAAGTTGTTGAGTTCTAAACACCCAGGGGTTTTTTAGGGTGCTGAATCCATTTCTGCATTCAAAAATATGATTTAAATAAGATAACATTGTGATTTCACCATGAACTAGGTGGAATAAGATAATTGGTAGAGTACAATGATTAGCCTCTTTCCCCATTTGTTTTCATTAGAATCATGCTCTCCAATTTATGATGAACTTTATTGTAATTAATTGTAGATTTTGATGGTATAAATGTTGCAGTTTTGACAACTCTACTATATTAGGATTAAGCTTTCCCATGTGATTTTGATATGTGTTATTTCATAATGCTAAAGGATTTTCTACCCAATTTTCATAAAAATCCCATTATCCTTCTCCTTTTGTATGATCTTCCAAAATTCATGGTTGAATTTTTATCTCATATCTAAAAAGAAAAATCCTATCACTCTTCTCCTTCATTAATATATTACTAACTTGATCGTTGTGAATGATAATTGAGCCAATTGAGCATTCTCATTGTCTTATCTGTCACTTAAAATGTACATCTATTATGGGTTTGAAAAATAAATGCAGACAGAGACCAACCAACCTAGCATGTGTTAAGTAGCCCTCCCTCTTAGACATTCCCATAAAAGTTTTACCATTGTAAGTTTGAGATATTCACATTACCAACTAAAATATTTGAAAAATAGTTTTTGATCCTTCTCAACATTGGATAGCTCCAATGTTTGTATAAATATAAGCAACTTTATTTTACTTATTAGTTCTCTAATTATATTATTATACTTGAGATGTGCGTGCGTTTAAAAAGTTCATTAATTTTTTGTTACTGGCTTCTTAGTTTTAGCTATGTCTTAAATTATTACCTGAACCCACAAAGAGAGATTAATAGCTGTAAAAATATATGCAGGTAGAGGAAAAGGGTTGTATAGGGCTTATATTAGTTTGCAACTAGAATTATCCTTATTCATCATCTCAGGATGAGAAAAATGTGGCCCAAAGAGCAATTGATCTCATGCTCAGATGGTATTACTTGTGTTTGGTTTTAGGTCCTTACACTTCAATATGAGATTCTTTTGTGGTCAGTTGTTTTTTAGGATTTTGATATGTGCATAAATTTTCTATTATCATTTTTCCTTATTTGTTTACAATACTATTTCCCACTTTTGAGTTTTAGCTATGTCTTAAATTATTAGCTTGACCCACTAAGATATATTGATTGTTGTAAAAATATTTGCAGGTTGAGAAAAAGGGTTGTATAGGGATTACATTAGTCTGCAACTGGAATTATCCTTACATCATCTCAAGATGACCAAAATGCATCCAAGAGAGCGGTTGATCTCATGCTCTGATGTTATTACTTGTGTCTGGTTTTAGGTCCTTACACTTTAGTATAAGATTATTTTGTGTTCAGTTGTTTTTGAGGCTTTTTTCGTGTGCATAAATTTTCTATTATCATTTTCATTATTTATTTATAGTAATATTTTCCACCATTACTTCTTGTATGGAAGGTTTATCGATCCAGTAATGTCAGGGGACTACCCATTTATAATGAGAGATAGGCTTGGTGATCGGTTGCTAAGGTTCACACAAAAAGAAGAGAAAAAAAATATTGATCTATGTTAGAACATCAAATATCAAACTTGAAGTAGAAGAATTCCATTAAAAGCCAAGTATCAAGATTTTGAGTCCTGACTATGACATTGACATGAAAGAAAAAAATCCATAAACAAATCAACATAAGAACATGAAATACAAAAAAGTGGTTTGAAATAGTCAAAAGATACATAGACTATTACCCTCATCAAATAAGTTAGTTACTCATCCTGTAGGATATAAGGCCTTTCTTGAAGACATCTCATAGTGATCAACAATGTGAGTTATTGTGTTGAGATGAAAAAAAAGGGTTAGCTTAGGAGCAAGTATCATGGAAAAGTTTTAAAAAAAAAATTACCTGCCTATTTTATGTTCCAACACCATCAAAGGATCCAAAGTGTGACTTAATGCAGACATGGTACCAAATTCCACACAATACAAATAAAGGCAAGACAAGCGTTCAAGAGGAATGCAAATAACTCTATAGATTAAATTTATAAATGTGAATATGACCTACGGATGCTTAGTTGTTTAGAGCTTTTAGTTTTACTCTCCTCCTTACAATGCTTTGTTTTTAAAACATGCAAACTTGAGTGTGACAGGAAATACTACTTTCCAACTCCTGATAGCATTAAGTGATTGTTAAGATGTACTTAGGTTCTTCACCCAATATGCTAGTATTGGAAATGTGCTCAACCTATTTATCCAATGGGTTAGTACAAAAAACTGGTATTTCATAATGCTTATTACAAAATTCCAAATGGTTATAAGTGCCTTCTTTAAGATAATGTCTCGACGAGGTTCATTCCATATAATCCCTTGATTTTTATTTTTGAAAGTATTCCATACAATCCTTTGATGTTTATTTTTGCACTCCATTCCTAAACTTTCCATGTCATCCTTTTGTAACAATAATATAGAAGGTTTATAGTCAATGCAAAGTAAATGAAGATATTTCACTCAAGATGTTCAAGGTGATTTAAACCTACCAATCATGAACCTTATCCAAAAATATGAACCTACAAGTTTCACCAACCTTGTCCAAAAAGATGGACTTGTCCAAGCAATCATGCATAGATCGACTTAGAGGTGGTGTTGAAACCTAGTGAGAGTATGCCAAACATATCAATGAAGAATCCTCTCAAATACAAATGCTTCCCTTCTGTCAACTCTAGAATCAAAAAATACACCACAAAGGTGACGATAACTTCCCTTGTGTCAACTCTAGAATCAAAATTGTAGGTGCAAGAATTATTTTTAATGTCTTCAATAAGATCACAAGGGATTCAATCCTTTGAATGAGTATCAATCAAAGGGAATGAGTTCTCTGTTTCCATTTAAATAGGTTCATGGCCAATAATCACCACAATCTTGTGTTCATTCTCACCATTGATATCATAGTCAACATAAACAAGAATTCCATTGAACCACGCACACTAGGATCCTTGATTGCCTTGCTCAAACTACAATTTTATGCTTTCATCATCCACAATGTCACTGAGTAATATTATTGTTCATGTTGCTTCTAATTGGGCATGAGATCTAAAGAAGAAATTTGAGATGTAGGAAGAATATATTCAACAACAACATAGTTTCCCTTTGGAAATAGACTATTACCCTCATCAAATATGTCAGCTACTCTTCCTTTAGCATATAAGGAATTTCTTGAAAACATCTCACAATCATCAAGACTTCCAGTTATTGTGTTGAGATGAAAAAAAATGGGAAGGTCATGAGAAAGTATTGTGGGAAATTAAAAAAAAATGACTTGGTCATTTTATGTTCCAACAACATCAAAGGATCCAACCTGTGATTCTATGTGGCCAAGGGACCAAATTTCACACAATACAAATAGATGTAAAGTGGCTAGGACTTTGGATATAGGATAAATTGAGGTTGCAGTGAGGTTGGAAGGGCTCTATCCAACCACGTAATGATTATGTCAACATTCTTAAGAAAATTGGTCTATGTAATCATAGCATTAATGCTTCCACACTGATTGTTCTCTATTACACAAAGTCACATGTTTTGTGCTTGTTTCATTTGCACCCTTTCATTATTTTTGTAAAATTATTTAAAAAAATTCTACATATGTCATACAATTCTATTGAGAGTTCAGCCAATCATTTTGGCCCAATTTTCAAGTGATTATTCTTGTTATGAACTTGGCATGTCACGAGGAAGTGCCTTAAACATGATGTGGTAATTTAGAGGAAAATCAAGTTAATTAAACATGCATGATGATATTAGTTGGTTAATTTCATTCACTTTCCGAGAATGTGTTTGGTTTGAGTAATTATAGAACTCATAAAACTTAACCTACAATAAAATGTAAACAAATTTCCTCCACATGTTTGTTTTTTATTTGTCATTGTGAATCTCTAATGCCAAATTTGAAGAAAGCAGGCAACAAAAGTGGCAAGCTATGACTTGTTTCTATAGTTGGTTTAAAATACACTAGATACTTAAAAAAAACACTCCAATTTAAAATTGAAAATATCAATATTATTTTCATGATTATGAAACCAAACTACAACCTTTTCCAATTTAACAACCTTATAGGCTTACCTTTGTACCTTTTTAGGACATGATTGCTCAAAGAGACAATGCTATGTGCCATAAAACAATTTGGCAGTGAAGAATGATATTCTAGTTCTCCTACTGACTATACATCCTCTTTTTGTTGTGCGCGATGTTTACAAGACGAGCTACAATAACTTTTCCAACTTGTTAAGGTACTTAGCCAAAAAAACCATTCGTATGGGAGAGAAAACATGCAGACATTTGTTGTGGATCTGTGTTTATGACTAACAATCATAATAGAAAGGATCTAGGGTCTTCTGTCAATTAGATTTTACAAACTCATTGATGAATCCTCAAAAATAAATTATGAATGAATCGTAGATATATGACTGTTGCTTCTTGTCTTTAAGATGCACTTCAGAATGATGCTCACATTTACATTGGATCTATGTAGCTCACACAAATATTCTCATGCTCCTCAACACAAATATTCTCAGGCTCAGAATCGAAGTGGTTGGGAAGCATCAACTACCAAGGTGGATCAATACGTCATGCAGAATTCGACCCATGTGTTTTCTTATTGAGGAGGAGAAAGAGACTCATGGCCCAACGGGACGAAAAGTGAGAGGCAACTTTTGATATCTCGAATACACTGGTCTACATCCAGTCCATGAAGAAGGAAATAATCTATGCCAAAGAGATAATATTATTTTTATTTTTCCCAGGCAAAAATCGCATACATCAGATAGGCAATGCAATGTTTAATCAATCAATTCCTCCACTATTAATGTGTTGGCTGCTCTTAGGAACGAAACACGATTACTTCTATTTTGGGTTGAGCAGAAAGAAAATTCCTATATAATATAATCTGGGCTGAAAGGTAATACGCGTCTGTGACCTGTCTACATCAAATGAAAGGAGCCATCTTCGGTATTCAACGAAGAGAATCTAAACCGCTAGCACATATGATATCCGAATTCATTTTATCGAACTGGCAAACCTTTAGTCACCGCCTGGTGGGCTCCTCTATCTTCATCACATGATCTTCAAGGAAACCTCACCCCGCCAAAACCTATTGTGTGTAGTGTCTATGATTCAATTACTTAGATGTGGAATGGAAAAGCACCACAGTCTACATCCAAAGAACCAATCTAATGAGAATGAGTGGATGTGAAGGTGAACCCTCTTTAAAAAAGGGAAAAAATGCACCATCTTTTATTAATAAAACAAAAGATGGTTACAGATGCATGGATCTTGAATCTCAAATACTTGAATGCATCGTAGAAAGAGAGAAAGAGCAGAAAGGGCGATAGATCTATAAGAGATTGTTCAACGCTAAAAACCTGAGGCAAAATGCATCTCAATGGAAGATAACAAAATGTATTTCTTGACAATTTTTTATTTCTAAAAATAAAACAGAAATAGAAAAACAGTTCCAAACATAGCTATAACTTCCAACATTCAACACCTTTCCAATAGTTGACTTTGCTACTTCTGTGTTCTTGTTAGAATCTACTTTAACTGCTTCAATTTTTATCTCTAATCTCCTAGATGTAACTTTTTCAAATGCCTACCTACTTACTTCTTTATAATTATTTTTAGGCCATGTATAGCAAACTTTTAAACCTTAGGAGTAGACATATAAATATAAGCAAATAAACCCCCTTTTCGATGAGTAAAAAATAATATGTACTGGATCATATTTCCAAGGACAAGCCTTTTGGAAACCATATGAAATTAAATCATTTTCAATTATTTCCCGAGAAAACATATTTCTAAACATAAAATATAAAATTGCAAACGACATTGGAATCATTGACTTTTTACTTTTTGACACAAAGTGAATATCATCACTTGTGTGGCTACTTCTAAAGAAAAATGTTGTGGGGTAACAAATTCTGGTAAATAATATGGTTGACTTTCAAAACATCCATAGATTCTTATGATAATGTATTTCTCAAAAGATAGGGGTCTTCTCTATTGATTTCTTTTGTTAACTATAAAATCTTCTTGAAATCTTTTGGCATTATTTCGGGAGTTTTATCAAGCAATTTTGCTTAAATGTGAAACACGAAACAAGCTGCAAAATTGAGATAACATTTATATATCCTCCCTACGTATAATACTCCACTCTAGTTGTCAACTTCCTTCACTCTTTCCCAAACATATTTAATTCTTGAGAATAGTCTTTTATTGATGAAATATTCCAAATAACAAAACATGAAGAGATGCATGAGATATGTAATGTGTTTGAATAACTTAAAAGATCACATATTACTTAGGTGCAAATGTATATTCTAAGCTATATAACTTGGGAAATTAATCCTAATTTTATTGAGATTTTCATTATTTCCCTTAAGCACATGAGGACAACTTCATCGATTACTAAGTGATTGCAATATCCTAAAATAACACTCACCAAAGAGACCATCACCTTAAATTGTGGCTTCAGTATATTACTAGGCATTGGTAATTCAATTTTCACCATTTTCTAGTTGTCAACTTCCTTTATTCTTTCCCAAACATATTTAATTCTTGAGAATAATCTTTTATTGATGAAATATTCCAAATAACAAAACATGACTAGATGCATGAGATATGTAATGTGTTTGAATAACTCAAAAGATCACATATTACTTAGGTGCAAATGTATATTCTAAGCTATATAACCTGGGAAATTAATCCTAATTTTATTGAGATTTTTCATTATTTCCCTTAAGCACATAAGGACAACTTCATCGATAACTAAGTGATTGCAATATCCTAAAATAATACTCACCAAAGAGACCATCACCTTAAATTGTGGCTTCAGTATATTACTAGGCATTGGTAATTCAATTTTCACCATTTGACTAGGGTTTTCAACTAGATTTTGTAAAAATCTCAAATTTTCATCTTCATCCCAAGTTATAAATTCCTCGTTCAATTTTTTATCACTAATATTATTTCCTTTCACAGGTAACCTCAACATTTTTGCCATAGTTTCCTTGGACACTTCTAATAAACTACGTCCATCTATAGGATGAACAATATTTCAAGTTGACAAATCATAATGAATAGCTAAAAGAAGCATTATATCAGGGTCAAAATGAGCACCCTGCAATGCAACACTAAGTAAAATTGTATTTAACGGATAATGTTCCAAGCTATATCATTGGCCATCCATCTCTAATTGAGCTCTAAGGACATGCATGTCAATATTTTGTACATGGGTGTCATATATTTGCATTAGCATATCAATGAAAACCTCATTCAGGTGTTCAATAGGCATTCTAAATCTATAAACTTTACGGGCTACTACTAATGTACTACAATAGGGCATTAGAAAGCTTATGTGTTTCCTGGAGACTTGAATGGTAGGCTTCTACATTCATGATGACATCAAACCAGGGATTGAAAACTAATTCCTTTGGTTGTACCAATCCAATAAGGAGCATAAAATGCAAGAAAATGACAATTAATAACCTAATAACCTCAATTATGGTGAATACTTACCGGTTAATTTTCGCAACACACCACATTCACACCACACTATGCATTTTGGTATTAAATTAATTTCATCATGTAACTAATTGGGTACAACTACAAGCTTGGTCCACTTTCCATCTTTTATTATATCGATGTTCCTTCCATATCCAATAGCCCAAACTTCTTTAATATGACGGTCCACATGGACATGGAGCTTCCATTAGCAAAATGTTTTAAAATTAGTTTGCGCTTCAATGACATTCAATGATCATGATCTCTTTCATTCAATGACCGAACAATGTATCACGCCCCAACTAGCACGACCACTAAAATAGACTTACACCCATGATGAAATCCAACAACCCTGGTTAATAGCAACCAATGGCCGCCATCACCCATCAGACTCCAACCTACTCAATGGTTAACACATCCTAAAATAACACTACCTTTTATGCCCAGTGAGATCCAATGATCCATGATTATTCCAGATCAACGGCCCTAGTTATTCCACTTAACCTGTCATGTGCGATTACCACCTCATCATTAACACCATTGTGTATATTAATTTATTTGATTTTTTGGTCCATAATATATACAAATATGTATGTATGTATGTATGTATGTATGTATGTATGTATGTATATCTTTTTAATTCGACATCTATACCCCACCTCGATGTAGGTCCCCACTGATTTAATGCTTGTGATTACCCATCAAAATCCACAACTCACAATGATTGCAAGACACCCCCATGTTGAAAAAAATGTACCAAGAAAGGTTCAATTTGACTTTAGCCTTAGTCAAATTGAGTAAAATCGAATTTCCACATTAGCAGGACAAGTTGGAGGAAGTTAACTAGTGTGACATGGATCTTTTCACTCAGTTAGCTCAATAAATTTGAGTTAGAGGGCTTGGAGTTCAGTTATGCATGTGTGATTTCTAAATTTTAGTAATCTAGTTCAGTTATTTTCAATTGTACTTATTTAATTAATCCAGGTGGATATTGGTGGCCACCCGCCTATTCCACTCGGACCCCCACCATTGTTTCTTTCAGTTTTTCAGTTTCCTTATTTGTAGCACAATTTACTATTTTTGGCAGTTTTTTGGGTCCTGAACTTCCGGAGGCGTTTTGAGGCCCTAAACAACGTTTTTGGGAAAACTAGGACCAACATGGATCATAGACTAATGCTGGTGATTTAAAAGTTATATTCCCGGGTAGATATTTCTAACAAGGTATTGTGCGTGTCAAATGGAGATCGTGTACCAAAGTTATGACCCCGGGAAGTTGATGTACCAATTTACCCAAACGGGGCCCATAGTTTGGTGCTTCATCTCCTAGGGTTAGTTTTTTGGATGTTTAGGGTTTTCCATTGTTTCTCAATAATAAATAGGCCTTTGAGCCTCATTATAACATAGTTCAGAGGCATGTAGATGCCACATCTCTTCTTAGAGATAAACTAACATCGCCGAGATAGTCTTATTTCCATTCTGTTTGTAAGCGTATTTTAGTATTTGATATTAATGAAATGAAGTGTTATTTCTACTGCATCTTTTTATTTATTGTTATATCTATAATTTGTTGTGTTCCTATTTAAATCTAGATCAGTGGTATCAAAGCGGTCTGCTCTTTCTCTATTTTTCTTTGCATGTCCCAACGAGGTCGGGATATAAGGAGTTAGGGCTCGATCTGGTTGAACCTTTGCAAGATTATCCTCGCAAATCCCAACGGCGGCCCATGGGGGAAGAAAATAAAGATGAGGGGGCAAGAGATCCTATCAAAATATTGGTCGATGAGGCCCTCGAGAAACAAAGGAACATGATGATGGATAACTTTTCCCAGATCCTTCAACGATTTCCCACTGATAGTGCATCCACATCCAATAGGCACTCTGGAGGCTCCACTCCTTTTAAGGTTAAATTTTGATCTTCCCATATTTGAGGGCCAAATAGATGTCGACACTGTAGATAAATGGTTAAATCTGCTAGAAGGATATTTTTTTTGTTCATGATTTTTCCAGTTGAGAAAAGATACATTTTCTCTTCTCAAAGTCGCCCCCCACGTCAAGGATTGGAGGGAAACCTACTGTGAGCAAAAGGATGAAAGTACGACGTCATTGTTTTCAGTCGCACCCACTTGGAACTCATTCCGGGATGCCATCAAGGAGTAGTACTACCCCATTGGGAGCTATGAGGATAAATACATAAATTGGACAACATTGCGGTAGGGAAGGGACCAAGATGTGTCGGAGTTTACCAATGTTTTTCATACCCTTCGTACGAAGTTGGGTATCAAGGATTCTAAGAAACATTTGGTACTCAAGTACCACGACTGCCTACACAGGTACATCTAGGATGAGATGGAGTTCCTGGACATCTCCTCGCTTAGTGTAGCATACTGATACGCCATCAAAATTGAGCAGAGGTTTAAACAGAAGAAGCGAGATTTTGGATCTGCGAATATGAAGGGAAAGGTGCCCCCAAACCACATAACAAATGACAACACCAAGGTGGGGCCACCCAGGACAACCCGTCAAAGCCTCAAGAAAAGAACAACACCATGAAGCTGAAGAAGGACATGAGAAAGTGGTGTGAGTTCCATAAGAGCTCCACTCACAACACAAGTGAGTGTCAGGCTAAGCAGTCACTAGTGGCTGAGCTGAAGACTTCAAAATCAGATGCATGTTCCAACTCTGAGTTAGAACCTGACAAGGGGAATGACAAAGGGAAGCATATTATCGATGTGGATCCAAACACCACGAGTACCACCATGAAGATCCAGAAGGAGGAACCCGAAGATCCAGAGGAGGAGGAGCACCTCTTCCACTCCCAGATGTGGGTAAAGGGTTCCCCCCTACAATTCATTGTCGACAGAGGGAGCCAAAAGAACCTCATTTCGGCAGAGGTCATGAAGCAGATGGGCTTACCAACCATAGCACACCCACAACCGTACACCATCGGGTGGCTTCACCAAGGACAAGATCTTCGCGTGAGCCAGCAATGTCGCCTTCCATACAACATCAAGTTCTTCACGGATGAGGTATTATGTGACATTGCTCCCCTTGATGTTTGTGATGTATTATTAGGCCAACCATACTTGTGGAAGCAACATGGTGTGTATGAGTCAAGGCCTCATGATGTTAATGTTACTTTGGGAAATAAGTTGTACAGGATACCAAAGGTAGCACCACCTACCGCATCTCTTTGGTTACTGCAAAATAATGCAGCAAGCTCATTTCCAAAACTGGGAAATTCGTTTTCCTGATGATACGCCCTCAGGGAAAGAAGAAGACGGTGGCCATGACCTCCAAATAGGGCCCCTCTATACGACAATAACAGATGGACAAGGTCATGGAGGAGTACGAGGACACCTTCACCTGCCCTGCAGGGGTGCCTCTACACTGTCAGGTCAAGCATTCCATCGATCTGACCCCAGGTGCGTCATTGCCCAATGGACCAATCTATTAGTACTATGTTCTGGAGAACGGCGAAATCAAGAGGCATATTCAAGATCTGCTATATAAAGGTCACATCCGACTGATTTCATCGCCCTGTGGGAGCCCGGTTGTGTTGGTACAAAAGAAGGATGGGACTTGGAGACTATGTATTAATTATTGTGCGCTGAACAAGATCATTGTCCAGAATAGGTACCCGATCCCATTGATTGATGAACTTTTATACCAACTCAAGGGGGAAAAATATTTCAGCAAGAAGTCTGGATATCACCAGGTACCAATTGAACCCTCTGATGTGTGGAAGACTGCCTTCAAAGCCAAGGAGGGCATTTTCGAATGGTTGATTATGCCTTTCGGGTCGACGAATTCTCCTGGAACCTTCATGAAGTTTATGGAAGACATCTTGCGGCCATTCACCAACTCATTTGTAGTGATATACTTGAATGACATCTTGATCTTTAGCTAGAGTTGAGAAGAGCACCTCCACCACATCCGACAGGTTCTCCAAACACTGCGGCAACACAAGATGTGTGTCAATTTGGAGAAATTCACTTTTGGCATGACCCAGGTTCAATATCTGGGATACTTTATTGACGAAAAGGGGTGCATGTGGATCCAACTAAGATCCAAGTCATTCGGGATTGGCCAGTCTCAACCACTCTAACAAAGCTCCGTATTTTTCTGGGTCTTGCCAATTTCTACTACAGGTTTGTGTTGGGATTCTCTTATATCACTTGGCCCTTGAGTCAAGTCACCAAGGGAGGAGTGAAAGAAAAATTATTTTGGTTTGAATCTCAACAAAACGCATTCGCAAAGTTGAAACATTGCCTCTACAATGCACTAGTGGTCACATTACCAGACTTGCAATAGCCATTTGAGATCGAGACAGATGCCTCTGACTATGCTATCGGGGCAGTCCTTACTCAATAGGGGAATCTAGTCGCATATCATAGTGAAACACTTTCAGACAGAGCCCGAAAGTATCCCACTTATGACAAAGAGATGTATTCCATTGTGCAGGCTTGCCGACAATGGAAGAATTACATTTTGGGGAAGGAAACGGTCATCCACACAGACCACCGACCCCTGTAGTTCATACACATGCAAGGGAAGTTGCAGAATGATCGCCATCAGAAGTGGTCCACATACCTGCAAAAGTTCCATTTGAATATCAAGTATAAGAAGGGCAACACCAATAACGTTGCAGACTGCCTCAACCGACTGCCGATCATGTTAACAACTGTGCTCAACTCTTGTGGGCATGAGACTTCTGATTGGCCACTTCTCTCCAAAAGCGACCCAGAATTCAGCTACACATACTAGACGCTCTTGGAGGGTCAGCAAGTTCCAGATTTTCACCTCCAAGATGCCCTGTTATGCCACTTGGGACACCTTTGTGTTCCTTCAAGCGAGCATGCAAGAAGCGCACTACAATCGAGAAGCTGGGAATTTCAGGGTCGAGAAAATGGTGGCAGTACTGCAAAAGTATTTCTATTGGCCAAATCTTTGACAGGATGTTGGGAAGTACATCAAATCCTGCACTGCCTGCGCCATTGCCAAACCGACCATCAAGAAGCAAGGCCTCTATACTCTATTGCATACCCATAGTCGACCTTGGGAATCCATCTCGATGGATTACATGTTGGGCCTTCCTTCTACTAAGCATGGAAACGACTATGTTTTTGTGGTCGTCGATAGATTATCAAATATGGCCATTATGGCAGCCTGCAAGAAGAATATCACAATAGAAGCCACTGCTAAACTCTTCTTTGAACGAGTGTGGGTACACTTTGGGATCCCATAGTCTATCATCTTAGATCGAGACAACAGGTTCCTCAGTACATTTTGGTCCAGTCTCTGGTCGATGCTGGACACCAAGCTCAGTAAGTCCACAGATTTTCATCCCCAAACTGATGTCCAAACAGAGGTCACCAACAGGATGATCGTACACATTTTTTCCATGTACAACTCAAAGCATCCACGCACATGGGATGAGAGCCTCCCTTATGTCCAGCACAGCTATAACCAGTCTCTCCACAGCTTGATTGGCCACAACCCTTTTCAGGTGGGTTTAGGATTCTAGCCACTATGTCCCATTGATGTGATCATACCATTTTCATCTACTCAGGCAGATTTGGCTCATGTCCAATCTGAAGCCGATAAGGCAAACAACTTCATTGAGCACATCCAAAATATCCACCAGTAGGTCCATGACATTCTGGAGAAATCAAATTCCAAGTACAAGAAGCGACATGATCAAGATCAGTCGCCACACAAGTTTCAGGTGGCCGACAAAGTCTGGTTGCATTTGCAGAAGGAACGCCTTACTGGAGCCTATCGAAAACTCAGACCACTCCGATATGGTCCTTACACCATTACCAAGGTTGTGGGAGATAGTGCATTTGAGCTCAACATTCCCCAATTCCTTGGCCTGCACCCAGTGTTCAATGTGGATCGCCTTTGACCATACTTCCCACCATTGCTAGACACATCAGACATTGCAGAACAACTCACACGTACAAAGTTAAATCTAGATTGCATGGAACAAGCCACAACTGATTGGATCATGGACACACATATCAAGAACACCTGACATCAAAGGATCCAACTATATCGAATTGTTAAAGCAGGCCAACTCCTTCACTAGCGCAAGTGGCTCACTAGGGACCAAGTTCAGCAGAAGTTTCCCCATCTCATGGAGGAACTCAACATAATGGGGACCATTGATTCCTAAGGGGGAAGGAATGATCCATGTGGATATTGGTGGCCACCCGCCTATTCCACTTGGACCCCACCATTGTTTCTTCCAGTTTTTCAATTTCCATGTTTGTAGCACAAATTACTATTTTTGGCAGTTTTTCAGGTCCTGAACTTCCAGAGCCATTTTGAGGCCCTAAACGACGTTTTTTGGGAAAACTGGGACCACAATGGGCCAATGATTAATGTTGGTCAATCAAAAGTTGTAGTCCTCGGATAGATATTTCTAACGAGGTATCGTGTGCGTCAAATGGAGATCATATGCCAAAGTTACGACCCTGGAAAGTTGATGTACCAATTTACCCAAACGGGGCCCACAATTTGGCGCTTCATCTCCCAGGGTTAGGTTTTTGTATGTTTATGGTTTTTCATTGTTTCTCAATAATAAATAGGCCTTTGAGCCTCATTGTAACACAGTTTAGAGGCATGTAACTGCCACATCTCTTCTTAGAGATAAGCTACCATTGCCCGAGCTAGTCTTATTTCCATTATGCTTGTAAGCATATTTCAGTATTTGATATTAATGAAATGAAGTCTTATTTCTATTGCATCTTTGTATTTATGGTTATATCTATAATTTGTTGTGTTCCTGTTTAAATCTGGATCATTAAATAACCTCTAACTATTGATAGAGTTAGTTGAAGGTCAATTGTGCAGTGGGACAACAGTCTAACTCAAAGATTTGTTAGTTAACTAATCAATCAACCCCATAATAGCTAGTGCATGCGAGAAATTCAAATTCCTCAGGTGAAGTGTAGATGATAAGGCAGTGTAACATCAGTTGTTAACTAGTTTTGAGTATATAGGTGTTGCATGCAATCAGTGATCAATCCTTGGGAATTGTGCAATCAATTTGGAAGAAATTACTAAAGAATAGGGGCCAATTTCCTCAAAATTTGCACAAGGAAATATGAGGCTAGGTGAGCTAATATTTGGCGAAGTGTTGGCAAGAGTTGTTCATTGAGTAGAGAGAAAAGTTATTCTTTTGCTGGTTGAGCTCAGAGTTGGAGCTAGCAATTGTAATAGATTCTTTATTTATCTGATTAATGCAAAGAGGCTTGAGGGGTTTTTCCCAATTGGGTTCCCCTAGAAATCACTTTGTATTTTTGGTTTTGATTATTGAATGTCTATGCATGTTGTTATAATTTGTGGATTTCATTGCGTAGATCAATACAGTAGAATTGTGTCTCTTGATTTTAGATTAAATTTCTTGAGTAGTTGAGATTCTAGCAAATTTCTACATAGTATAAAAGCTTCAAAAGTCATATTAGAACCAATATTTTGAACTTGTCTCTCAAACAATTTCAAATTTGCAGCTTCTATGCGACGAATTTTCTTCAAGATCGGGAGGATGTCTTTCAACAAACTGAGATTGGAGTATGCCCTGGAGGGTAGCTCAAACTTCATAGCCTGGAAGGATCGAATGAAAGAAGTGCTCGATGAAAATGGTGTGTTAGAATATGTTAAAACTGGCTTTGCAAAACCTCCACAATTGGATGCACCGTAATTAGCCCAATGGAAGACAGATGTTGCAAATACCAAGAGAATTATTTTGGAAGGTGTGTGAGACCATGTGGTCTCAAATAGCCATGGAAAAGAGACACCATTTTCTATGTGGAAGGTACTAACTGAGCTATTTTAAAATAATAGTGACCACAGAAAATTGGCCCTGAAAGATAAACTTCGAAACATTAAGATGCAAAAGAATGATACTATGTCACAGTGTCTCTCCATATTTACATAATTTCAAGATGATTTTGGAGGGTTTATGGTGAATGTTGTAGAAGAAGACTTGGCAAGCCTAGATCTTCTAGGCCTTCCAAAATCCTAGCATAACTATCAGGACTCTGTGAATGGAAGGGAAAAATTATTGAATTGGGAAAGGTTGTGGTTCGATTTGGTTCAAAAATAGTTCAAGAGAAATAAGTGGGACAGAACATCATCCAAAGCTGAGGATGAAAAGAATTTTTCATAGGTTGGAAAGGGGAAGAATGGGAAAAGACCCAGAAAATCCCTGAGTCCAACCAAAATAATGCCAAGAATAAAGACATGAGAAAGATCAAATGCTTCCACTACCACGAGTTTGGGCACTATGCAACAAAATGTGCACACAAGAAGTCTACCAAGAAGCCTTGAGGAGGAGGAGTAGGTGAAGCACTGGCTTCACAATTTGAATTAGACTTCACCCTAATAGCATGCATGGCCAACACTATTATGGGGAGTGTGTGGTACCTTGATTTTGGTGCCTAGTTCCATATGACTGGGTGTAAGGATTTTTTTAGTAGGCTAGAGGAGAAAGATATCCAGATGCATATATAAAAGGGTGATGATGGGAGGTACAATGTTATAAGAATCGATATTTTCACCTTTGAGAGGGAGAAAGACTCTTGTCTTCACCTCAAAGATGTTATGTTTGTACCTAGGTTGAAGAAGAACCTGATCCTTTTAGCAGTATTGGAGGATTGTCACTATGATGTTATTTTCGATAAAGGGGAATCCTTTTTGGTCACATAGATACTAGTAAAATGAAACAAATCGGGTTTTGAGTGAAGAACCTATACATACTTGAGGTGGGAGATTTCACTGCATTGAGAAATAAGGTGAAAAAAGTGAATAGAGTCGAGATGTTGGAGAACTCTAGCACAATATATTGGCTCATCTACACCATGGTACCTTAAAAACCATGAAGAAAATAACCACTGGTCTCCCTAAAGGATCCCTTGACCAACATGATGTTTATAAGGGTTGGACATTGGGGAAATATGTCAAATCCACATTCCATGACCAAGAGAGCATAGCAGATGCAATATTGGAGTGAGTCCACTCTAATGTTTATGGACCCTTTTCTATAGCCTCCACAACAAGACATAAGTACTATGTTATTTTTGTTGATGATTTCTCTAGAAAAGGTTGGTCATATTCATGCGGAAGAAGGATGAAGTTTTCTCAGAATTTGTTGAGTTCAAGGCATTAGTTGAGAAGGATATTGGGAAGAAGATGAAGGCTCTCGAGAGTGACAATGGAGGCGAATCTTTTTTGCATGCCTTCAAATATTTCTATGTAAAATAAGGTATTCAAAGGGAGCTGACAACACCCCATAACCCAAAGTAAAATGGGGTAGCTTAAAGGAATAATAGAAGCATAGTTGGAGCAGCAATGGCCATGTCACATGATCAGGGGTTGCAATTACATCTATGGGCAGAAGCATGCAACACTATTGTCTACTTGTAGAACCGTTGGAGTCCTAATAGGATACTTGGTATGATCACATCAGAGGAAGCTTTCTCTAGGAGAAATGCTAATGAGTCTCATTTTAGAATTTTTGGAGCTTTAGTTTATTTTCATGTCTCGAACAATTCGAGGAAGAAACTGCAGCCTACAACAAACTTGGGAGATTTTGTATGTTACATCGAAACTCCACACAATTACTGGGTGTATTTGACTTCGAAAATTGTAAGAAGAGATGTCAAGTTCAGTGAGTACAAGGCTATGAGATGTTCTTTGGAATGAGAGCTAAGTATCCCAATGGAGCAAGAGCTTCTAGCTCCATAGGAGGAGCCTCAAGATGATCAACTTCAGGAGGTTGTGGATCAACCACATGTAGAGGAGCAAATAGGAGGCGGAATGGAGGCACTCACTCAACTAGAATCTTGTAGAGAGGGGAGAAAGAGAACCAAAGAAGTTGATAGATTGGTGAAGGATGAAAGGGATAATGTGGTGAACCCCACATCACAATGCACACAGAGGAGGTCACCTGATAGGTACTTTACGTGGCTCTCATAAACGAGCTCATTGAGACAAATCTTTCCTGATTTGAGGAAGTAGTTGCTCAACTAGTTTGGGTTGATGCCATGGTGGAATAATAAGAATCCATCATGAGGAATAGTGTATGGGAGGTTGTGCCAAGACCAGAAGGGAAATCAATGGTTGGTTCAAGATGGATCTACAAATTGAAGCATGTAGCTGATGGGATCATTAATAAGTACAATGCCAGATTTGTGGCCAAAGGCTTTTCTCAAATAGAGGGCATGGACTATGAAGAAAAATTTGCACCAGTTGCAAGATATTCCTCAATCAGATCCATTCCAACATTAGCTGCAAATATGGGGTGGAAAATCCACCAGATGGATGTGAATACCGACTTTCTCAATGGTGTTTTTGAGGAGGAAAATTTCATAGAGCATCCAGAAGGTTTTGAGACATATGAATGAGAGTTACAAGTGTGCAAACTCAGTAGAGGATTTTATAGTCTCAAACAGGCACCTTGAACATGGTACACTTCGATTGACAATTATCTCGTTAGATTGGGCTTCACCAAAAGTGAAGCAAATGAAAACATCTATCACAGTGTGGTAGATGATAAGTTACGTATTCTTGTTTTGTACGTTGAAGACTTAATATTGGAAGGTGATGAGCAGTTGATTCGCTCTTGTAAAGAGGATCTTGCAAGGGAATTTGAGATGAAAGACATTGGCCTCAAGTATTACTTACTCAGGCTATAGGTACGCTACTTAGATACTTCAGATATTTCACATGGAGAATCGTAAGCCCATGGACACACCTCTAGCTACAAACTAGAGGAAGGAGAATGCCACTTTAGGTGAAGAGGTTGATGCTACTATTTACAGGCAACTTGTGGGTTCATTGATATATCTTGTGAACACATGACCTAACATGTGCTATGCAGTCAACCAGCTTAGCCAAGCTATGGTGAGGCCTACAAAATTATATTGGAAGGAAACAAAGCATGTGTTATGGTACCTTGGAGGCACTACCCAGTATGGATTATGGTACAAATGGACAAAGGGAGTTAAGCTAGAAGGCTTCTCTGATGCAGATTAGGCAAGGAGTCCATTTGATAGGAAAATTACATTAGGCGTTATATTTAGTGTTGGATCTATAGCTATTTCTTGGTACAGTAGGAAGCGAAGGTCTGTGGCACTAAGCTTAGCAAAGGTTGAATACATGGCTGCAAGTCAAGCAACATGTGAAGAAATCTGGATGAGGAAAATACTTGTGGGACTATTTAGTCAGGAGATGGATCCGAAAATGATATATTTTGATAATCATAGTTGCATTAAGCTCTCTCAGAATCCAGTATTTCATGGCAGGTCCAAGCACATTGATATCTAGTATCATCATTTTTCAGACTATGTACAGAGGAGAATTATGTTGATACAATAAATTCCAACTAAGGAGCAAGATGCCGACATCTTGACAAAGGCATTGTTATAAGGTAATTTTGAATTCGACATGTGCAGGACAGGGGTAGTGGAAATCCTTTTCTTGCTAAGAGGGGTTGTTGTAAAAAATGTGGTAAGAAAGGTTAAATTTGACTTTAGCCTTAGTCAAATTGAGTAAAATCAAATTTCCACATCAGTAGGACAACTTGGAGGAAATTAACTAGTGTGAGATGGATCTTGTCACTCAGTTAGGTCATTAAATTTGAGTTAGAGGGCTTGGAGTTCAATTATGCATGTGTGATTGCTAAATTTTAGTAATCTAGTTTAGTTATTTTCAGTTGTACTCAATTCACTGACCTCTAACTATTGATAGAGATAGTTGAAGGTCAATTGTCCAATGGGATAGTAGTCTAACTAAGATATCTATCAGTTCGCTGATCAATCAACCCAAAATAGCTAGTGAATGCAAGGAATTTGAATTCCTAATTTGAAGTGGAGAGAATAAGGCAATGTAACATCAGTTGTAGACGATTTTTGAGGGTACACATGTTGCATGCAATCATTGATCAATCCTTGGGAATTGCAAAATGAATTTGGAGGAAATTCCTAAAGAATAGGCGCCAATTTCCTAAGGATTTGCGCACGGAAATAAGAGGTTAGGTGGGTTGATATTTGGCTAAGTGTTGGCCAGAATTTTTCATTGAGAAGAGAGAACAATTATTATTTTGCAGGTTGAGCTCATTGTTGGAGCTAGCAATTGTAATAGATTCATTATTCATTTGATTAATGTAAAGAGGCTTGTGGGGTTTTTCCCCGTTGGGTTCCTCTAGAAATCACTGTGTATTTGTGGTTTTTATTATTGCATGTCTATGTATGTTCTTCTAAATTGTGAATTTCATTCTGTAGATCAGTAGAGTAGAATTTGTCTCTTGATTTTAGATTAAATTTCTTGAGCAGTTGCAATTCTATCAAATTTCTACACCCCACCCCTATGACATCAACAAGTAGGGGAAAGGGGGGCGACACTCTAAGTTCCTCAATGGAGCTTTGCTACCTCAATCTAACAGAAAGGTTTTACTTGCAAAGATCCATGGTTCTCATACATTGCAGGGGGCTACCTCCATAATGTCATCAGGTGCGGGGGGGGGTGAAATCATGGTTCCGCTACCTCCCTAGAAATCTTCCCTTTAATGGAAATTCCACCATAAACTGTCATCATTTGATTTTATGATCCGAAAAAAATTAAATAAATGGATCCTCCTACCCATAATACTCACCCTTCTAAATTTTTCAGTCTATGCGATATTATCACCTCTGTAACCAAAATTTTCATATTGTTTCAATTCCACAAAGTTCCACCCCAACTCTTCATCTTTTATAACTAAATCCCTTTATATCCAAAAATTTGTTATCTAACGTATAGCACATCCACTGAGACAAGACAAAGTCGGCTCAACCGATTTTAATCCATTGAGACACCTAACTTTCCACCCTAGTTCTCAAAACCAGGTATTGGACCCTCCATAAAGTGGTTTTAATGCAGTTGCTTTGGAACCCGATATCAGCTAAGATGATCCCATGTCAACATAGTGGTAGGGACCAACCCACCCATCAAGTCGCTTGACACAGTTAATTGCCCCCCTATTTTGCACCTGATATACATTGTCCACCATTGATTTAGACAGTTGGCCATGTGTCAAGCCTTTCATATAAGATGGATTTTATTTGAACTGTGAGGGAGGAACCATGAGTGTGGACTGCCTACCCCCCCGTTTACCTAATGGACTGTGTGCTTGTCCAGCCATCGATATATGTCATGAAACCTTGATATTTGATCCTTGTCATTAAAGCATTAGCATGGACAACATTATCCACTACAAATCAATCATGACATTCATGATATCCAGTGTTAGAGCCTCTACAATAACAATCATATTATTCCTTTTTTCCTGTTTTAAAATTATTTTCCAATGTCTAAAAAATATCAAAACTAAATCGCTCTCCACCAAGATAATTCTGTAACATCAATGCTCACTTGGCTAATGGAAAATCAAAAATAAGATTCTCAAACATTTGTAATATATCTTTTAATTTATGAAAAATTGAAATCAATCAATATTTTATGAAAACTTTGTTTAAAATTACAAAAACTTTGCAAACTAATGCACGGTCAAGGTTCTTTGACCACGAGGCAAAAGTTATACTCCCTGGTGGAGGTAAGGACTAATAATTATATGCAATATAATAATAAAAATAGATTTCCTATAATTTAAAAGAATTTGTCCACCACACTCAAATAGGAAATATCTACAAGTTTGATATCATATAGATTTAAATTACCTTTTTAACAATTGAATTTATAAGAAATGTGATGGAGGATTGTTTAACATATATTCAATTTTCATTTAATCTATACTAGCATTTGCACCAAATGTTGCAAAGGGAACGCCGTAAGGCATAAATTGAATTATGCAAATACAAAAAAAAAATACTTTGATAAAGAATAAAAATATATTGAATGCTCACATCAATGTCCCATTAACTGGAACCACTTAGTAGAACATATCTATGAACATTAGAATTACACACAATGATCAGGAAATTTCTCATATAGAAACAATACCTTCCACAACAACCTTTTCTCACATCCACATTTTAAAGTAGACATATCTATCAACATTAGGATTACATACCATGACCAGGAAATTTCCCATATACAAACAACACCTTCCACAACAACCTTTTCTCACATCCACATTTTAAAAAATGGCTTGGAACATGATTGGAATATCCCATATTGGCTATTTCATTATGTAGATAAATATTTCCCATATACAAACAACACCTTCCACAACAACCTTTTCTCAAATCCACATTTTAAAAAGTGCCTTGGAATGTGATTGGAATATCCCATATTGCCTTTTTCATTATGTAAATAAATTTTCCACATTACTATTTTCATCATGAAGATTGTTAGTTCATTGTTGTAAAGTGTCAGTGTGTTAAATTCAATACTACAAGTTCAACAAGTGAAAAACATATGCATTTTTCTCTCACTGTGTATTTTTCAGTCATTCATTACAAAACTTGCATCAAATAACACAAGTAACAAATTAACATGTATTTTGTCTTCATTATTTTCATCACGGAGCCAAGAAACACGAAATCCTAGAGTGGGTGTTCGTTATATCCAAATTGTTGCAATGGATGTGACCTGCCATCAAAAAGAGCATTCCCATCCTTAGATGAACCCCATTCTTCTTCACTTGACCACTTGATTTTATTCAATTCCCATCATTTTTTCTCCATTCATTTGCCCCATCTTACCCCATTCTTCTTCAGTTGACCACTTGATTTTATTCAATTCCCATCATTTTTTCTCCATTCATTTGCCCCATCTTCTTATCTATCAAAGGACTGCCCTGGTCCTTCAAAGCATTACCACTAGTAACAAGGAGATCATCAGAAAACACACTTTACAACTTTAAATAGGGTTGAGACATATCACATACAAGAGTCTTCAAGCTGCAATATTTTGTTCAAATAATGCATGCTAAGATCATTATTCTTAAAATTCAATTTATAGTAGATTGTAATTTAATATTTAAAATAATTATTTAAAAAAATGTAGTAAACTAACAAAAAAAACATATGCAATAATGTGCCAAATTATATAGAGTAAGTTATGTATGAGTGGGTACTATGAGATATTAAGTGTAATAAAAAGTAATTGAATGGTGTTTCTCACAATTTTGGAAATTATAATAATTGTTATTTTATTTTTTAATTATTAATAATTATAATACATTTAATATAGATGAAATATTATTAATTAAACAGAAATCGAAATAAACAACTTCTAAAAACACCATTTTGCACGTTCAATTATATTTTAAATATCCCACATGGATGTCAACGATATGTCATGTACTTGCTCACTATTTTTTTTATTGATATCATTAATAAACAACTTTTAAGAACACCATTTAGCACTTTCAATTATATTTTAAATTATCCCACATGGATGTCAATGATATTTCATGTAATTGTTTTGTTTTATTAATGATAATGACCATAAAAGTACATTGAAGCATATTCAATGCACCTTAGTTGGAACTTGCAAATTGTGATAGTTGTCCAGACTTCAAAGATACAGAATATACGGATATATGGAATGTAATGCAGGGCATCTTGTCACGCTTTGACAATATTTAACGAGTACTCGCTTTTATTACATTCATTTTTAACATACTGTCCACACATGCAATTGCAAAACTGGGCAAACAAGACGCCAAGATAAGATTATCGCATACACAGTTCTGGTATTGATATTAAAACTGCTCCCATGAATGTCATTGCTCTCCGACAGCATGACCTCTCCCCGCATCAATCGTGATGTAATACAAGACTATGTGTATCTCGAAAGTCATTAAATTATTCCTTACGTCTGCCACTATCCCAAAATCACTAACGAATTTATTAGTGTTGATCCACTCTTAAATATAACCTCCAACTCCTCTTTTCTTCTTTCCATTTTGATCAAATTGATTGATGCGCACATTTATGCCAGAATTACACACATCGAATAGAATGGATCGGAACTGGTTGCTAAATGTATTCCATATAAAGGCAACTAACTGCATACGAGAAAGATTAAAAGGGATATTACAATTTAAAGAACCTTCTCCCTAAAGGGCACTTTTCCTTCAGCTGTATGGAATTCTAGTAATATTGAAAGAAATGGTTTCACAAGATGTAGCACATGAAACCCACCACTTGGCATTTTCCCTTCTCCAAAGAACTGTTGTCATGTAATAACATAGTTACCATGTGATGCCAGATCCCTCTCAAAAAAATACCCAAGGAGATTACATTCTATAACTATTGTAGTATTTACTATTAATAAAAGTAACTACAAGAATATAAACCCTAGTTGATTTATGATAAAAAGAGTTGTCACACCCCAAACAAAAGTTGGAGTACTGTGACACCCAGAAACAAAAAAAAACTAGTGATATCTACCAAACCCAAAACAAAACCTTTGCCATCTCAGAGAGGAACTTTTGAGAAAATGGAAAATGCTCAAGAAAACAAAACTCTCATTACCAACGTGAAAATCACCATCGAAATCCTCTCTTAGGCATTAGCAAGTAATGCACATGCAAGGGGGTAAGAGTACAATAATGCAATACCTACCTTACAAATTTGAGCCCAGAAAACTACTGATCCACTGCAAGGGAATTAATGATCTGCAATAGATGCACCTCTGCCTTCAAAATACCAGCTGCCTAACCTGAAAATCTGAAGAAAAACCTTGTTCGCGGAGCAAAATATTATCGATATAATAAGTTAAGTCGGTTGACGATTCGTAAGGAAGATAGTTGACAGTTATTGCAGGATCCGACGACCCAGTAACAAATGTCACGGCTGGAATTCCTCAATTCAAATCAACAAGTAATGATTAACCATTTGTCTAACAACAAAATCGAATGGCACATATTTTGACACGAAAGCAGTTTGGGGAGTTCATTTCAGAGGGAAACGCCTGATTCTAGTATATGATGGTTACATGTGATTTATGATGTTGATCTATGATGGTTGTGTTTTGAGCTAACCATATGTGATATGTTTATACATGATGTTTTGATCAAATAGTTAGTTTGACTTGTTGTGACATGAAGTAAACTTGATTGCAAATGTACCTTATTGACGAGTAACCAATGACACATGATTTGAAGTTATTTCAATTTATTTTGAATCTAATGGAATTTATGTGTTTAGTACGGGAAGCACGGAAATCCTTGGTTGGGTGGTTAAAATCAAATACAAGAACTAGCAACAACAACAAAGAAATTGGAACATGCAGCAGCATGCTGGTAAAGTATTCAGGAGCAGGTCCATTGTGGGATAGTATTCAAGTATTGATTATTATAACCCATGATGTGTATAGGGTCTAGAATGTAGCCTGAAATAACATGAATTCATGAATCAGAGTGAGCACTCTTGTCATGAACTATCTAAGCGTGAAGTATATGAATTTCATATTGAACTTCTCAAGCGATGGATGAATGAACGATAGACACTACAAACTAAGCCTAAGACTGGTTTTGAGATTTGCTATGGGGGCCACAACCATCAAATCCCCATCATGAGTGGATACATTTTCATGACATGGTGATGGGGAGAAGAAGGGTTGCAATAGGAGTAGACATGAGAGGTAGGAGAAGGGAAGGAGACTAGAGGACAAAGGAAAATCAATACAGAGTGAGCACGGTTATGGAATTTAGAAATAGGGTTGGAGAATAGAGGCAAGTGAAGCATAGAGAGGAATAGGAACCAAAACCATAAAATAGAGAACTCTCCTTGAGAGGCGGAGAGGTCGTGAAGCCTCCACACATGATAAAACCGACCATAGGAACAAAACCGACTACCTTACGGCGTAATTATAGTAAAGTTATTAATATCTTATAATGCTTTTAATCAAAATTAACTATATTCATTTAACTTTTTTTATTATTATATATTAATTTGGAATGAGCGAGAGGATAATTTCTCTGTTTTGCAAGAATTTCTGAGACTTGGAAAATTTTATTTTTCTTTTATGTTTTTCAGGTTGGTTTTAAAGTCTGGCTGATGGCACCTATATCACTCGGAGTATATCAATATATCATGATTGTTATGTAAATAAATATAGTGAGAGTCTTATTGATCATGTTACATTGTTTCACTTCTTTTCGGATTGCCTATACAAGTCCTCGGGAGTGAAAAGAATGATCAGAGTACCTACTGCCAGTGCGAATTTGGCGGACATTCCACCTGATGAATTCTCTTGGGTAAAATTGACGCAGATGACCATATTAGGCCATCCATATCCAATGTATATTGCTGTTACATTCTTTCATTTTTTTTGGTTGTCTATATTGATACTCTTTCCGCTTTAATTGGCCTCTTTGATTAACTGATATTTTATTGCTTCGATCTTGCAGAAGCTATTACAGGTGCAGAACAGTGGGTTGTCCTGCAAGAAAGCACACAGAACGAGCCCTAGACGATCGAAACATATTTATTGTATACTACGATGGTAAACACAACCATTCTCTTTCTATATCTGAAACACAGGCCCTGAAATTAGCTGTTGAATATAGTCCAGAGGATGTGGCTTAATAGTTAGGTAAAATCAGGTACTTTTCATGATCAATACTATGTATGCCCTTAAAATTTCTTTAGAAGAAATTTCTTCAAGTGGAAAAAAAAATAGTCTTAAAAGGACCTTGTGAAATTTTCTGCATCCAGATCTCCACGGACCTTGTGAAATCAGGTACTTTTCATGATCAAATACTATGTACGCCCTCAATCCATCAAGATCGATAAGTTTGGAGTTTCTGAACGATTTATCTTTTCTACAGATTCTTTGCACAATATCATTAATGTTCAAAGCCAAAGAAAAGCGAGGCTAAATTTGCAATGATCGAAGAATATTAGCATTTATTATACCAAGCTATCTGCTTGCGGTGGTCAAATTTATTACAGCACCTGGCCCTTGCCTCCAACGTTTTGTCTTTTAAGTGATTTTCTATGTGATGATCAGATCAATGCATCACTGTTCGATTTTTTAAAATTTAACCCCTCTTTTGAAAAAAAAAAAAAAGCCGAAGCACTTATAGTTGTTCTCATTTTCGTTTTTATGGATAATCGCTTAGATATCGACCATAGTCTTACCTGCTGCCACTTTTTGAGTTCAATATAGTCCAGAGGATGTGGCTTAATAGTTAGGTAAAATCAGGTACTTTTCGTGATCAATACTATGTATGCCCTTAAAATTGCTTTAGAAGAAATTTCTTCAAGTGGAAAAAAATTAGTCTTAAAAGGACCTTGTGAAATTTTCTGCATCCAGATCTCCACGGACCTTGTGAAATCAGGTACTTTTCATGATCAAATACTATGTACGCCCTCAATCCATCAAGATCGATAAGTCTGGAGTTTCTGAACGATTTATCTTTTCTACAGATTCTTTGCACTATATCATTAATGTTCAAAGCCAAAGAAAAGCGAGGCTAAATTTGCAATGATCGAAGAATATTAGCATTTATTATACCAAGCTATCTGCTTGCGGTGGTCAAATTTATTATAGCGCCTGGCCCTTGCCTCCAACGTTTTGTCTTTTATGTGATTTTCTATGTGACGATTAGATCAATGCATCACTGTTCGATTTTTTAAAAGTTAACCTCTCTTTTGAAAAAAGAAAGAAAGCCAAAGCACTTATAGTTGTTCTCGTTTTCGTTTTTATGGAGAATCGGTTAGATATCGACCATATGTGTCATACATGTCTTACATGCTGCCACTTTTTGAGGTTGATTTTCATTGACAACGTTCAATGCAGATTTGGAAGGTTGTTGTTCCTATATCTCTTCAATTTTGCAGCTAGTAATCTTAGAGGTTCTTTTGTTACTCGAGCTATTGGAGCTGCCAAGCTTCATAATGTCTTCAACCTGCCCAGAGAATGGCAATGTACTCAGTCGGAAATAAAGTAAAAGGCAGAAAGATGAGAGAATCATATCGTTTTATGAAAATTTACACAAATTTTCTTGATGTATTATATGAGTTGCCCGGATCAAAATAAGACCTTCTCAGTTAGTCAGAGTATATCATTATATCATGATTGTTATGTAAATAAATATAGTGAGAGTCTTATTGATCATGTTACATTGTTTCACTTCTTTTCGAATTGCCTATACAGGTCCTCGGGAGTGAAAAGAATGATCAGAGTACCTGCTGCCAGTGCGAATTTGGCGGACATTCCATGGATGAATTCTCTTGGGTAAAATTGACGCAGATGGCCATATTAGGCCATCCATATCCAATGTATATTGGTGTTACATTATTTCATTTTTTTTTGGTTGTCTATACTGATACTCTTTCCGCTTTAATTGGCCTCTTTGATTAACTGATATTTTATTGCTTTGATCTTGCAGAAGCTATTACAGGTGCAGAACAGTGGGTTGTCCTGCAAGAAAGCACACAGGACGAGCCCTAGACGATCGAAACATATTTATTGTATACTACGATGGTAAACACAACCATTCTCTTTCTGTATCTGAAACACAGGCCCTGAAATTAGCTGTTGAATATAGTCCAGAGGATGTGGCTTAATAGTTAGGTAAAATCAGGTACTTTTCGTGATCAATACTATGTACGCCCTTAAAATTGCTTTAGAAGAAATTTCTTCAAGTGGAAAAAAAATTAGTCTTAAAAGGACCTTGTGAAATTTTCTGCATCCAGATCTCCACGGACCTTGTGAAATCAGGTACTTTTCATGATCAAATACTATGTACGCCCTCAATCCATCAAGATCGATAAGTCTGGAGTTTCTGAACGATTTATCTTTTCTACAGATTCTTTGCACTATATCATTAATGTTCAAAGCCAAAGAAAAGCGAGGCTAAATTTGCAATGATCGAAGAATATTAGCATTTATTATACCAAGCTATCTGCTTGCGGTGGTATAATTTATTACAGCGCCTGGCCCTTGCCTCCAACGTTTTGTCTTTTAAGTGATTTTCTATGTGATGATCAGATCAATGCATCACTGTTCGATTTTTTAAAAGTTAACCCCTCTTTTGAAAAAAAGAAAGAAAGCCGAAGCACTTATAGTTGTTCTCGTTTTCGTTTTTATGGAGAATCGGTTAGATATCGACCATATGTGTCATACATGTCTTACCTGCTACCACTTTTTGAGGTTGATTTTCATTGACAGCGTTCAATGCAGATTTGGAAGGCTGATGTTCCTATATCTCTTCAATTTTGCGGCTGGTAATCGTAGAGGTTCTTTTGTTACTCGAGCTATTGGAGCTGGCAAGCTTCATAATGTCTTCAACCTGCCCAGAGAATGGCAATGTACTCAGTCTGAAATAGAGTAAAAGGCAGAAAGATGAGAGAATCATATCGTTTTATGAAAATTTACACAAATTTTCTTGATGTATTATATGAGTTGCTCGGATCAAAATAAGACCTTCTCAGCACGAATATCGTAAACATTCACCACTCCGTTATAGAACTCCATTATTGAAAATAGTGAATTGAGATGTGGATAGTTTCTCCGGCACTTCTGCTGCAACGAACCGGCTGAAAATAGTGCCATAAATATATAGTTAGCCTTTTGAACGTTTAAATTGCTGTAAATTGAATGAATTCCATCGAAATCCTCTCTCAGGCATTTGCAAGTCATGCACATGCAAGGGGGTAAGAGTAGAATAATACGATATCTACCTTACAAATTTGAGCCCGGAAAACCACTGATCCGCTGCAGGGGATTAATGATCTGCTGCGCCTCTTCCTTCGAAATACCAACTGCATAACCTGAAAATATGAAGAAAACCCTTGTTCATGCAGCAAAATATTATCGATAGAATAAATTAAGTCGGTTGACGATTCGTAAGGAAGATAGTGGACAGTTATTGCAGGATCGAACGAACAGTCGCAGTTATTGCAGGATCTAACGAACAGTCGTGGCTGGCCTTGCTCAATTCAAATCAACCGATAAGGATTACCTAATAGGCTAACACCAAAATCCAATGGCACATATCTTGACACGAAAGCAATTTGGGGAGTTAATCTCAGAGGGAAACGCCTTACGGCGTAATTAATCACATTGTCTCAAATTGCAAATACAATTTGGCAATATAAAATCCAAAATACAATTTGGCAATATAAGATCCAATTTTCCTGTGAGATAAAATGATAAGAAAACATTCAGAAACTGTAAAATTATGCGTCCCGCCTGGTTAAAAATGGTGAGCAGGAGATGGTGGTGGAGGAGGAGAGAACTGCTTATACCGTGCTTCAGTTTGTCCTTGGAGCACGCGATGCGCTACGCTCGTATATTATACCTTGTCAGATGAACTTTGGAGTTTTCTTATTTCATACTCAATATTCGCTGAGAGTGCAGTAACCTATTCCATAATATATATATATATATATGATCAGCGATCACATGCACTGTGCAAAGATGAGGTGAATAGCAATTAAACTATCATCCTCGTGTTCTGATCACTCTGCAGGGGAAAGGAAAATAAAGTATAGAATTCAGTCTCACCTTCTGTTTCACCAAGAAAGTTAGATTAGGGTTCCATAATTACATCTAACCCAACCCCAGTACAAATAGACTTAATTTTTGTAATTAGTGTCTGTATGCACGTTACAAATCAATCATCTCCAGTCTACCTCCATATCACAGAAATTAATGTATGAGTGGGCTGCTAAACACACAAACTGTAGATCTATTGATTCTAGAGAGGATATAGGCACCACACACAAACACGTAAATTCCGTCTACTTTCTCTGTAGGTCGACTCAGTCAACTGACAACAAATATCTCCATATTAACCCGAACTTGTCACGAAACGCTGAAGAATTTCGCAGCTGCACCTGCAAGCATCCCCCATTCTCACCATATTAATCTTAATATAATTCTAAACATGCAGTAAGATTTTTATTTTATGTGGATAGACTAGTAATTTTCCAATAAAGAGTATTTTATCAAATAAAATAGTTTCGGCCAACGCCCTCCTAGAGGTAAAAATAATACGTCGTCTCAGTCAACTCTAACTGGGAAGTTAGAAGGTAACCGCCTACGTTGAAGTCTGAAGAAGGGGAAGAAACCAAAAAAATTCATACAAATCACCATAATGTTTTTAAACTAGTTTTTATATATTTTTAATTTATGGCTTTTTGCTTAAAATTTGAATTAATCGGATGACGGTTAAATGTGTCGTATATAAATTTAAGTGATTTTTAATTTTTTTTATTATAAGGTTTTGAATTAGTTTTATATATTTTTTTATTTTCAGTTTTTACAGTTGAAAGACGTTCTTATATTCTTTTAATCTCTTTTATATTTATGAATAGAGTTTTCATATATATATATATATATATATATTTGTAAATTTATATTTTTTTATATTTATTTAAAGTTTAGTCTAATGTATAGAAGAAAGTTTTTTCACATAATTTTAAGTTTCTTTGTTATTTAAAATACAGTTTTGAATGCATAAATGTATTTGCCATCCTGGAAAAAATTTTGGGCACTGGAATTATATAAATTAAACACTTTAAACTAGAATTTTTAAAAACCAGTCAGATTAAAATTAACTAAAAAATTAATCATAAAAAATCATTTTATTTATAAATTAAACTACACCTTTATTTAATCTAATTTGATCATAAATTTATTATTAAAATTTTCAATAATAAAATATCTACACATTTAAATTTATTTGAAGATTGAAAATTTTTAAGAATTTGTTATTTACGTAACTAAATTTATGATTTTGTTTTCAAATTTATCTAATCTAATTATGAATTTAATAACAATTTAATTTTAAATTTATAAATATATTTTTAGATTTACTTAATTTAATTTGATAATAATTTGATAGCCACTCATGATCTTTCTGAAAAGTGAAATGCCTGATTGTTCTGTCTTCTCTTTCCTGACTATTCTTATGAAAAATCATTATTGTTAATTCTTATACCATTAAACAGTTCATGATTATTCTCTCCGGTACCCAACCTAACTCATTTTCACCCCCTACAAATGCAACTCATAAAACTCTACACTATCAAGATCTCTCATGAGCGCTTGAGCACAGGTACAATGTGTTTACGCAACATCATCTGGTGCTTGGTTTTTGAAGTTTAGTAAGAAATGAAAATATTTCACGTTCATTGGTATCAATAACTTAGTTGAGTACTCTACGTAAATTACAGTTCGTTTGGAACGTGCTTTGACTACAACGCAATTTAGAAATTGCGTTGCTGCAAATTAAAGTCCCGGAAGTTGCAGAGGGTTTCAGTTAAAAACAAGATAAAATAAAAGTAACCCTAATGCGAAAATAAATAAATGCGAGGGAATTAAGTACCTGGTTTGCTATAACTGTAGCCTAATCAGCAGAGAATGGTACAATAGTTCTTCCATGTCTCCAAATCGGCAACGTTGATGACCTGTTACTGCTGCTGCGGGCACACACCTCATGGAGACATAACTGTACTCACGCACGGTTTCGCTCGCCCACGATTTAACACATAACAACTCTGACTTTCCACACTAAATCTTTTATATGTACAAGACAAGCATGGGCTGCAGAGCGAATGCTCAGAATCTGGGATAGGATAGGATCCACTCCTTGTAGGCATTAATGGTTGTCGTGCTATTGGCCTGGTTGTTCATCGTCGTTGTTGTCTTCTTGGTGGATTGAATTCAGATTTGGATTTGGATTTGGATTTTGAGTGTGTTCAAAGTAATGATTCAGTTGGGATCATCCAAGATTGTAGGAATTGAGAGGCGATGCATAAATTCCCATATGGCCCTCACCTCCAAGGCCCAAACCTAGACCAAGGTGTTGATCATGCGGCGAAGGACCCAGAAAGGAGCTCTGCAATTCCATCCCTGCTAGATTGATTCTGCTCGGCATCAGGGACGGGATTGTCAGCACGGGGGAAGACGACATACCGGCAAAAACCGAGCCCCCACCACCGGCCCCGCTCGCGCCCGCGCCTCCGCCGCTGGCGAGGCGAATCGATGTAGTCGTGCACATTGATCTGTACATGGCATCCGATGCCGTCGTCCATATCTGCTGTTTAGCCGGTGTCAGATCCGTGTTAACGGGAAGCATCCATACAGTGCTGGGTTTGGGCGTCCACATGGCGGCCCCGGCAGGTACCAGGTTCGAATCGCCGTAATGAAAGGGCTTTAAAGCAGTACCTACCCCGTGTTCGGCCTTTCTCTGCAACTCTCCTAGAAAACGCTCTTGATGAAATGGCTGCCCTCCAAGTGCCAAATCTGGAGTGTTATTGCAGGGGATTAATGATCTGCTGCGCCTCTGCCTTCGAAATACCAACTGCATAACCTGAAAATATGAAGAAAACCCTTGTTCATGCAGCAAAATATTATCGATAGAATAAATTAAGTCGGTTCACGGTTCGTTTGGAAGATAGGATCGAACGAACAGTCGCAGTTATTGGAGGATGGAACGAACAGTCGCCGCTGGCCTTGCTCAATTCAAATCAACGGATAAGGATTACCTAATCGTCTAACACCAAAATCCAATGGCACATATCTTGACACGAAAGCAATTTGGGGAGTTAATCTCAGAGGGAAACGCCTTACGACGTAATTAAAAATAAAAATAAAAAATTTTGTTAATATAAAATAATATATTTGAATTAAATTCTATTAAAAATATAAGAATACATAAAAAAACAATATTTTTATTTATTTATTTAAATTAGGTTATTTTGTATTTTTTATTTTTACCATTGTGAATTGGTAACTTGTTGGAGTAATATGGCTGAGGTTTAGGATCAGACCTAGAAGTTGTCACTATAACAACAAGAGTATATCGAAGAGCTTATAAGCCAAATATACCAGGAATTTATGACTTAGCAAGAGCCAAGACTCCATGAGGATGGGGGAGCCTACTCCTTGAGCCTTATCACAATAGGCCAAATATGTCCCCCCTGGGGATAACATCCCATTGTACGAACGACTCAGTCATCCCACGAGGAGAACTTTTTATTACTTTAGACAATCAAAATTACATTCATGACATCTCATGCTATTGTTAATGGCCTTTCACTAGGGAAACTAGGCCAGTAATACAACATAAGTTGTTTTGATAGGTGTATACCATGTCTACTTTTCCAAAACATAGTTACATTACAAAATTGTGTAAGTTTCCTTGATAGCCTACTTCTACTATATTGTAAATAAACATAGGATGAACAGTGATAGACATAACCAAAGACAACATAAGTAACAAGAAGATACATCAAGTCATGCATGAACAAAGTTAATTGGTGGTTGAATCCACCTAGATTGCCTTTGGGTGTCCATCTTCCATCTTATTCTCTCTAAACACAATGTTAACTAGGTGCTTGACTAGGATGTTGAGTTTTTGGTCAAGTTTGTTCATTTTCCTATGAATTTCCTCAACCTCAACCTGAATATTTTGTTGGATTACACCTTTTCCCTGCATATTCTTTCCCATAACCATCTCCATTTTCCAATAAATGTCAATTTCACAAAGGTATTAAGTCTACTGGGTATGATTGCAACCAATGTCCAACACCCAATCCCTAATTTTAATTAGCATCTCCACATCCGACAAATTCTTGTGCTTTAGCCTTTCCTCATCCTAATCTCCGATCAATTCTCTCTGGATAGCTAACAAAATACAAGATTGGTACCCACTTGAGACTTTTTCCACCTCAGTCTATGCACGGGAAACTAGGACTGGCGCAATGCAACACCAGCCACATCTCCCACCACTTCGAATGGCAACAAAGTTGTTTTGACCATGACATCCCCTAGCCATTGTGAGAAAGAAGGGTGTTGATGAATCCACAAGATAAACTAAAATAGAATGAATACCTCTCTAGACTGTTGGGAGCAAACAAAGTTGATTTGTCTCACATACTTATATCTAGGTGTCCCTGCCTAATCCAGATTTAAACAGGAACGCAACAAATTACAGATATAACCATAAACACAGAGATGCAACAGAAATAATACTTCATTTCATTACTGTAAAATACTGAAATATGCTTACAAACAGAAATGGAAATAAACCAGCTAGGGCGATGGTAGCTTATCTCTGAGAAGAGATGTGGCAGCTACATGCCTCTAAACTGTGTTACAATGAGGCTCAAAGGTCTATTTATTGTTTAGAAACAATGGAAAACACTAAACATCCAAAAACCTAACCCTAGGAGATGAAATGCCAAACTGTGGGCCCCGTTTCAGGTAAATTGGTACATCAACTTCCTGGGGTCGTAACTTTGGGATACGATCTCTGTTTGACGTGCACAATATCTCGTTATAAATATCTATCTGAGGACTGCAACTTTGGGAAGAAAAACATCAATTAGTGGACCCATGTTGCTCCTAGTTTTCCAAAAAAATGTCGTTTAGGGCCTCAAAATGGCTTCGGAAGTTCAGAACCCGAAAAACTGCTAAAAATAGTAAATTGTGCTACAAATAAGGAAACTGAAAAACTGAAAGAGACAGTTGTCGGGATACAAATGGGATAGGTGGGTGGCCACCAACATCCACCTAGATCATTCCTCACCCGTTAGGAATCAATGGTCCCAATTGCATTGAGTTCCTCCATCTGCTGAACTTGGTCCCTAGTGAGATGTTTTGCAATCTCTGATGTGTCCAGTAATGGTGGGAAGCATGGTAGAGGGCGGTCCACATTGAGCACTCGGTGCAAGCGAAGGAATGGGGGAATGTTGTTCTCTAAAGAATTGTTCCCCATAGCCTTGGTACTGGTGTAAGGACCATGTCACTTCTTGTACTTGTCATTTTTCAGAATGGAGCAGTGATATATCGGCCCATTGGGTAGAGGTGCTCTGGGAGTCAAATCGAATGAATGCTTGACCTGATAGTGCAACGGTACCCCTATGGGTGAGGAGAATATGCTCCTGTCCGCTTTCATGACCGTATCCATCTACTGTTGCTGTTGCATGGAGGAACTCTTCGCAGGGGTCATGGATGTGGCTATGATCTTCTCCTTACTTTGAGAGCGAACCGGACAGAAAATAAATTTCCTAGTCTGGGAGATGATCTTACTGCCTTTCTTATCAAAGATCAAAGAAGTGGTTGTAGATGGGGCTACCTCTAGTATCCTATATAATGTATTACACAAGCAAATAACAACAGAGCGAGGCCTTGACTCATACACAACATGTCGCCTCCACAAGTATGGTTGGCCTAATAATACATCACAAACATCAAGAGGTGCAACATCACATAATACCTCATCTATGAAGGGCTTGATGTTGTAGGGAAGGTGACACTGTTAGTGGACTTGAAGATCTCGTCCTTGGTGAAGCCACCCAATACTATACAGCTGCGGGTGTGGTGTAGTCAATAGGCCCAACCGCTTCACGACCTCTGTTGAAATGAGGTTCTTTTGGTTGCCACTATCGACAATGAATTGCCACGATGAATCCTTCACCCACATCTGTGAGTGGAAAATATGCTCCCCCTCCTCTAGATCTTTGAGCTCATTCTTCTGGATTTTGGAAGTGGCAACAGTGGCATTGGGCTCCATGTCAATGATCTACTTCCCTTTTCCATTCCCCTTGTCGGGTTCTGACTTAGGGTCGGAACATGCACTTGATTATAAAGCCTTCTACTCGGCCACCAACGACTTCTTGGTCCGACACTCACTTGTGTTGTGAGTGGGGCTCTTATGGAACTCACACCACTTTCCTATGTCCTTCTTTGGCTTTGTTGTGTTGTTCTTTTCTTGTGGCTTTGACAGGTTGTCTTGGGTCACCCTACCTTGGCTTTGTCCTTTGGTCTTCGGATTCGCAGAACCAAAGTCTCGCTTCTTTTGTTTAAAATTCTGCTCGATCTTGACAGCGTATTGGTACGTCGTGTCAAGCGAGGAGATATTCAGGAACCCCATCTCGTCCTGAATGTATATGTGTAGGCAACCGCAGTATTTGAGTACCAAATGCAGCTTAAAATCCTTGATACCCAACTGTGTGCGAAGGGTATGAAAAATGTTTGTGAACTTCGGCACATCTTGGTCTCTTCCCTGCCACAGCATGGTCCACTTTATGTATTTGTCCTCATAGCTTTTGACAGGGTAGTACTGCTCCTTGATGGTATCCCGGAATGAATTCCAAGTGGGAGCGGTTGAAAACACTGAGTTCGTACTTTCATCCTTCTACTCGCTATAGGTTTCCCACCAGTCCTTGACATGGGGGGCTATTTTGAGAAGTGCAAAAGTGATCTTTTGTTGGATGGAAAAATCATGAACAGAAAAGTACCCTTCTAACAGATTTAACCATTTATCTACGGCATCTGTGTCTATATGACCCTCCAATATCGGGATTTCAAAATTAACTTGTAACTTAAAGGGTGTGACGTTTGTAGAGTAGCTGTTGGAAGTCGATGCGTCACCTCTGGGTAGTAGCTGAAGGATTTGGGCAAAGTTTTCCATCATCGCGTTCCTTTGTCACTTGAGGGCCTCTTCAAACAAGATTTTGATAGGATCTCCTACCCCCTCGTCTTTCTTTTCATCTGCCATGGGAGGCCGTCGGGATTTGTGAGGCTGGTCTTGCAAGGTTCGACAAGTTTAAGCCCTAACGCCTTATATCCCGACCTCGTTGGGGACATGCAAAGAAAAACAGAGAAAGAGCATACCACTCTGATACCACTAATTTAGATTTAAATAGGAACGCAACAAATTACAGATATAACCATAAACATAGAGATGTAGCAGAAATAATACTTCATTCCATTACTGTAAAATACTGAAATATGCTTACAAACGGAAATGGAAATAAACCAGCTAGGGCGATGGTAGCTTATCTTTGAGAAGAGATGTGGTAGCTACATGCCTCTGAACTATGTTACAATGAGGCTCAAAGGCCTATTAATTGTTGAGAAACAATGGAAAACCCTATACATCCAAAAACCTAACCCTAGGAGATAAAACGCCAAACTGTGGGCCCCGTTTTGGGTAAATTGGTACATCAACTTCCCGGGATCGTAACTTTGGCATACGATCTCTGTTTGACACGTACAATATCTCGTTAGAAAAATATATCCGACGACTACAACTTTGGGAAGAGCAACATCAATTCATGGACCCATGTTGCTCCTATTTTTCCCAAAAAAACGTCGTTTTGGGCCTCAAAACGGCTCCAGAAGTTTAGGACCCGAAAAACTGCTAAAAATAGTAAATTGTGCTACAAATAAGGAAACTGAAAAACTGAAAGAGATAGTTGTGGGGGTCCAAGTGGGATAAGTGGGTGGCCACCAACACCCACCTGGATCACTGCCACTATTATTGAATCCAAATCAAGCTTCGATAAGACAAATGAGGAAGAACCTAGGACAAATGGGGGAGAACTTTGGTTACTTTGGGCAGTAAACCAACACCGAGATGAAGCAAAAAACAATAATCTAACAATGAAGGTCATTTCTGAAAACCAAAGGCTCACACTTCACTTTGCTAGAAAGAATACTATTCTAGTAAGCCCTTCGAGGAGAAGAACATTTTTCCCAATCGAATCTAGACTTTTAAAAAACAATTGGGCTTATGTGCTTCTATAAACCAACCACTATATATAATTAGAAACTATTCATTGTAGCAGTGAAAGAGGGTTTGAATATAAACTATTGTGGCAAACTATATACGCCCCGATCCAAATGTGAAATAGTCAATGAAGGAAACCAAAGAAATGGGAGAGGTTACCTACATGGAGCCCAATGCTACTTGGAACTTAGAATTACTCCGCTGATAAACAAATTTTCTAAACAAACCATGCCTCATGAATGAGAAAATCCCAGTGTCATCCCCCATGATGGTGCTACCGGAAATATTGACTACTAGGTTGCTTGTTGTTGGCAAGGGCCATACGACCTCCAATGTAGACCAAGTACCACACAAATCTACCAAGTTCAATGAGACCTTAGATCTCTTACCATAATCACCTTCTCCTTCTAGTTGAAAGTGGTTTTGGCCACCTATCCCCTCATGCATCAACCTATGGCTCATGGAGAATTCTCACTCAATAGGGAGAAATTTAAAATTATTTTATAATATTTATTTTTTAAAATAAATAAATAAAATAATTATATTCCATTTTCTTTAGTTCATTCTTTTGATAATTTATTGTTGAAAATAACATTTAAATTATTATTATTATTATTATTATTATTATTAATTAAAAATTATATAGTTAAACTAAATTTCATCAAAAATATAAAAATATATAAAAATATCTATTTTATTTAAAAAATATTTTATAATATTTAATTTTGTAATAAAATTAGTAAATAAATAAACATTAAAATAAATCAATTTTTTATATTTATTTTAAAAAATAATTTATCTAAATTTATTTAAAATATCAAATTCCACATGTTATTTTTAATGCGCAACTTTGGATTACATTATCCATCACTAAATATCAAGTTCCACATATTATTTTTAATGCGCAACTTTGGATTACATTATGCATCACTAATCTTTAATAAGGTAGTAACGATCAGTGCCCTTATTCTGCTTGTTGGCCAAGAAATGACCCAAAGATCATTTTTCCATATATGGTGTACAATTTTGCAGCATATAAACAACTTTGGTGGGACTTCCTCAATGTTGACAACAAGGTAGGAACACACTACACAAAACTAAAGTTCAGCACCATTGGCCACTACCAAGGGTATCAGCAATGTAAATGGTTCGGAGATTGGTGGACTGATTATGGTGTTAGTAGAACCACAATGGACCTAGTATGGCATGAGCAGTATTGCCGAAGCCATTTTGACCTATGTATTGAGCAACACCTTGAAGAATGCATTCACCCTATTTACAGAACTGTAAAATACATGACAGAAAGTGAATGGTCAACTCATAGGTCATCTCCTTATAATAATTCACTCGAAGAATACATGAGAGAGCATTTGGAGTTTCTTGTCTTAACTAAAGTACAATACCATATTTTTCTAGGGAAACCAATGGTTTTCTGTCGGATATACACAAGCTTGGGATGAACAATTGTATAGAAGAGATAGATTCCCTAGACTGATAGTATTTTGATGGTTCACATGGGCTTTCCGGAAAAAGAATCCATATTGTAATAATGGGTACCAGTCACAAGGGCTAAATTGTGACCAGATTTCCAATGGGCTTTGTTGTACTAAAGTCTCCACTGTGTAAATAATTCACGCACTATATTTTCCCGTGGGCTTTTGAAAAGCATCCACCTTGTTTTGTCGGTATTACATTTCTCGTGGGATTTGACAAAAATCATCAACCTTGTTCAGTCAGAATCACTTTCTGTAGGATTTACTTTTCTGGACTAAAATCTTTGTGCGAATGATGCTCTGGCATTACTCGAAAGCAATAATTCCATCCTCACGGACTAGAATATTTGTGCGGACGTTGCCCTGGCATTATCTGAAAGGAAATGATTCTATCCACCTTTCGGTCTGTCCACTGATAGCCTACAGTAATGCTTGTCCCCTCTCATTCCTATATAATGAGGGTAAGGCTCATTGTTGAGGCATTCAAAGTCTTAGAAATTCATTGAGTCAAGAGTCTCTCTTGCTCTGCATCTGCGAACATTCAGTCTGATCTGCTTGCATCACTAGAAACACTCAAGTCCTTAGGTGATTTTGGAGCCTGCGCATCAATGTGCTCGGCACTGGTGAGAACCTAAAGTGTCCGAATCATTAGAATTCTGTATATGAGTCTAGTTATATTCTGAGGCAGAGCCTATCTTTTTGCCAGGTAGCCTTCGGTATTGCTTGTTCCTTGCGAATGACATAAAGCCCGATAAATGCGAAGATAGTCAATATCTGTAAAGAATCTCTCTGTAATCGTTCTCTGTAAATCTGAAATCCATTCTGCAATAATATGAGTACACCTGTTTTCTCATAAGAATACCTTGCGCATTTTATAATCTGCTTTGGTAGTAGTTGTCTTTGTGCTTTTATCCGAAGTTCACAGGAAGTTTGTAGGAAGTTCGCCAAAGGAACGAAGGGATGCCAAGGCCGTTGTTAGGTGAGGAAGCCGTTGTTGAGGCCATAAGAGCGTAAAAGTTCTGAGTAGGTTCACCACTGGTTCACCAGGAGTTGGCTATCAGAGACAAACGAAGAGACACAGCAAGTAGCAAGCTTGTGACAGAAGCCCCTGCTTAAAATTGGTATCAAAGTTAGTAACGCCTGGTTCAGAAGGTCAGTATTCTAAATCTTATACTCATAACAAGAATGGATTTATTCCGGAAATCTGTTTCTTTCCGTGAATTAGAAGAGAGAGAGTCTCAGGCTGAAGAAAATCCTTTGAGAGATATGTTTGCTACAAGTTCCAGTGATGTGTTAAATTCTGTTGAACTTGAGTATGAAGAACCTCAGCCTTCAGCCCGATGGGAACTACCTACCATAGCTCCCTCAGAAGTATATAATGATATTTCTATATTTCATTTAAAATCCGCCACTAGGATAAGCATTAAAGAGTCTGTGAGTCAGATTCAAGAAAACTCAGATAATATTCAGACCATTTCTCTGTTAAATCCTAAAGAGTTACAGGCAGAGGCCAAAAGACTGAAAACAAATTATCTGCATTTAGGATGCATACAAGTGGGAATCAATCCCTTAACACATAAAGGGTTACATACTTTTGTGTTAGCTACTGTCTGAGACCTGACACGCAATAAGTATACTGATTCCTTAATTGGCAGTATAGTTACTCCACTTTCTAATGGCCCAGTCTATTTTGACTGTTATCCAAATTTCTCTATCTACACATTTGATGAAACCATTGACGAGATCTTACAGCTCCAGATCCAAACCACTGGTTTCGATATGCACAAAAAGAGAAATAATATTGCCATTCAAACCAAAGGCTGTTTTCACCATACCAATACTCTGTGGCCAACCATCTGCCATACACCCAGTCGTGACTCAAAGTCAAGTGTTGTTATCCTAACTGATGCGAAAAATCAGAAAATAGAGCATCAGACAATCCGTTTGGAAGACTTGACATTTCCAGAACACTGGGTAGTGAATAATCCTAAGCCTCTAATGCTGAAGAAAATCACCTCAGCTCATATTACAGAACACCCATCTTCTGCTATCATATATTTTCCTAGAAGATCCACCATTGACTACCGAGGTATTGACATCGCTTGTAAATAGTCCAAATATTACAGAGATCCTTCCACTGTAGATACTGCTTGTTCCAATTCATCTTCTTGTAGACCTAATTCCTTGTTTGAGTTAGAATAGCTTGTAAATTTTTCCTTTTTAGAAGTCAAATTTCCAAAATGTCAAGAAAGTATCAATTTGCTTACACTTGCAAAAATTGCAAGCCATGCCAACCACAATCCCAGATCTGGCACAGCCCCTCCTTCAACATCTGTTAATCCGTGCCCAAATTCCAAATGCTCAGACATTCCTTTCCCTCATGAGTAGGATGTTGATCATGTACTTATGATGCATGAGATTGTTACATTAGAAGGAGAAGACTCGAGGCTAACTAAGATGATGTGCCTAATGAGACCTGCTAAACCCAGATATGGTCTAGGATACCTTGAGCAGGCAAATTGCCTCATACCAGATTGCAGATTTCGCCCAATTCCTGATGACTGCAAAAAGCCTGCAGTAATGGAGATGCACAAGTTCTTCTCTCTCATGGATGGATTCCTGAAATCTGAGATTAGTGCCCAATGGATGAAAGAAATGTAAAATTGGGATCTATACACAAATCCCCAGGCAGATGAATTTGATATAAATTACACTCCGAAAGAGAAGAAATAATTAGCTGAAGATTGGAAACATTTTATGGAAATGAATAATACATGGATATCTTTTTATTCTTGGAAAGATAATATTTCTCCATTAAATGTTTTTACTGGCTCAACAAGCACTTCAGCAAATAAGCATGCTTGGACTGCATTAGATGGAACAAAAGTTGAAACTCCTTCAACATTTCCCCCTTTCAAAGGAATTGTTATTGGAGAAAACCAAAATGCAGCTAAAGCCATCCCACTGGTGCAGAAAGATGACAATGCCTTAGGCATTGATGGAAGAATATAGAAGGCCAGTGAACAATTGAACTGGACAAACACTGCAATAAAAGGCTTAGAGATCAATGTAGCCAAATCAACAGAGGTCAAAGAACAAATTGATATTGTTCAAGTGTCAATTAATGATGTAAATAATTGTCTGAATAATGTATAGCATGATACTTCAGTTATTAGATCATATGCTAGAGAATCTTTATCCAAAATTGAAGGAGTAGAAGAAAAATTAGTTGGTCATTTGGATACAACTAAAAGCCTTATTTCTGGTCTAGAAAATAAAGTTGAAAAAATGAATTTGTCTAAAATATAAAGACCAGTCCCAAACTCCTTTCTTATCAAAAGAAATATAAAGATTCAGGATCCTATTAAGCCTATCGATAGGTTCCCATCATTGTTTCCTAAAAAAGTAGCCACGTCTTCAGAATTTGAGGCTATAGAGAAAATAACTATTGCATCCTTATTTAAGGATGAAGAAGAAAAAGTAAAGGAACAAAAAGATCTTGATACACAGATCTTTCCCATATATGAACCTCTTGACCATAGGTTCACCAGATATCCAACACCTGACATTGAACGAAAAGGCAAACTTCCTAAAGCACATACCTTTTTCCCAGAACCTCACAGAGAATGGAATATTGATAATATGAGTGTTGGCCAAATCAGGAAAATGATTGATATGATGTATACAGAATATAAACTCATGTGTCTTAGAGGGAAAAGTGAAATTGATGCTTGCAGGACCATCATTCAGTGTTTTACAGGAACACTCCTCAGGTGGTGGGTGACAAAATCATCTCCAAAGCTTATTGAAACCATGGAAGCAGAAGTTCTTAAAGATGAGAAAGGAGATGTCATACACAATTCTGATGGCACTGTTACCAGCAATATGATAGGATCATTGACATCGATGATCCTAGAACATTGGTGTGGAAGTGAGATAGAGATTGCTGATAAAAATGAAGTTATTTTAATGAATATGAAGTGCCACAAAATGTCCCAATTCGAAGACTTACATAGAGATTGGACGCAAAGGATATATGAGGTTAAAGATTCAAAGAACCTGTTATGGAAACAGGTATATCTTGCAGCCTTGCCATCTAGATTTATAGATTACATTATATTACCAAAAGTCTTTGAGTTACCTTTTGAGTCCTATACATGGGGTGAGATTTATGCACATATTAAAAAGACACTAGTGAGTCTTTGTACCAGCTCAAAGGTAAATAAATCACTGGAAAAACTTTCCAGACTACCAGATAAGAAGTCCATCTGCAGCAAGTATGGACTGAAAGCAGATGATCCTTTGGTAAAAAGGAGAAAAGCTAAGAAAAGATCAAAAAGAGAGTTCAAAGAAACTTTCTACAAGAATCAGAGAAATTGTCCAAAGGATAGAAGGAGATATCTCAAGCAAAGCAAAGGCCAAACCTCCAAAACAAAAGGGGATATTATAAATATGTTCCAAGAACACATTACTACAATCCTTCAGATATACATCTACATTCTACAAAACAAGATAAATGGCACAAGATTACTTGTTGGCTATGTGGACAAAATGGCCATACCTCTTCCAGATGTCCAGAAGGTGAAGCTTCAAAGAAAAATAGAGGAAAGAAATCAGAAGCCTTTGTACAGAAAGGCAAACAAGTCAAGCAGGAAGGAAGAGGACCAATGATATGCATGAAATGTGGTTCTCACACTCACAGAACAGAACATTGCCCTAATGTTGTAATCAGAGACATAGCTCAGCAACATCAGATTGAAGAATCGTCTTATGATTCTTTCAGTTCTTCTTCTGCAGAGGAACTACATGCTCATATACAGCAATATTCGGATTCTAATACTTTAGAATGTTTATGTTTTGACTCTGAAGAATGTGCTTGTCAAATTCAATACAAATCTGATTCTGAATTTCACTATGAATCAAGTGAAGAAGGGGAAAAACTCAAACCCAAAAACAAAAAAGTTCTCATGGTCGCTACTGAAGAAGAAGATGAATTGAAGATCTTATCACAGATAAGAGCCATGGAGGATGGAGATATGAAGAATCGCCTGACTAAAGCATTCATGGACCAGTTAAAATCCAAAGATTCAAGAGATTCAGGTAAGAAATCTTTATTCATTGATGCTTCATATGAGAGAAATATAAAATCATTCCAAAGGCATCTACAGAAACCGGACAGAATGAGATCACTCACTCTAGGAGAAGTAAGTCATGAGATTCATAATCTCAAGACAAAAATTTCTGCAATGAAAGCTCAAATTACAGATTTGAAGAAAGGAAAAAAAATAACCACAGAAGAAACAACTGATGATCAGGCATGGGATACTGTTCAATATAGCAGTAATCAAGAAGTTCAAGTTGCTGAAGGAATTAAGGATCCAAATTTTGGATTCAGAGACATGAGATTATTAACTATCTCCTACCAGCAACATCACGTCAAAGTGAATATCTGCATAAAAGGGCAAATGTTTGAAATGATTGCTCTTCTTGATTCAAGAGCAGACATCAATATCCTCAATATGAAGAATGTGCCCACAAAAATTGGGTTACTGCAGAAAGAAAGGTAGTTGGTTTGGGTAACAAAAAGCTCCAATATGAGGTACCCAAAGCTTCTCTTTGTTTTGAAACTCACTATGCCTATCTAAAATTTGCAATAGCAACATTCCAGTAGATTGCATACTTGGAAATGTATTTTTGGGAGCAGTAAAGCCTCATGGCTCACTCAGGCTCAAAGGAGGAAGAGCTGGTTATTTCATTTTAGTCCCCACATCTAAAGGGACAAAAAAGAAACTTGAGCTTCCACATATTTCCAATCCCGGAATCTCAACAATGGTCCAAACTGTGCAAAATTTGGACATAGCTGAAGCTCGATTGTCAGATCTGAAAGATCGGAAATCTACTCTTAGAATAGAAAAACAACTCAAGTTTCCCCAAGCAAGATTGAAGATTTGAAGAAACAAATAGAAGATGAATGCTGCTCTGAAGAACCTAATGCTTTTTGGCATAGGAAGCAGCACACAGTTGAGCTCCCTTACAAGGAAGGATATGCTGGTAAGCCTTGTAAGAGCCGAGCTATTCCTATGAGCAAAGAATATAGAGATCTTTGCGAAAAAGAAATTCAGCAGCTCCTTAGCAGAAAATTGATTAGAGAATCAGACAGTCCTTGGAACTGTTATGGGTTCTATGTGAACAAGAGAGCTGAATAAATCAGAGGTATCCTGAGGTTAGTAATCAATTATAAACCTCTGAATTCAGTCTTAGCAGATGACACCTATCCCATACCACATAAAGGAGATTTAATCAGAAGGATAGCAGGAGCTAAGATTTTCTCTAAGATTTGAAGGCAGGATTTTGGGAAGTTCCCATTTCAGAAAAAGATAAATTCAAAACTGCTTTCAGTATACCAACAGGCCACTACGAGTGGAATGTAATGCCTTTTGGGTTAAAGAATGCGCCATCAAAATTACAAAAAATAATGAATAATATCTTTAAGCCATATTTTGACTGGCTTATTGTATATATAAATAATATGCATATAGATGATGTGCTGATATTCTCCAAAATCATTCAAGATCATCTCAAGCATGTAAATATTTTTAAGAATTTAGTTAACCATAATGGGTGAGTGCTCAAGAAAAAAATAATGGTATTTCAATAAATAATAAAAATGAATGCATTATAATAAATTTAAAAGGAATAATTTCAGCTCTAATAAATTTTGATTTTAAAAAATAAAAATATAAAATATATTTAAAATTACCATTTCAATATAAATATATAAAAAAAATTATATCAAAAATTAATAATTCCTTTGACTCCAAAAATTATTGTTTTAAATGGAAAAACCACGTTATTGTTGCGTGTTGCTTTCGGAACTGCAATTTAAAATGCTGATGAGCAACGTCATAGTGCCACACCTTTCCTATTTAAATCGCAGGGAAAATGCAATTTGAAAAGGTGATAATAAATATTACGCATTTCAGAATATTTAATATTTAATGAGCATTTCATGAGTCATTGGGTTTTGGAATCTTCCCACTCATCAAAGTCAATCTATTAATTCATGTGAAACTAGCACTATTAAATTCAAATCTCGTAATATTTAATGAGGATTTTATCATCTCAATCCTCAACCAATAAAAACTTAATGGCGTTGTCAAAAGATGTGACAAATTGGCCAGGACGGCAAGAAAATCTGAATCCGGAAAAAAAAAAATAAGAACATAGAGAATTATGGGCTAGTTAAAACTGTTTTTAGAGTGTTTTTTGGATAAGGAAACAGATTAACAGTCAGAGGCATTTTGCAGGAGTGAAAGTCTGCACTTTAGGGACCATTAACAGGTTATTCCAGGTGTTTTAGTTTTCTTTGAATAAGGGTGATGAGTCAGCCTGCATTCAAGAACTGTACCTAGATATAACTATCCTCACTGCTGATTTGACATCTAATTTATAATAAATTTTCCCACTTGTAAAACAAAAAAAACACCCAAAATCTTGGAATTTCTGCTAGAATTTATCCAAAATTCCTTCTTTTTTTTTTTAACTAATTTGTGGGTTTTTAAACTTCACTAAATTTGGATTCACTGACCAGTCTATCTAAACTCTATAAATTCCCTTATCACACATTTGCACATCAGCGTTGGAGGAAGATGTCTTCTGCAATGGATGTGCAGACCCAACAGCTCAGCAGTGCTATTCAAAAGCTCATGTCCAATGGAATTAACAACCTGAAGGTGCAGGACAGATGTATCGTGCCTCCCCATGAGCGCCCACAGATTTGTGACGTCTCTTACTCTGAGAGCATTCCTGTGATAGACCTAAAACATCTCGACGGCGCTAACAGAACGACAGTAGTCCATGAAATCGGACGCGCATGTGAAGAGGACGGTTTCTTCCAGGTACACACACCTCAATCCCTACCAGCAATTCTCCCTCCTGTCATTGTTTTATACTATATGGTTGATTTTTTATCATACTTGCAGACTATTCAGTCTATAGATTTCTGTTGGCATGCTGGTATTAAGTTTCATATTGGAGTGACTGTATTATATTTTTTTGTTTTGTTGATATCAGATAGTGAATCATGGCGTTCCAGAGAACGTCATGAAAAGCATGATGGATATAGCCAAAGAGTTTTACGAAATGCCAGTGGAAGACCGAGCATGCCTCTACTCAGAGGACGTAAAACAGCAAGTCCGGGTTTTTACCAGCTTGAATCTTAGCAAAGACAAGGTTCTGAACTGGGTGGATTATCTCACGCAGCCTTGTCATCCTCTGGAAGAAGTCATCGGCTCTTGGCCTGAAAAACCTGCAGCCTACAGGTTATCACCAAAACTTTATCCAAGACATAGAGCACTAGGAATGATTCATCTTAACCCACCATGCAAATGTTTAGCTTGTTTGACTTAGTTTTTCTTACAGAGATATTGCGGGCAAGTACGCTGGTGAGTTGAAAGCATTGATATTAAGGCTGCTGGCTGCAATTTCAGAAGCTTTAGAGCTAGATTCTGATTACTTGAATAATATTTTTGTAAAATATAGCCAAATGATGAATATAAATTACTATCCTTCATGCCCAAACCCAGATTTCACTCTGGGTCTACCAAATCATTCAGATGTGTTGGGCATTGGATAATCCAGCACTCCCCATGTGTTTTGTGACATGGACTAACCGTCTATCGAGGATCCGTTAACTCTGGCGATGCGTCTGTTTACTAACACCTGCGGGTTTTGATATAACGCCAATCGTGATCCCAAGAAGTGGTATAGGAGCCAAAGGTTTCGAGTTTGAATCACACCCGGCTCGCGCTGGGGGATATTGTTGGGCATTGGATAATCCAGCACTTCCCATGTGTTTTGTGACATGGACTAACCCCCTGAGGATCCGTTAACTCTGGCGAGTGTTTTCTGACATGGACTAACCGCCTCTCGAGGATGCGTTAACTCTGGCGATGCGTCTGTTTACTAACACCTACGGGTTTTGGTGTAATGGCAATCGTGATCCCAAGAAGATGGAAGTGCCCTCACTGTGTTAATGCAAAGTGATGTGAGTGGCCTGCAAGTATTGAGAAATGGAAAGTGGATTGCAGTAGAACCCTTAGCAAACGGGTTTGTGGTCAATTTGGGAGATCCGTAGCAAACGGGTTTGTGGTCAATTTGGGAGATAGGCTGCAAGTTAGAAACAATGAGCATATCTATATAGTTAGTTTTGGAGTTGTTTTTAGTGTGATTTTTTGGAGATTTCGGTGACGGAATCTGGCCGAAAAAATTGAGGTTAAATCTTGAGTTGTATTATTTAAAATGGTTTTTTAATTGCATATTTAGATTCAGCACCCTTGAAAACCCCCTGAGACGCTTTGATTGTGCAGAAATTAGCTATCAAACTTGCGATTTCAATAAATTACTCCGTAATACGAGAAAAACCAACCCGAAAAGCTTCCAAAAAATTTCTCTAGGACAACTCTGTTAGTTTTTCTCTCTATACAAGAATTTGATAGTATTAATTGAATTTGATTGGTGTGTGATTTGAATGCGTTAGGTTGTGAGCAGTGGGAGATTTAGAAGCGTCGAGCATCGAGTAATAACGAATATGCAGAGTGCACGCATATCAATTCCCACTTTCTATTCGCCTTCAGACGATGCTTTTATTGCTCCTGCAACAAGCATGGCGAATGAACAGCAGCCAGCTTTGTATCGAGGATATAAGTTTGAAGAGTATTTGGCAGCTTTCTGGAACCAGGAATTAAAGGGAAGGAGTGTAATGGATCATTTCAAGATCTAATGGACATTGATTTCTATGGGAGCTTTCTAAGAATTTCAATAATAGTTTGCCTTTGCGGTTGGCATATTAGCCCCCACCATGATAATGTGCATTCATGGAAGTTCTAAATAAATATAGAGATCACAGGCCGGATTATCTGCGTTTTTAGTGTTTTATATATGTCTTTCATTTTTATTAAATTTGATATAAGGGGTTGCGTGAAATTAGAAATTAAACAGTGAAATTTACTTTACGTGTTAAATTTATTTATGTTTTTGAAATATATTTTAAATAACATAAAAACATTGATCATTTTAATAAAAAAATTATTAACCAAATTATTAACATTGATCATTTTATTAAAAAAATTATTAACTAAAATTAAAAAGAATTGATAAATGCTTTTTAATTATTATATTTGACAAAGATTTTTATAAAAAATAAAAAGAATTAACATATGTTATTTATGTTTATGGAGTGTAGAATAAATAGTGATAAGGTGTTTTTTTAAGGTATTTTATGGTGAAAAAGTTATTGGTTCGAAACAAGCATATAAAAATCAAGCAATGCTAGATTTTGACAACTTGGATACCTCTGAGTGGTGGCTACTCAAACCAAATATTAGGAGTGTCAATCATTTCAAGACTCACATTACCTTAAAGATTTGTCAAAATTATAAGCATACTTTTTATTTATACATTAATCAAGCCATGCTAGATTTTGACAACTTAGATACCCTGAATGGTGGCTACTCAAACCAAAGATTAGGAGTGTTAATCATTTCAAGACTCACATTACCTTAAAGATTTGCCAAAATTATAAGCATACTTTTTATTCATACATTTAAAATGCACAAAATTATAATTTCATCTAAATATTATTATAGGGAAAAAAAGGAACAAACAAACTAAAGTATACTATTTATGTATTATATTTTATTATATCCACAATGAGGCTGAATGGAGGAAAACGAGACCCTATGAGATATGTGCCAAGCCTTAATTAACAAAGTTGATGATGGAACAGTCTGTAGGGTGGCGCAACCACCGCACATGCTATTGCATGCACATCACCATTGAAGGAATGTTGTGTACTAGGTTACTACAATGTTAGATGTGGGAAGTGATGGAAGCACTAGTGGCAATTAAGGAGCTTGCCATGTGGGAGGGGAGGGTTATTACTCAATTCTCCCCTAAGTGCAGAGAAAACATTAGGAAGCATGTTGGAGAATTTTTTCAGCTTGCAAAACTATTTCAAGGTAGCAACGAGATCGAGGGGCATGTCGCTTAGCCCCTCCAGCCAGTTTGCAAGGAAGTGAGTATATTTTCGTTGACCATCTTGCAAAATCTTAAGAGGTTTTATTGCATGAAACTTCTTGGTTGATGGCTTGTAGTTGTGGTTTCTATCAAGTCCCTTTTTGGTTGTTTTTCACTTGGATTATAGCTTGGTCTTTTGTCTGTTGGTGGTTTAGTCCTCAATTTATCATTCTCGTAGGTTGTAAGAGCTTTAATGGAACTGCCCACAGTGGCGATGGGTATGGTAAATGGTCATGTATCTATTAAGAATTTTCTCCTTGTCGGAGGAGCCAATTCCTCTGTAATGTGTAATTGAATTATGTCATGCATGGTGATGGTAGTGGGAATTATGTCTGGGATGGTTCCAAAGAAGCCTTAAGTTGTAAAATAAAAAATAACCCTTGTTCCCTCAATCATCCTTATGGTTCATGACATTTTATAAACCTTTTAGACTCCATGATTTCCCCCTATTGTGATAGAACTTTGCATAGTGAGGGAAAAAACCTTTGTTGGGATCCGAGGGAAATTGGGTATATCCTCCTCCTGTGTTCATCAAGCATGTAATGGTGGACCAGTCCAGGGATAAGGAGTTTCCCACTCTTCGAAGAGAGAAGGTGTGCCTTTTCTACCCAACTGTAACCATATTCAGTTATTTGTCTCAGACTTTGATGCCGAGTAAGTTAAAGGGGAGGAAATTATGGTCTTGTCCAGAGACCGAACCACTTAAGTTCTCAATGAATAATTTATATGATATGTGTTTATGTCATCCAGCAGTAACAAGTGCTCTCCATCCAGGGAAATTAATCTTGAAGTGCAAATGAAGTGTTATTTATTGGCGGCATAAACAAGGTCTATTCTACTTGGGCAAAGACATAAAGGGTGAGGTCTAGGGGAATCCTATAGTGGACTACCTTCTAGAACATGAAAACATGGCTTGGTTGGGTGCTCGCTCACGCCACAGTATGGGGCATAGAGGTGGCATACGGGGCCATGGAAGAGGATGTGGCAGGGGCCATGACCAGGATCGTGAGGGCGAACTGAGATATTAAGTGGCCACTTCATCTAAGGCAAGAAATGTATTGGAACACTTGGAGATCTATGTAGGAAGAGAAAGAAGACCACAATATGATGCAGACATATTAAGAGAATTTAGGGACTTAGTGGAGGACCTAGGACACACCAGAGGCTAATGGACATTGCTTAGACATACACTACATATTTACTAGAAGAATAAGACTATGTTAGCAATGATTTTGGCTGAGAATTCACTTGATTTTCAAGGCATCACTACTAATTTGATTGAGATAAGGAGTGAGACACAAATACTGAGGCTCTAGATGATTCTATTGGACAACAGAATGGCTCAGATTGATGGAATGGGGTCCCTCGGGTCAATTTTATTGAATTTTGAGTCATTTTTGCAATATCTTTTTGTAGCAAAGGTAAAGTCTCCATGAAATGTGGAAAGCAGAGTGCGAAGCTCAGTAGAGTCAAAGGGGCTTTAGTGCCTTAGGTGGGCAGGTAATAGAGTTGTTTTGAGACCCTCCCATGGTCTACGGACCATGGTATTGTAAAGCAAAGGCTATATAAAGTTTAGTCATAGTGAGTCTTAGGGGGTAACTTGAAGAAGAATCATTGTAAGGGAAAGGTGCTAAGACAAGAAAGGTTTGTTTCTTGTACTTAGGCGAAAGGGGAAGGTTCTTGCAGCTGAGTGCGTGAAGACCTTGGTAATTCCACAAGATGAGTGCGCGAGCCCCTGCAGGTGAGTGTGTAGGGATAAAAAGTCTATATCTAAACGTTTACATCTAATAAAGATTGTTTTGGGCCGAAATTGATGTATCTGTGTTATTTTATTTACTTCTACAAAGTTTATGTATCTTCACTCTGTAATATGTTTTATATGAATGAATGCTTATTTACTGCGCGAAACTGGTATATCTATAATATTTATGCATGATAAGTACAATTAAGTACCTTTGCGTGTAGAAATTTCACCTGTAGATCAACTAATATATGCAATGTACTAAAGCATAAAACTAGATCTACTTCTACCATAAACATTGGGAAGCTTAATCACATATGAGCAGTATCAAACAAGAACAGATATAACTGAGAATGAGAAGCAATCACACATAACACAAATGATATAATTCGGGGAAAGCCTCAGCCTAAAACCCCATTCTCTATAGTATCATACAAGTGGAAAATAGTCACAGAATTACACAAAGCCTTAGCTTGGAAGCCAACCAGCTCTCAGTATAATCCCTCTGTTGCTCACAGACAATCAAAGGCCTCTCAAAAACCTTCTCCTCTGCCCTCCAAGCCTCCTATTTCCTTGCGCAGTTTTTCTTGGGGTCCTGTGCTTCCACACATGTGAATTCCTACCTCACACTGCTCACTTGGCCCAGTAGTAACTACGCAATCCTGAAGGAGATAAATCCTTCTGCATGGATGAGTTTCCTTTATAGGAAAAATCCATCCAACTGATAGTACACTATCCCTCCTCTGATCTCAACTGGGTCTTTCTCTGAACTGACATGCATGAGTTATTTATGAGAGAATATTCAGTTATCTGAAGTGCAACAGTTACATGCATGCAAGCATTAACTAGCTGAACTCACAATCAGTTCCTCCAACTGTTGGAACTAATCTAACTAGACTTAACTCAGTTAACTGAGCTAACTAATTACAACTCACTCTTATCTCTTTAACTAATGGATAAATCCCTTAATCAAAGGAATAACTATTGCATGTCATCACATAGTCTTCATCTTCATGTTTATATTTCCTTAACTAATTAACTCAAGATGAATTAATTAATTAATTTACAAACAGCTGCTAAGATCAAATTTGAATTTTACTTCACAATTTTAGTTCAGGGACTAACTAAAATTGGAATCTGTTCCGAATTGCTATTTTTAGCAATGTTATTTATAACACTTCCATTTTTCATTCTTTATTGCTCAGTCTAGCACTAGTACCTAAACTGCTATTTATAGCAGTGCTATTTTTAGAACTTCTATTTTTAGCATTTTTTGTTGCCATTTTCAACACTCCCTCTCAACAAAAAAGGCTTCAACTCGAACCCGATCCTGAACCTTTGGACTGTTCTGCATGCAACACTTCTTCCAAATGTGTACACTCCAGTAACTCTAGAAACAAAAAAACCTCCCAACTAACCTCTCTGTTGGGCTAGAAACACACTCTGATGTTGAAGCTCCTTCTGCTACTGACAAGTGCTCCCTCTCTGACCTCTGAATTGCTGCAACACTCCATGCATCTCGCACCATTGCACACCTCTCTGTGCCATCCTGCACTGTTGTAACACTCTTGTGCCTCTCGCATTTTTGCAGCTTGCTAGCTCTACACAGTCTTGGGACTCTTGCACTGTAGCTCTCTTTGTCTCTCCATCCGCATCTGTCTCTACCCAATTAGCCAGTCCTGCTACTCCTCGTCGGGGTTCCCGTAGTAAGGTCCAATCAAAGAGGCTGGGTACCTCAAGGATCCTACCCCTATTTCATCTTTCTTGGATTTATCACTCCACATTGCCCCACCTCCCACCTGGAGGTATGGCTGCATGTGATCCCTCTATCCACTTGGCTCGAAATTTCCCCCTACTGGAGGTCTCTGGATGAATGGATGTCTCCACTTGATCTCCTCTCAGCTTCTCTAGTTGTGGCTGCTCCACAACCTCCTGAAGTTGCTTCACCAACTATGGCTCCTCCACAATTGTCTAAGACTTCTTTTGGCGCTGCATATTGAGAGGTAGTGTACTCTCCCTCTCAACCACCAAGTCTCCAACAGTTTCCTTACTCCTCAAGGCTTTGCATGCATCTTGAACCTCAAGAGGATACAAGTTCTTGACTCGTGAACCGATATGCTTCACCTGTCTCGTGATGATGTGTCTAAGGAAAACCTTTCCCTTACTGAAGACTACATCATAGCCTCTGTCTTCTAGCATCACGATCGATACCAAGTTTTTCTTCAGTCCTGGTACATACTTGACATCTGTCAAGGTAATCCGATCTCCATGCTCCCTCTGAAAAGCAACCATGCCTACACCTGAGACACTATACTTTTCATCATTACCCATCTCTATGAGTATCTGGAGATCCATCTCCTCCAAGGTACTGAACAAAATATTATCGTCAGTCATGTGGAATGAAGCTCCACTATCAAGAAACCAACTACATCCCACCATGGATGAAACCATGCATGTGATGAGAGTGAAATCCAACTCGCACTGTGAGGCAAGAGCCTCACCTTCTGATCCTTCCAAGGATCCCTTCTTGGATTTCTTTAGTGGAAAATTTGTAGCAAAATGGCCCACCTCATGACAACGAAAGCATCGCACTTTCGATTTGTCAAACTTCTTCCCACCATGGGAAGAACTCGAATTGGAATGAGAATCCTTCTCCTTCCCTTTCTTTGCCTTACTCGCTAAGGCACAGTTTTCTTCATCCTCCATGGATGAAGAACCATCTCTGGTGCTTCTCCTTATCTCCTCCTGCATCAAATCCGACCAAAGTCATTCCCAATCTGGCAGTTTCTCTCTTCCATTAACTGAGTCTTGGTAGCTATGCCAGCTCTTAGGAAGACCGAGGAGAGCAAGACTCACCATGTCATTATCGGTTGTCGTGACCCCTACACTACTAAGCTCATCCCTGCAGGTCGTGAGCTTGGTCAGGTATGTTGAGATCATGTCGCCCTTTACACACTTGATTTTCTGAAGCTTGTCTTTTAGCGCCAGCTTCCTCTGATCGCTGCTATTCTGATACAGATCTTTCAATGTTTTCCACATCGAAAACGGAGTCTCCTTCCCATGGAGGCTCGAGACAATGTGGTCTTGAACTCCCTCCAAGAGGATTCTCCTTGCTCTAGCCACACATTTCTTCCATTCCGCCAATTCTTGGGCATTAACTGTTGGGGGCTTGGGGAATTCTTGATCAATGAAGTCATTCAGCTCGTTGTCCTCTAATACCACTTCCATGCGATCCTTCAAGGCTATATAGTTTGAGCTGCCATTAAGGGCATACTCAAGTCTCAAACCATTGACCGCCATTGAAGAAATCTGAGATGTGATAAGAACTCGATATCTATATCAGGAACACTAAACTTCATACTTCTCCCTTCTTTGTATATAGTTCTTTGCTTGATTCACCTTTGCTCCGATACCATGTAGAAATTTCACCTGTAGATCAACTGATATATGCAATGTACTAAAGCATAAAACTAGATCTACTTCTACCATAAACATTGGGAAGCTTAATCACATATGAGCAGTATCAAACAAGAATAGATATAACTGAGAATGAGAAGCAATCACACATAACACAAATGATATAATTCGTGGAAAGCCTCAGCCTAAAACCCCATTCTCTGTAGTATCATACAAGTGGAAAATAGTCACAGAATTACACAAAGCCTTAGCTTGGAAGCCAACCAGCTCTCAGTATAATCCCTCTGCTGCTCACAGACAGTCAAAGGCCTCTCAAAAAACTTCTCCTCTGCCCTCCAAGCCTCCTATTTCCTTGCGCAGTTTTTCTTGGGGTCCTGTGCTTCCACACATGTGAATTCCCACCTCACACTGCTCACTTGGCCCAATAGTAACTGCGCAATCCTGAAGGAGATAAATCCTTATGCATGGATGAGTTTCCTTTATAGGAAAAATCCATCCAACTGATACTACATTGTCCCTCCTCTGATCGCGATCGGTCTTTCTCTGAACTAACAGGCATGAGTTATTTATGAGAGAATATTCAGTTATCTGAAGTGCAACAGTTACATGCATGCAAGCATTAACTAACTGAACTCACAATCAGTTCCTCCAACTGTTGGAACTAATCTAACTAGACGTAACTTGGTTAACTGAGCTAACTAATTACAACTCACTCTTATCTCTTTAAGTAATGGATAAATCCCTTAATCAAAGGAATAACTGTTTCATGTCCTCACATAGACTTCATGTTTATATTTCCTTAACTAATTAACTCAAGATGAATTAATTAATTAATTTACAAATAGCTGCTAAGATCAAATTCGAATTTTACTTCACAAATTTAGTTCAGGGACTAACTAAAATTGGAATCTATCCCGAACTGCTATTTTTAGCAACGCTATTTATAGCACTTCCGTTTTTCATTCCTTGTTTCTTATATTGTGTGTGGAGCATGATTGTTCAGAGGTCTTTGTTTCAGCCGGATGTATACCCCAGGAATTTTGTACACCCCTCCACGCGGGGGGCGGGGGGGACTTGTCCCCCCCGCGGGGGTCCGGGGGGGCCGATCCCCCTCGGCTGAGGGGTCCGGGGGCTAGCGGTTCCCCGACGGGGGCTCGGGTGCAGCGCCCCCGAAGCTAAAAACAACTGTAAAATTGCCTTGTAAAAGTATAGTAATTTCTAGTCAATCTGGGCCGTTCATTAGGCAGATGATCTAACGGTAGAACTTATGTTTAGTTTAGGGTTTTTTGCCCTAGAAGGCACCCCCTCTCTTTGTATGAGGGTATTGTATTGGAGGCTGAGATATATATGTCTATTCTGTGAGCGAGAAACGGAGAGGTTAGACTGTGAGAGAAAACAGAGGATATTACAGCGGATTTGTTGTAGGTTGTGTCTCTTTATTTTGTTGGATAATAGAAAGGAAGGACTGGCTGTTCGAGGTGGACGTAGCCCAAACTGGGTGAACCACGTATATCTGTGTCTCTCTTGTTTTGTGCGTTTTTTGTGTTTATATTTTTGCAATATTTTGTGTTCCATTGCTCCATAATATATAATTTCTAACAATTGGTATCAAAGCCGAAGGTCTATTTGGCTGATAAACTCGCAGGAAAGAAGGGTTCCTGGTTCGAGTGGGAGCAATGGCGGAAGATGGTAAGTTTAGGGTCAAGAAATTTAACGGCCAAAACTTCTCGCTGTGGAAGATGCAGATGGAAGATTATCTGTATCAGAAAGATCTATACCTACCATTGGGCGGAAAAACAAAGATGCCGACGGGTATGAAAGATGAAGAATGGAACCTTCTCGATAGAAAGGCACTCGAAACAATACGGTTTTGCCTTGCTGCGTCAGTCGCCTTCAACATTTCGAAGGAAACCACAACAGAGGGTTTGATGCAGACGTTTTCGAAACTATATGAAAAACCCTCGGCCTCAAACAAGGTAATTCTTATGAAACGGTTATTTAATATGAATATGTCGGAAGGTGGATCTGTTGCAAACCATTTAAATGATTTTAATACCGTTACAAGTCAGTTAAGTTCTGTAGGGGTAAACTTTGATGATGAAGTTAGAGCTCTGTTATTCTTGTGCTCATTACCAGAAAGTTGGAATGGCTTGGTAATGGCCATTAGTAACTCCGTTTCTGGATCTAGTACTTTAAAGTTTGATGATGTTGTCGATGCTATCCTTAGCGAGGAAATGCGACGGAAAAGCTCCGGTGAGACATCGGGAAATGCTTTGAGTGCAGAGTCTAGAGGAAGAAAATGGAAAGAGGAAAGAGCTCAGGATATCGCAGTAAATCAAGGAAAGGCAGATCCAAGTCCAAATCGGGGATAGTGTGCTAGAAATGGGGAAAGAAAGGACACCTAAAGAAAGACTGTAGATCTCGGAAGGGAAAAGAAGGAGATGCACAGTAAGAAAACAATCATGAAGCAAATGTGACAGGTGAGGTGTTACAAGATGCTTTGATTCTTTCTTTCGAAAATATTACTGATTCCTGGGTGGTAGATTCAGGGGCTTCATTCCATGCCACACCTGATAAGAAATACTTTCATGACTATATTCAAGGAGATTTTGGACAAGTTCGTCTGGGTGATGATAAACCCTGTAAAATCGTTGGAATGGGTAAGGTTCTTGTAAAACAGCATAATGGAAACCAATGGCTATTAAAGGAGGTAAGGCATGTTCCAGATCTAAAGAAAAATCTGATTTCAATAGGACAGTTAGGCGGTGAAGGTTGTGTGACAACTTTCACAGATAAAGCTTGGAAGGTCACCAAAGGAGCCCTGGTAATAGCAAAAGGCGAAAAGGTTGGTACATTGTATTTATGCAATGGTATTTCTAACTCTGTTAATGCTTTAACTTCCAAAGGAGCAGATGCAGCATTATGGCATCATAGTCTCGGACACATGAGTGAAAAGGGGATCAAGATTCTTCACTCAAGGAATTTGTTGCCAGGTTTGAAGAATGTTGATTTGGACTTCTGTGAGAATTGCATTTATGGAAAACATAAGAGAGTCAAATTTCTCAGAGTTGGGAAAGAAAAGAAGAATGAAAAATTAGAGCTTGTGCATACAGATGTATGGGGACCTGCTCAGGTATTATCTCTCGGTGGCTCTCATTATTATGTTACTTTTATTGATGATGCAACTAGAAAAACTTGGATTTATTGTATTAAGAATAAATCTGATGTATTTGATACTTTCAAGAAATGGAAAGCTTTGGTTGAGATTGAGACAGGAAAGAAATTGAAGTGTCTTAGATCAGACAATGGAGGTGAATATTGCAGCAAAGAGTTTGATAGGTATTGTTCAGAGCATGGAATTCGCAGAGAGAAGACAATTCCAAGAACACCACAAGAAAATGGTGTGTCAGAAAGGATGAACAGAACAATCATGGAGCGTGCAAAGGTGCATGAGATTGCATGCAGGATTGCCTTTACAGTTTTGGGCAGACGTTGTAGATACTGTTGTTTATCTAATAAACAGAGGGCCTTCAAGTTCCTTGGTTGGTGGTGTTCCAGAGGAAGCATGGACAGGTAAAAAGGTAAACTACTCTTTTTTAAAGCCTTTTGGTTGTGAGGCCTTCGTCCATATTGATAAATAAAATAGAACAAAGCTTGAGGCAAAGTCAAAGAAATGTACCTTTATTGGATATGGTGTTAATGATTTTGGTTATCGCTTATATGATTATGAAAATCACAAAATCATTAGGAGTAGAGATGTAATATTCAATGAAAAGGTCTTGTATAAGAATCAGTTGCAGGAAACGAAGAAAGAAAACGAAAACAAGGAATACGCAGTTCTTGATGACATCACTAAAAAGGTAAAGGTGCCTGAAAATAATAATAATCAACAACCGCAACCACCACAACAGCGACAAGCACCCCAAACACCTGAAAGTGGTGTTAGAAGATCTACCAGGATAAGTAGACCCCCTGAACGATACTCTCCTTCATTATATTATTTATTGTTGACTGATTCTAGTGAACCTGAATGTTATGAAGAAGCAATGCAGGTTGAAAGCAGGAAGAAGTGAGAGGTAGCCATGGAAGAAGAGATGGACTCCTTAATGCATAACCAGACTTGGGATTTAGTCAGGTTGCCTGCAGGAAAAACTACATTGAAGAATAAATGGGTTTACAGGCTGAAGGAAGAAGATGGAGGAAAATAGAGGTACAAAGCTAGACTTGTGGTGAAGGGGTTTGCACAGAAGAAAGGTATTGATTTTGATGAAATATTTTCTCCTGTTGTTAAAATGACTTCAATCAGAACTATTTTAAGTCTTGTAGCAGTTGAAGATTTGCATCTTGAGCAGTTAGATGTAAATACATCCTTTCTCCACGGGGATTTGGAGGAAGAGATATATATGCAGCATCCACAAGGATATGAGGTGAAAGGGAAGGAGAAACTAGTGTGCAGGTTGAAGAAGAGCCTATATGGCTTAAAACAGGCTCCAAGGCAGTGGTATCTAAAATTTGACAAGTTTATGTCTGAACAAGGTTATACTAGATGTCACTCTGATCATTGTGTTTATCTGAAAAAGCAAAATGATGGTAGCTATATTATATTGTTATTGTATGTGGATGACATGCTTGTTGCAGGATCTAACATGCAGGAAATAAATGTACTCAAAAGAAAATTGGCAAATTCATTTGAAATGAAGGATTTGGGAGTTGTAAAACAAATCCTTGGTATGAGAATAACTAGAGACAGGAAAAATCGCAAATTAACATTGTCTCAGAATGAGTACATACAAAAGGTGTTGAAAAGATTTAATATGCAAAATGCAAAACGAGTTAGTACACCTTTTGCTAGCCATTTCAAACTTAGCAAGGAAATGTGCCCAAAGACCCAAGAATACATGGATTATATGTCTAAAGTTCCATATGCATCAGCAGTTGGAAGCTTAATGTATGCAATGGTCTGCACAAGGCCTGATATTGCACATGCAGTGGGAGTTGTAAGCAGGTACATGAACAATCCAGGAAAGGAACATTGGATGGCAGTGAAATGGATTCTCAGATATTTGAAAGGTACCACAAATCAAACATTATGCTTTGGTGGTTCAAACATTTCTCTACAGGGATATGTTGATGCAGATATGGCAGGTGATAGAGATAACAGGAGGAGCACTACAGGATATGTATTTATTGTTGGAGGAACAGCTGTCAGTTGGGTTTCAAAAATCCAAAGTGTTGTTGCACTTTCAACAACAGAAGTAGAGTATGTTGCTGCTATAGAGGCTAGTAAAGAAATGATTTGGTTACAAAGGTTTATGGGTGAATTGGGTAAGGAGCATGATATGGGCACGTTATACAGTGATAACCAAAGTGCCATTCATCTTGCAAAGAACTCAGCATTTCATTCTAGGACTAAACACATACAACTCAAGTACCATTTCATACGATCAGTGTTGGAAGATGGAGAGTTGAAGCTGGAAAAGGTACACACTAGCCAAAATCCTGCAGATATACTAACAAAAGTTGTACCCAGGGAGAGACTGAGAGTATGCTCAATTTCAATTGGTCTTCAAGGATGACGATGAAGATGAGAAACAGCCAGGTCCAAAGAGGAGTCATTGTCCAGCAAATGAAGCAGCGATGGAGTTTCTACAATCATTCTCCAAGTGGGAGATTGTTGTGTGTGGAGCATGATTGTTCAGAGGTCTTTGTTTCAGCCGGATGTATACCCCAGGAAGTTTGTACACCCCTCCACGCGGGGGGGGTGCAGGGGGGACTTGTCCCCCCCGCGAGGGTCCGGGGGCAGCGCCCCCGAAGCTAAAAACAAATGTAAAATTGCCTTGTAAAAGTATAGTAATTTCTAGTCAATCTGGGCCGTTCATTAGGCAAATGATCTGACGGTAGAACTTATGTTTAGTTTAGGGTTTTTTTCCCTAGAAGGCACCCCCTCTCTTTGTATGAGAGTATTGTATTGGAGGCTGAGATATATATATGTGTATTCTGTGAGCGAGAAACAGAGAGGTGAGACTGTGAGAGAAAACAGAGGATATTACAGCGGATTTGTTGTAGGTTGTGTCTCTTCATTTTGCTGGATAATAGAAAGGAAGGACTAGCTGTTCGGGGTGGACGTAGCCCAAACTGGGTGAACCACGTATATCTGTGTCTCTCTTGTTTTGTGCGTTTTCTGTGTTTATATTTCTGCAATATTTTATGTGTTCCATTGCTCCGTAATATATAATTTTCTAACATCTTAGTCCAGCACTGGTACCTAAACTGCTATTTATAGCAGTGCTATTTTAGCACTTCTATTTTTAGCATTTCTTGTTGTCATTTTCAACATTGGAAGATATGAAGGTCAATTAAATAGAGTTATAGTAGTTATCTGTTGGAAGGATTAGATCTATGTGAAGGAAGATCTAAGCCTTGAGAACTTGAGGTAACCATCACACAGGCCTCTAGATGTAGAAACCTAGTTCCAACATCCCCCAATACTGCTTTGGGTGAGACCACAGCCTGCGCTACACATGTTGTTGCCAAAAGGGCAGTAGTTAGGGTTTTGTTGGTTGGCGCAGTTAAAGCTGAACCTGGGCCAAACCACATCAAGCCAACAAATGGTTCCATTGTTGGGATTTGGATCTAACTGAGGAATGTATGATGTCGAATAAGTGGTTTCCTATGAAGAAAGAAATCAAAAGTGGCTTGATTGGAAAGAAAATGAGTTTGCATCTCAGGAGAATAGAAATCTGTGATTATGCAAGGAACAATGGTTGAATAAATGCCTTAATACAGACGAAACCAAAGCTTTTTTCTGTTTCTTTCCCTGTGAACTGCACGAGTGGTTGTCTATATTGGCAAACAACCAAGGTAGGTGGAGGCTTGACAATCCTATTGTGTGGATGCCAGAGCTGGTGAGGCACTTGGAAGCTTTAGAAAATAACATCGTGTGGGTTGTTGGTCACTGGATTGATCGTATCATAGGAGGATTTGTCACCGAGCTTGCGATCGATACACCCATCATTTATAGCGAAGCAGAGCACAGGCTCTTCAAAGGACCGCGAGGTAAGTATTTAAAATCTCTGAAAACTTGGATTAACATGTTGTTGTGTAAAAAATGGGTTATGCCATTACCTTGACGTTCAGGACTACGCGAAGCAGAAAACCTTTCAGAAGGAACAAAGAATCTGGCTTTGAATATAGTCCATTATTGGGATCATCTTCAAGTGACGATGAAGGAACTATTCTGAATACACCGCGAAGTGCACTACAGTTGGTATGTTAGGGTATCCCAATGATACCTCATCCATCCACTCCACCTCCGCTACATATACCTACACCTTCACCTCCATATCCACCTCCGCCTTCATCATTCAACATCGAAAACACAATGAAGATGTCGATCTTTAAAGAGGTAGGGAGCGAAGACCCCGAGGAATTTTGGTTTGTTGCAAATGCTATGTGGACAGCGCAGCAGATCACTGATGATAACCCAAAGAAAGCACAGCTGGTCACAATGTTGCAGGATAGGGCGTTGACTTGGTATATCAAGTTCTGTCAAGATAGACCCGGCGCGACATTGACAGAGACTTAGCAAGCATTGAACAATGAGTTTAAGAAGCCTAAGTCTCAGGTGTAGTTTGTCACAGAGTTTGAGGAGATACAACAAAGGGTAAATGAATCCTTGTGGGATTTCGATCAGAGGCTAAAATGGCTGATCCAACAAGCTAATATTGTTGGGTTGTGTTATATTCTTTCCATGACTAGCCTCCCTAGTTAACCAGGGGGTTAGAAGGGGGGTGGAACCCCTTCTTCATTGCGCCGATTGTGCAGCGGGGGGATCATAAGGGGGTTTGAGGGGGGCAGGCAGCCCCCCTCTACGGGGTCTGGAGTAGTGCCCCATGAAAATTTTTTTTGGACCCTATATTAGGTTGGGCGGACCTACCTATGGTTTTGTGCATGGTTTTCGCACATGGTTTTGGTCCATGGTTTTGGACGTGATGGTTTTCGGTCCATGGTATTGGATGCTTCCGCATGTATAAATACGTATTGTAACATTGAAAGGAACATAATGAAAAATCAAACTAGTAGTCCTAGTTTTGGGATCTAGGGGAAAATATCTGTGTATATGTGTTTCATGTGTTATGCTCTCGCATTGTTTATTTTCTGTTGTTAGAATTCGTATGTAGGTAATTTTTGTATGGGGTTAAAACCTACATTTGGCATCGGAGCTATTTTGGCTTCAAGGGGACGCCTTTGTTGTTGAGGGGTTTTGCTCGGGCCTGTGGTAGACCCTGTTCAAGGGGGGATCTATGGAATTGATTCTGGTGGTGAAAGAAGATGGCGACCAGTGGAAAGATAGAGATCAAGAAATTTAATGGTCAGAGTTTTGAGTTATGGAAACTCAACATGGAGGATCTATTAGTGGATAAAGATCAGCGGATTGCGGTAGATCCAGGTACTAAACCAACGGGAGTGTCCGATGAAGAATGGAATAAGTTGGATCAGAAGGCAAAGAGAATAATACGATTGTGTGTCACAGATTCAGTATTGCTAAATGTATCAGGGGAAGCTATGGCAAAGGCTTTTTGGGACAAGTTAGGGATTTTGTACCAATCTATGTCTCTGGTGAATAAACTGTTCCTGCGGAAAAAACTGAATAACCTGAGGATGAAAGATGGAGACTCGGTGACAGAGCATCTGAATGCATTTAATACTGTGGTAAGTCAGTTATTATCTGTTGATATTAAAATTTAAGATGAAGATAAGTGCATCAGTTTGTTCTGTTCTCTACAAGATTCATGGGATAGTCTGGTTATTACAATAGGTAGCAATGCAACTGCCTTGTAGTTTGATGAAATAGTCTCATCCTTGCTGACGGAGGAGATGAGACGGAAAAATATGGAGAGCCAGAATGGTGATGCCTTGTCTGTATGAGGACGGTCCCAGAACAGAAACAAAAATAAGTCATCGAGTGGGAGATCTTAATCTAGAGGGAGACCTAATTCTCTAGGAAAACCAGTAAATATGGTGTGCCGGAAATGCGGAAAGGAAGGGCACTACAAAAGGGACTGTAAATCTAAAGCTCTTGACAAAGGAAAGGGATTTGATGATGCTCCTTCTGCAGAAGTGAAAACCACCTCAGATGAAGGTGGGGATGTGTACTTGGCTTCTTCAAGTACACATGTAGATCATGAGGCATGGTTGATTGACTCAGGTGCATCCTTTCACTTCACTCCCCATAGGGAGTGGTTCTATGAGTACGAGAAATACAATGGTGGTGATGTCTTCTTAGGGGATGATAGGAAGGCTAAAATCGTTGGTCGCGGAAAGGTAAAGTTGAAGTTGCAAGGTGGAAGGGTTAGAACACTTCCGGTTGTTCTGCATATTCCTGCATTGGCCAAACATTTGATTTTTGTAAGCAAGCTGGATGATGCAAGTGTAAAAAAAGTGTTCGAGAAGGAAACCTGCAAGATGGTTTGGGGAGCATTGGTATTGATGCAGGGGGTTCGAATTGGAACTTTGTACAAGCTGCAAGCTAGCACTATTGTTGATGGGTGCAACATTTCTGTGGTTCTTGAAAGTGGAGCAGAAAATCTAGTGGTCTCTGGAGAGAAGACCATGTTGTGGCATCAAAGGCTTGTACATATTGGAGAGAAGGGCCTTCAAATACTTCATGGTAAAGGTATGGTAGAAGGTATGAGTAATAGCTCTCTGGATTTTGATTTCTGTGAAAATTGTGTATATGGGAAGCAGAATCGGGTGAGTTTCCCCTCTGGTGGTAAGAGGGTGAAACAGATATTAGAGCTTGTGCACAATGATATGTTTGGACCTGTGAAGGTTCCATCATTGGGTAAGTCTGTGTACTATGTATCATTTATAGATGACTTCTCAAGGAATACATGGATATATTTCCTTAAGAAGAAATCTGAAGTCTTTGACAGGTATAAAGAATTTAAGGCTCTGGTTGAAAACTAGACAAAGAAGAAGATAAAGGTGTTGAGGTCAGATAACGGTGGAGAGTTTTGAAACAAGGAATTTGAAGAATTCTGTAATTAGTGTGGTATATCACGACAAAAGACTACTCCATAGACACCTGAGCGAAATGAAGTTGCAGAAAGAATGAACAAGACGTTGATGGAAAGGGCAAGAAGCATGCTCAGTGGTGTCGGGTTAGGACAGGAATTCTGGGCAAAGGCGGTGGAGACAGCATGTTACCTGGTCAATAGATCACCTTCATCAGCGTTGGAGGATAAGAATCCACAAGAGGTATGGACTAGTAAGAAACCCTCTCTTTCACATTTGAGGGTATTTGGATGTGATGCATATGTACATGTTCCAAAGGAGAAAAGAACCAAGTTGGATAGTAAATCTGAAAATTGCATCTTTATTGGGTATAAGGATAGTTTAAAGGGTTATAAGCTTTGGAAACCAGTAACAAGGAAGGTTGTGTACAATCAAGATGTGGTGTTCAAAGAGGTGAAAGATGTTATTAAACATGAATTCCAACCAAAGGAACCTGAGAAGATAGAGTTTGAGCTTAACGAGGAAGAATCACACTCTACAACAGAGGAGGAATCAGAAGATGAAGAGCCACAAACTCCGGGTGTGAGAAGATCAGTTCGAGAAAGAAGGCAGCCATAAAGGTATAGTCCATCTGCTTTCTGTTCAAATTTTTCTCTATCTATTACTGATGATGATCCCAGAACTATGAAGGAAGCTATAGATTTAGAGGATGGAAAACTCTGGAAAGAGGCCATGGTTGACGAAATGGCATCTTTGCACAAAAATTAGGCTTGGGATCTGGTGGAGTTGCCAGTTGGAAGGAAACCCATTGGTAGAAAATGGGTGTTCAAGAAGAAGAAAAATGCAGAAGGAAAGGTGGAGAAATACAAAGCTCGGTTGGTAGCAAAAGGTTATTCCCAGGTGTCGGGAATTGATTTTGGTGATATTTTTTCTCCTGTTGCCAAGGTAGCCTCTATTAGATTACTTTTGTCTGTTGATGCTACTTTTGATTTTGAGGTAGAACAGATGGATGTGAAGACAACATTTCTTCACGGGGATCTGGAAGAGGAGATCTACATGAAGCAACCTGAAGGCTTTGTGGTGAAGGGTAAGAAATAACTGGTATGCAAGTTAAAGAAGTCTCTGTATGGGTTAAAACAGTCACCAAGGATGTGGTATCAAAAATTTTATGCATTTATACAGGGACTTGGCTTCACAAGAAGCAAAGCAGATCACTGTGTGTATTTTAAATTAATTGGTGACCGTATTATTTATTTGGTATTGTATGTGGATGATATGTTGCTGGTTGGAAATGACAAAGAAATTATCTAGGATTTGAAGACCCAATTGTCCTCCAAATTCGACATGAAAGATCTTGGTGCTGCAAACTATATTTTGGGCATGGAAATTAAAAGAGATCGGGAAAAGAGGAAGCTCTGGTTAAACCAGAGGAAGTATGTCGAGACAATACTGCAGAGGTTTAATATGCAGGATAGTAAATCGGTGAAGGTTCCTATTCCTGTAGGTGTGAAGTTATCTACTAAACAATGTCCCAAGACACAAGAAGAGGAAGAGGACATGGCCCGTGTTCCATATGCTAGTGTAGTCGATAGCCTGATGTATGCAATGGTCTGTTCTAGACCAGACATTGCACATGGAGTGGGAGTATTGAGCAGGTTTATGTCAAAACCAGGGAAGGAGCACTGGACAACAGTGAAGCGGGTTTCCAGGTATTTGTGTGGCACTAGTGATTATGGTTTGTGCTACCAAGGAAGACCAGGATTGGACAGAGTGTTGGATATTCGTGGCTTTGTTGATGCAGACTGGGCTGGAGATCTAGATCAGAGAAGATCTACAAGTGGGTATGTGTTTAACCTATTTGGAGGTGCAATCAGTTGGATGAGTAAGAAATAAGTTGTAGTAGCACTATCAACTACAGAGGCAGAATACATGGCAGCCACTCATGCAAGCAAGGAAGCAGTTTGGTTGCAGAGATTGTGTTCAAGTTTGGGTTTAGTGCAGAGAGCTATAAGGATAGACTGTGACAGCCAAAGTGAAATTTTCTTGGCAAAGAACCCTACTTACCATTCAAAGACAAAGCACATTGATGTTCAGTATCACTTTGTGAGGGATATGATAGAAGACAAAAAGGTGTTGCTGGTAAAGGTGGACACTTTGAAGAATACTGCAGATGCATTGACAAAATCTGTGAGCTCTGAGAAGTTCTCTTGGTGTAGAGAAACAATGGGCGTTTCAAGGCTGGATAAATGACTAAGCTCTCCTGTGGCCCCCTGTGGAAAGAAAACAACAAGTGGGAGAATGTTGGGTTGTGTTATATTCTTTCCATGACTAGCCTCCCTAGTTAACCAGGGGGTTAGAGGGGGGGTGAAGCCCCCTCTTTGTTGCGCCGATTGCACAGCGGGGGAGTCACAGGGGGAGTGAAAGCCCCCCCTGTCTGGGGGTTTGAGGGGGCCAAGTAGCCCCCTCTACGAGGTCCGGTGTAGTGCCCTGGGAAAAAAAAAAATGGACCCTATATTAGGTTGGGCAGACCTACCTATGGTTTTGTGCATGGTTTTCACACATGGTTTTGTTCCATGGTTTTGGACGCGATGGTTTTCGGTCCATGGTATTGGATGCTTCGGCATGTATAAATATGTATTGTAACATTGAAAGGAACATAATGAAAAATCAAGCTGGTAGTCACAGTTTTGGGATCCAGGGGAAAATCTCTGTGTATATCTGTTTTATGTGTTATGCTCTCACATTGTTTATTTTCTGTTGTTAGAATTCGTATGCAGGTAATTTTTGTACGGGGTTAAAACCTACAAATATGAACATCACGGATGATCAACACAGAGATTGTTACATTGCTTCATTGTTGCCTCACCTAAGATTACCATTATCGCAACAGAAGATAGGAACACAAGAAAAAGTTGTGGAAATCGTGATGAGGTTAGAAGCCCCCCCAATACAAGATACAAACATTGGAGTACACTGAGTTTCTACAACTCAAATCTCAATTACAACAAGAAGAGATACAACAGAATAAACATCATTTTGGACCTATTTTTGTTCAGAAGATTGAGATAGACTACCATCAACGACAAGAAATCGAAGATACAATAGTCATTTCAGAAGTAGATTTGAATACATGTGTGAAAATTCAGTCCACAACTTCCCAAGACAATCATCACACCTTGGAAAGAGCTTTTCAACAACAAGCACAGAACAAGTCTTGGATATGATGAGGAGGCATCCTTTCATATTCCAGATTACTCAAATCCCATCCAATTCCATACTGTTGGGTTTCTTCATGAAAATTCACCTTCATCTTTTCCAGATTTTGTTCCTCTTCCACAGCAGCCACAACAGAATGTTAAATGGCAACATTGTGAACGAGTTGGTCATATTAAATATCATTGTTTTGATATTCATCCATGTGAGCAATGTCATAAAACCATTCATTCTTAAAACACATGGTTCAAAAACAAGCATCCTGCAAGAATAAAGATTCACCTTAGATGGATCGCTTCTTGGCAATGGGGTTCAACAACCAAGAAGATATTTAAGTCATATGTCAGAATTTCTTCTAGAGTATTGAACAATATTATATTTGAGTTTTCTCCATCTTCTTACCTTGTATCTTACAGGGGAGGAAGTGATGGTCATATATAATTTCCAAAGTCACACCAAGCGAGCCTAAGCCACAACCTGCCATACCAGATTCAGAGCTATAGCCAGAGACAAAGATGCCCCTAAGCATGCCTTCGGTTGGTGGTCAACCTTAAACCATCTATGTGGGGTTGAGACCTCCCTTTTCAGGTTGAGCTTCTCTCTCTTCAAAGAATTGGGGACACTTCCTCTAGCAGAAGACTTCAGCTTCTTGCCAGTTTTGGAAGAGTTGCAGGAATTTCATTAAGCATTCCAGAGTTGGTGGTCATCCTTAAACCACCGCAAGTTGAGACCTCCCTTTTTAGGTTGAGGTTCTCCCTTTTTACGCAGGTTAAATACCTTCCTTTTCGAGTTTGAAGGTCACACTCTTCAAAGCATTAGGAGCACTTCCTCCAGTAGAAGACTTCAACTTCTTATCATTTTTGGAAGAGTTCTAGGAATTGCTTTAAGCATTCGAGTGTTGGTGGTCATCCTTAAACCACCATCTTATGCCAACATTTCAGAGAGCACATTCAACGTAGTGCTTCCATGCATTTTTGGCACATTTTGTATTATAGCTCTCTTCTTGGATTCATACATACCCCTTTGGATTAAGGGGGAGAATGTCAGACACCTAATATGCCAAGGGTTAAGGTGTTTGAGTTGAACGGTCAAAGGGAGTCCAAGAGACGTTGGAATATGAATCCAACGGTCACACCATGTATTATAAGTGTACATCTATGTTAATAAGAAATAAAATTCACTGTTTTATCATTATGTCTCCTCACATTCCATGTGTTTCTAACAAAAAAAATCTGACAACAAAGGTCATTTCTAAAAACCAAGACTCACACTTCACTTTGCTAGAAAGAATACTATTCTAGTAAGCCCTTCAAGGAGAAGAACATTCTTCCTAATTGAATCTAGACTTTTAAAAAGGAATTGGGCTTATGTGCTTCTGAAAACCAACCATTATATAAGTAGAAATTATTCAGTGTAGCATTGACAGAGGGGTTGCATATAAACTATTGTGACAAACTATATATGCCCCGATCCAAATATGAAATAGTCAGTGAAGGAAACCAAATAAATGGGAGAGGTTACCTACATGGAGCCCAATACTACTTGGAACTTAGCATTCCTCCACTGGTAAACAAAATTTCTAAACAAAACATGACTCATGAATGAGAAAAACCCGATAACGATGAATATATACCCAACTATATTGTTATTGTTATGATACAAATAGTGATTGCGGTACTCTGCTTTATCTAAGGTGTCATCCCCCGTGATGGCATTGCCAAAAATATTGATTACTAGGTTGCTTGTTGTTGGCAAGGGCCATACGACCTCCAATATAAACCAAGTACCACACAAATATACCAAGTTCAATAAGAACTTAGATCTCTTACCATAATCACCTTCTCCTTCTAGTTGAAAGTGGTTTTGGCCACCTATCCTCTCATGCATCACCCATAGCTCATGAAGAATTCTCACTCAATAGAGAAGATTTTAAAATTATTTTATAATATTTATTTTTTTAATAAATTTAATAAAAATAAATGAAAAATAATTTTACTCCATTTTGATTTAGCTTATTATTTTGATAATTTATTGTTAAAAATAACATTTTTTATTAATTTAAAATTATATAGTTAAACTAAATTTCATCAAAAAAAATATCAAAATATATAAAAATATCTATTTTATTTAAAAGACATTTTATAATATTTAATTTTCTAATAAAATTAGCAAGTAAACATTTAAAAAAAAAAAAAAAATTATATTTATTAAAAAAAATAGTTTATCTAAATTTATTTAACATATCAAGTTCCATAAATTATTTTTAATGCGCAATTTTGGATTACATTATACATCACTGATATTTAATAAGGTAGTAACGGATTGGTTCTTCAATTTGTCCTGACGATGAACCACACTGGTTGGTTCGAAACGCGTCGACAAAAGATTGGTTATGTGATTTACGGATTGGTTCTTCAACTTGAACCACACTGGTTGGTTCGAAACGCGTCGACAAAAGAATGGTTATGTGATTTACGGATTGGTTCTTCAACTTGTCCTGACTATGAACCACACTGGTTGGTTCGAAATGCGTCGACAAAAGATTGGTTATGTGATTTTGCCGAAGAGTTTCTGAACAAGATAGTAACGATCAGTACCCTTGTTTGTATATTAAAAAAAATAATATTTAATTAATTAACATGAGTGCATTATTATGGATAATAAATTTGAAAAATAATAATTTTAGTTAAAATAGATTTCGATTTTTAAAAATAAAATTATAAAAAAATAAAAATAAAAATAAAAACGAAATTAAAATCTATTTTTAATTAGAATCTCAATGTAGATAAATAATGAAAATTATATAAAAAATTAATAATTCCTTTCCCTTCAAAGGAATATTCTTTTAAATTGAAAACCAAGTTATTGTTGCGTGTTGCTTTCGGCACTGCAATTTAAAATGCTGATGAGCAACGTTATAGTGTCACGCCTTTCCTATTTAAATCGCAGAGAAAATGCAATTTGATATGGTAATATTAAATATTACGCATTTCAGAATATTTAATATTTAATGAGCATTTCATGAGTCATTGGGTTTTGGAATCTTCCCACTTATCAAAGTCAATCCATTCATTCATGTGAAACGAGCACTATTAAATTCAAATCTCGTAATATTTAATAAGAATTTCATCATCTCAATCCTTAACCAATTAAAATTTAATGGCGTTGTCAAATGATGCGACACATGGGCCAGGACGGCATCTGAATTTTGTAAAAAAATAAATAAATTAGTAGGAGTTGTTTTTAGTGAAATTTTTTGGAAGTTTTTACAGTGAGTTTTTCCGGTGTAATTTTTCTAAAATTCATAGTAATTTATTGAAATCACAAGTTTGATGGGTAATCCTATGCAATCTAAATACCTTAGGGGTTTTCCAGGGTGCTGAATCCATATATACAGTGAAAAAACTAGTTTAAATAACACAAATCAAGATTTCACCTCAAATTTTTCCACCAGATTTTGGGACTTTCTTTAAGAATATAGAGAACTATGGGTAGCTTTAAAACTGTTTTTGTTTGAATAAGAGTTTGTAGTTTTTTAATGTAAAGAAACATGTTAACAGCTCAAGATTCAGAAGTATCTGATAGGAGTGAAAATCTGTGCCTTAGGGACCACTGGTGGGTTATTTCACGTGGCTTGATTTTCCTTGAATAGGATGATGAGTCAGCCTGCATTCACTGATTGCAGCTAGAGATAGCTATCCTCACCGCTGGTTTGACATCTGATTTATGATTAGTTTTCCCACATTTGAAACAAAAAAACCAAAAGACGCCTAAAATCTTGAAATTTAAATTCAGATTTTCAAAAATTTCTACTAAAATTTATACAAAATACCCTTATTTTAACTAATTTGTGGGTTTTTAAACTACACTAAATTTGGACTCACTGACCGGTTTTATCTAAACTCTTATCACACATTTGCACATCAGCGTTGGAGGAAGATGTCTTCTGCAATGGATGTACAGACCCAACAGCTCAGCAGTGCTATTCAGAAGCTCATGTCCAATGGAATTAACAATCTGAAGGTGCAGGACAGATATATCGTGCCTCCTCATGAGCGCCCACAGATTTGTGACGTCTCTTACTCTGAGAGCATTCCTGTGATAGACTTAAAACATCTCGACGGCCCTAACAGAATGACAGTAGTCCATGAAATCGGACGCGCATGTGAAGAGGATGGTTTCTTCCAGGTACACACACCTCAATCCCTACCTAACAATTCTCCCTCCTGTCACTGTTTTATACTATATGGTTGATTTTTTTATCATATCATACTTGCAGACTATTCAGTATTATATTTTTTTTTGTTGATATCAGATATTGAACCATGGCGTTCCAGAGAACGTCATGAAAAACATGATGGAGGTAGCAAAAGAGTTTTACGAAATGCCAGTGGAAGACAGAGGACGTAAAGCAGCTAGTCCGGGTTTTTACCAGCTTGAATCTCAGCAAAGACAAGGTTTTGAACTGGGTGGACTATCTCACGCAGCCTTGTCATCCTCTGGAAGAAGTCATCGATTCTTGGCCTGAAAAACCTGCAGCCTACAGGTTATCACCAAAACTTTATGTAAGACATAGAGCACTGGAAATGATTCATCTTAACCCAACATGCAAAAGTTTAACTTGTTTGACTTGGAGTTTTTGTTACAGAGATATTGCGGGCAAGTACGCTGGTGAGTTGAGAGCATTGATATTAAGGCTGCTGGCTGCAATTTCAGAAGCTCTGGGGCTAGATTCCAATTACTTGAATAAAATTCTTGGAAAACATAGGCAAGTGATGAATATAAATTACTATCCTTCATGTCCAAACCCAGATCTTACTATTGGTGTAGCAAACCATTCAGATGCAAGTGCCATCACTGTGTTAATGCAAAGCGATAATGTCAGTGGCCTGCAAGTATTCAGAAATGGAAAGTGGGTTTGTGTAGAACCCATAGCTAACGCGTTTGTGGTCAATCTGGGAGATCAGCTGCAGGTGAGAAAGAATGAGTAGATCTATATAGTTATTTCTCTCTGTGCAAGAATTTGATAGTAATCATTCACTTTGTGTTGTGTGTGATTTGAATTGTATTAGGTTGTGAGCAATGGGAAATTTAAGAGCGTGGAGCATCGGGCTGTAACGAATATGCAGAGTGCACGCATATCAATTCCCACTTTCTATTCGCCTTCAGAAGATGCTTTTATTGCTCCTGCAACAAGCATGGTGAATGACCAACAACCAGCTTTGTATCGAGGATATAAGTTTGAAGAGTATTTGGCAACCTTATGGAACCATGAATTAAAGGGAAAGAGTCTGCTGGATCGTTTCAAGATCTAACGGGCATTGATTTCTATGTGAGCTTTCTAACCATTTCAATAACAGTTTGCCCTTGCGGTTGGCATATTCTCCCCCACCATGATAATGTGCATTCATGGAAGTTTGAAATAAATATAGAGATCACATTTCGGATTATCTGCGTTTTTAGTGTTTTTCTCATATTTACGCTCAGTTGCGAATCGCTGGCTCTTTTCTGTTTTCTTCTACTACAGCATGTTCCTGAACTTTCTTTAACCCTACTGTAAAAATTTCTTTCAATTTTACCGTTTTTCTCCCAGATCGGACAGAGCCATAACTTTCTTTAACCCTACTGTAAATATTTCTTTCAATTTTACGGTTTTTCTCCCAGATCGGACAAAGCCATATCGGCCATGGACATGGATGGAAATGCCAAGGGTTTGAAACTGGGATGCAAATTAGTTAAGCTTTGGAAAAAAATTCTGCATTCAAAGCGCTTGGGATCACATTATACTCCACATGATCAACCTCAGCCGGCCAATCTTTCCAACGGCCATTCTTTAAGCCGGGGACTTCCCTTCCATCAATCACGCGGTTTAAAAGGATTCAGTGTCTGGGTAAATGTCGAATTAAAGCCTCTGGCAATCGCTTGAATCTTCTGACTCGAACTAAATGGCATATCGGCAGCCATTTGTCTTGGCGGAAATGTAGCTTTGTGAAGGGGCTCAAGAAAAGAAAACTCAATATCTTCCCAATGACGTTCCCAAGGGCTCGGTGGCTGTTTATGTTGGGGACGAGCAAGAAGAGCAGACGCGGTTTGTGATCCCCATCTTGTATTTCAACCATCCACTCTTTCTCCATTTGTTGGAAGAAGCCGAGCCCGTCTATGGCTTCTGCAACAAGGGCATCCTCACGATTCCTTGCCAGGTTTCTGATTTTGAGTATCTCCTCTGGCTTATTGAGAGGGAAGGGGCAATGAACCGCCTTGCTTATAGTGCTTCGACTTACCAGCGATAGGTTTTTCTTCACCCGAAGAAATCGTGTCTGGAGTACTTTTCCCGCGTCTGGAATAGCTTTCCGGGTTACATAGTCTTGTTCAAGATCAGAGCACAAGAGCATTATAAGACATACTCCGGCCTAAAACGTCGGTTATAGTTGTTAGAGCCGGAATGGGCAGTGATCCAATTCTTCTTCGTAAGGGCAAATGTATAAAAATATTTTTTCAATTCATCTGCATTATAAGGAATTGATTAATTCCTAGGGATGACACCATAACGCCCAAGTCTTCTTCATTTTAGGTTTTTGAAAGATGGATGATTAAAGCATTTGTTTTTAAATAGTCGTTTTTAAATGGAAAGAAAAGAAGTACAAAATGAACTCGTTTTAATAATATTTTTATAAAATAATTTATATTAATAATTTGTTTGTTATTGATAAATATAATTTAATATATTTTTTATAAAAAATTTGAAATGTATTTTAAAATTGTGATTTTTAATTTTTAAATTAGAATGAAATTCTTTATATTTATATTCAAGTTTATATTTCTGGTGTAATAAATGTTTTAGGTATGAAATATCAATATTAACAAAATTGTAGTTTGTTTCTTATTATATTTTGTAAAGGGACATTATGATTTTGAGCATAAAAAAGTGTTTTTGGTAAGTGAACACTTAATAAAATTGCCTCATTAAATAGCAAAATTTACATAATATTAAGCTATTGATTTATAATTACGCCGTAAGGCGTTTCCCTTTGAAATGAATTGCCCCAGCCATCGCCATGTCCTATTGTTCACCGTGGATTTGTGGTGTTAGACGATTGAACAAGGTTTGATCGTTGATCCAAAACTAAAATGGTTCATGAAATTGAAGAACCTACACTATATATATTTCAGAATTTTCAAGGACCAGAGAGTCTGCTAAATAGCAGTGGCAAGATGCATTTGCCATGGAACACATCGAAGCCTCGATATTGTTTTCTCGCAAGCAGAACACCACATCGACCCTGGCAGCGCGCAAAAATACATATGAAAAGAAACAGATGCCACTCAGACCGCCAACAACGATTAGAGGAAATTTTTATATATGGAAACAAGGCTCCAGCCATTGAATGTTTAGAGATGGGGAAAGTTAGGCCTAAACTAAGAATTCAGAAATTTTATACGTTTAAATGAAGAAAACCTATCGTGAATATATCTCTGTCCATTTTCAGCTCCCGGCCACGCGGTTCCGTACTAAACCTAACAGATGAACAATTAGTGCTTAAGATTGTTAAATCAGGCTTGGATTGTCAGTAAGTGAAATCATATTAGTGTTGTAGATGGTTTTTTTCTGGGCCTGCAGCCCTTCATAATGATCTTTAGTGGAAATCTCTATTTCAGGGGAGCCAATTTTGGGGTCTATAGCTACATTGGTTTTTAATTGGTGAAGACTGCATTCTGTTTAGCAAAGCATTTGTGACTGCTTGTGTCAATTTCATAGAGTTTGATCTCTATGGAAATAGACACAATTTGTATTGTCCAAACATCTTCATTCTAATGTTTTTAATACAGTTCGTCAAACTATTAACAGTTTTAAGGTGAACAAAAATCAAAGAACTTCAGGTTGCTTGGTGTGCCTAGCATAGTAGTTTTCTTTGTTTACATGCATTTCCATGATTTGGCAGACATTTATGTTGCACTGGTTGTTAATGGTTTCGGATGTGGATTAGGATTAAATAGCTCTTCGAGGAAATGTAATGGTATGCTGAATTGCATTTGAAATATTTGTTTGGTGAGGCTTAGTTTGATGTTGAATTTGTGTATCTTTGGATCTCAAAATCTCGAACTATCTTATGTTAGGTTTGTGTTATAAACAATGACTGGAAAACTTCATTCACCTCTTTTTTATGCATGTCATGACGTGGGTGTCATTTGGTATTGTGTTGTGATCCATGACTCGTATAATGTGCTAACCAGGGGTTGCTTTAGCATGATAAATGTGTGGCTAACACATACAATGCTTGCTACTTTGTTTTGACTATTTTACTTGTCTCATAACTTGATGAGCAAGAATCGATCCCTGGACCTGATGACAGTGGCGTCGCGCAGAGCTTCAGAGCGTATTTGTCCCTCCATGCCCTTGAGATCTCAAAAGAATAACAAACACCTGTGAATTGAAAGGCACCTTCGGCTTCAGTCCTTCCTCTGCACTAAAAACATACGCACGGGCAGAGCAGAGGATAGAAGCAAAGTGCAGTGCGAGACACGCGAGGGCGGATAATAGTTAGGGATTTCAGAAGGATTGTTGGGGGACAAAAATCAGGCTTGGATTATCAGTAAGTGAAATCATATTAGTGCTGTAGATGGTTTTTTTTCTTGGCCTGCAGCCCTTCATAATGATATTTAGTGGAAATCTCTATTTCAGGGGAGCCAATTTTGGGGTCTATAGCTACATTGGTTTTTAATTGGTGAAGACTGCATTCTGTTTAGCAAAGCATTTGTGACTGCTTGTGTCAATTTCATAGAGTTTGATCTGTATGGAAATAGACACAATTTGTATTGTCCAAACATCTTCATTCTAATGTTTTGAATACACTTCGTCAAACTGCTAACAGTTTTAAGGTGGTAGCTGATAAAAGACGAGAAACAACTTAATCACACATCTGTTGGTAAAGGCCTAATACTAAGAAGGCAGGTAGAAGTGGATGATGTTCGTATGCTTTATCTTCATTTCTGCACAAAAAAATCATAAGATAATTGGGTTTTTCGGTTTGGTTTGATCAAGTAGTTTTATTGGTTTATAACTATTGTCAGAACTTTATTTGGAATTCTAAGAGAGATTGAGATGGACTATGTTTGGTGTTTTGATTTTAAATTGAGATATTTGATGTGTACTATCAAAGATCTGTCTAAAGCCGGGGTATTCACTTTGAGGTTGTGTTGCAGGCTATCTGGTAATAATAATAATATTATTATTAGTATTATAATAATAATAATAACAATGGAAAGGTGGGGAAGGAAGAAACTAATAATTTCATAAATTTGGACCTTTTATCCTAGCTTTATTTGTTCTTCAGATCCAACTTATGGTGAACTAGCAGCTTGAAAGCCAATTGCAAGTCATTCAGCCAACAACGATCTATAAGCATGTCATAGTAGTATGTCTCTGCATATTCACAATAGTGATTCCACTGTCATATTATTATTCCCCACTTGGATAGAGCGATGACACAAGGGGTTTCTACATGTTGACCAACCATGTAAATTGGATCTTATAAATTATAATTCTTGTTTTCTAGCCTTCTATTTCTATAGATATCAATTGTGTAGTTGATGGCATACTTTTTATAAATAAATTTCCATGGCTATTACGGTTCAATTAAGAGCCAATCTCTTGCAGAGTTCAGAGTTGAATTCATCTGTAACTGCCTTTGATTTAGGGAGTGATCTAGAAAAAACTTCAATGCCTAACAAGACTGTGATAATCACAACCATAAACGCAGCTTGGGCAGAAGAAAATAGTGTACTAGATTTGTACATGCAGAGCCTTCGAATAGTTATTGAATCATGTTCTCCTCGTTGCAGTGGACCAGGGGTCATTTAATTGTTGCCAACATATTCATCACACTGCTATATTTTGCTGAAAGAAATATCTGATTTCAATGAATCTGCCTCTGCATACCAACACTGGCGTGAATGGTAAAAGTCAATGAATCCGCCTCTGCGTGCCACTAGAAGTTGTTGGATGAAAATATTTGTTTTAAAGGCAAGAAATGGAATGGTTTTTTTGTTATTTGGATTACCAAATGAAATGGCTTATTTAAGAAAGCTTATAAATGGAGGCACAAGTTCTAAGGCTCTCATGGTGTTATTTCAATATATTGGCCCTGTTCAAGTTTTGAATGACTCAGAAATTAGCAGATCTGTTAGATACTGGAGGCAGGAAATTTGCAATTCTTTTCTGTCAAACCTGGTAGCTGATAAAAGATGAGAAATAACTCAATCACACACCTGTTGGTAAAGGCCTAATACTAAGAAGGCAGGTAGAAGTGTATGATTAAGATTGTTTATAGGTTTAGCCAACAGTTTTATTGGTAACATGCTTAGTTTAAACTTTTAGTGATATTGTTTCATCACATAGGCTGACTACGATTTGGTGAATTGTTACTGGAAATATACTTAAATCAGGATAAAATATAGGTGGTAATACCTAGTTGAATGGAGAGTCCCAGTATATTGGCCCTTTTGAGGATTATTACTTGATCAGTTTGTTGCCTTGGTCTGCTGAGTACATTTTTTTTTTGTTGGTTGGTTGTTGTTGTAATTGGTAAATTGTATAGGTGATTTTCATTCACATGCTTATTGAAATAACTGGCTTCTTGAATAGGGCAGTCATGCAGTTGAGTATGTGAGAGGGGTTTTAGAACACTTTGTCTAATGAACTCTTCTGTAGAGGCAAAAAGTCTCACTCATATCCTACTCAAGGCTTCAGATGGGAATTTCTTTTATAGACTGATCAACTTACTAGAACTACTGCTGCACTTTCTTCATCCATGGAAGCCACTTGAAAATGCTTGAAAATAAACTCTCTGTAGGGGCCATTGTCAATAAAAATATTTGCAGTGGAGGCCCTCAACCCAACAACCATTTTAGCCAGCCTTAGAAGGCAAATAGTTGAGTTCAAACATGATGAAAATTTAATTCCCTGTATACAAAAGCATGTATTAGGTGTTGATAATGGCTAGAAATATGAACTGAAGATGTATATACCTCCTTCTGTACAAAAAAGAACAGAAGAGGCAGAGGTATAAGGTTCACCTCAAATTTTATTGCAAGTTCAATCCACCGTAGGACGTGAAAGGAAGTGTCATAATGCTAAGAGTGAAAAATAGGGGAAGGATGAAACTAATAATTTCAGAAATTTTAGCTTTCTATCCGTACCTTGATTTGTTCTAATAAAATAAATATTAATTGTTTGATGGCATCCAGGGAGCTATCTGGTAATACTAATAATAATATTATTAGTATTATAATAATAATAATAACAATGGAAAGGTGGGGAAGGAAGAAACTAATAATTTCATAAATTTGGACCTTTTATCCTAGCTTTATTTGTTCTTTAGATCCAACTAATATTTTGTAGATCCAACTTATGTTGAACCAGCAGCTTGAAAGACAATTGCAAGTCATTCAGCCAACAACGATCTATAAGCATGCCATAGTATTATGTCTCCACATATTCACAATAGTGATTCCACTGTCATATTATTATTCCCCACTTGGACAGAGCGATGACACAAGGGGTTTCTACATGTTGACCAACCAAGTAAATTGGATCTTGTAAATTATAATTCTTGTTTTCTAGCCTTCTATTTCTGTAGATATCAATTGTGTAGTTGATGGCATACTTTTTATAAATAAATTTCCATGGCTATTACGGTTCAATTAAGAGCCAATATCTTGCAGAGTTCAGAGTTGAATTCATCTGTAACTGCCTTTGATTTAGGGAGTGATCTAGAAAAAACTTCAATGCCTAACAAGACTGTGATAATCACACCCATAAACGCAGCTTGGGCAGAAGAAAAAAGTATACTAGATTTGTACATGCAAAGCCTTCAAATAGTTATTGAATCATGTTCTCCTCATTGCAGTGGACCAGGGGTCATTTAGTAATTTCCAACATATTCATCACACTGCTATATTTTGCTGAATGAAATATCTGATTTCAATGAATCTGCCTCTGCATACCAAGACTGGCGTGAATGGTTAAAGTCAATGAATCTACCTCTGCGTGCCACTAGAAGTTGTTGGATGAAAATATCTGTTTTAAAGGCAAGAAATGGAATGGTTTTTCTGTTATTTGGATTACCAAAAGAAATGGCTTAGTTAAGATTCGTGAATGGTTAAAGTCAATGAATCTGCCTCTGTGTGCCACTAGAAGTTGTTGGATGAAAATATCTGTTTTAAAGGCAAGAAATGGAATGGTTTTTCTGTTATTTGGATTACCAAAAGAAATGGTTTAGTTAAGATAGCTTATAAATGGAGGCACAAGTTTTGAGGCTCTCATGGTGTTATTTCAATATATTGGCCCTGTTCAAGTTTTGAATGATTTAGAAATTAGCAGATCTGTTAGATAGTGGAGGCAGGAAATTTTCACTTCTTTTCTGTCAAACCTGGTAGCTGATAAAAGATGAGAAACAACTTAATCACACACCTGTTGGTAAAGGCCTAATACTAAGAAGGCAGGTAGAAGTGGATGATTAAGATTGTTTATAGGTTTAGCCAACAGTTTTATTGGTAACATGCTTAGTTTGAACTTTTGGTGATATTGTTTCATCACATAGGCTGACTACGGTTTGGTGAATTGTTACTGGAAATATACTTAAATCAGAATAAAATATAGGTGGTAATACCTAGTTGAATGGAGAGTCCTAGTATATTGGCCCTTTTGAGGATTATTACTTGACCAATGTGTTGCCTTAGTCTGCTGGGTACATTTTTTTTGTTGTTGGTTGGTTGTTGTTGTAATTTGTAAACTGTATAGGTGATTTTCATTCACATGCTTATTGGAATAGCTGGCTCTTGAATAGGGTAGTCATGCAGTTGAGTATGTGAGAGGGGTTTGTAGAACGCATTATCTAATGAACTCTTATGTAGAGGCAAAAAGTCTCACTCATAGCCTACTCAGGGCTTCAGATGGGAATTTCTTTTATAGACTGATCAACTTACTAGAACTACTACTGCACTTTCTTCATCAACAGAAACCACTTGAAAATGCTTGAAAATAAACTCTCTGTAAGGGCCATTGTCAATAAAAATAGTTGCAGTGGAGGGGGTTTCTACATGTTGACCAACCATGTAAATTGGATCTTATAAATTATAATTCTTGTTTTCTAGCCTTCTATTTCTGTAGATATCAATTGTGTAGTTGATGGCATACTTTTTATAAATAAATTTCCATGGCTATTATGGTTCAATTAAGAGCCAATCTCTTGCAGAGTTCAGAGTTGAATTCATCTGTAACTACCTTTGATTTAGGGAGTGATCTAGAAAAAACTTCAATGCCTAACAATACTGTGATAATCACAACCATAAATGCAGCTCGGGCAGAAGAAAACAGTGTACTACATTTGTACATGCAGAGCCTTCGAATAGTTATTGAATCATGTTCTCCTCGTTGCAGTGGACCAGGGGTCATTTAATCGTTGCCAACATATTCATCACACTACTATATTTTGCTGAAAGAAATATCTGATTTCAATGAATCTGCCTTTGCATACCAAGACTGGCGTGAATGGTAAAATTCAATGAATCTGCCTCTGCGTGCCACTAGAAGTTGTTGGATGAAAATATTTGTTTTAAAGGCAAGAAATGGAATGGTTTTTTTGCTATTTGGATTACCAAAAGAAATGGCTTAGTTAAGATAGCTTATAAAGGGAGGCACAAGTTCTGAGGCTCTCATGGTGTTATTTCAATATATTGGCCCTGTTCAAGTTTTGAATGATTCAGAAATTAGCAGATCTGTTAGATAGTGGAGGCAGGAAATTTACACTTCTTTTCTGTCAAACCTGGTAGCTGATAAAAGATGAGAAACAACTTAATCACACACATGTTGGTAAAAGCCTAATACTAAAAAGGCAGGTAGAAGTGGATGATTAAGATTGTTTATAGGTTTAGCCAACAATTTTATTGGTAACATGCATAGTTTGAACTTTTGGTGATATTGTTTCATCACATAGGCTGACTACGGTTTGGTGAATTGTTACTGGAAATATACTTAAATCAGGTTAAAATATAGGTGGTAATACCAGTTGAATGGAGAGTCCCAGTATATTTGCCCTTTTGAGGATTATTACTTGACCAATTTGTTGCCTTAGTCTGTTGAGTACATTTTTTTTTGTTGGTTGGTTGTTGTTGTAATTGGTAAATTGTATAGGTGATTTTCATTCACATGCTTATTGGAATAGTTGGATTCTTGAATAGGGCAGTCATGCAATTGAGTATGTGAGAGGGGTTTGTAGAACACATTATCTAATGAACTCTTATGTAGAGGCAAGAAGTCTCACTCATAGCCTACTCAGGGCTTCAGATGGGAATTTCTTTTATATACTGATCAACTTACTAGAACTACTGCTGCACTTTCTTCATCGACATAAGCCACTTGAAAATGCTTGAAAATAAACTCTCTGTAAGGGCCATTGTCAATAAAAATATTTGCAGTGGAGGCCCTCAGCCCAACAACCATTTTAGCCAGCCTTGGAAAGCAAATAGTTGAGTTCAAACATGATGAAAATTTAATTCCCTGTATACAAATCATGTATTAGGTGTTGACAATGGCTAGAAATATGAACTGAAGATGTATATACCTCCTTCTGTACAAAAATGAACAAAAGTGGCAGAGGTATAAGGTTCACCTCAAATTTTCTTGCAAGTTCAATCCACTGTAGGATGTGAAAGGAAGTGTCATAATGCTAAGAGCGAAAAAAAGGGGAAGGAAGAAACTAATAATTTCAGAAATTTTAGCTTTCTATCCGTACCTTGATTTGTTCTAATAAAATAAATATTAATTGTTTGACGGCATCCAGGGAGCTATCTGGTAATAATAATATTATTATTATTAGTATTATAATAATAATAATAACAATGGAAAGGTGGGGAAGGAAGAAACTAATAATTTCATAAATTTGGACCTTTTATCCTAGCTTTATTTGTTCTTCAGATCCAACTAATATTTTGTAGATCCAACTTATGGTGAACCAGCAGCTTGAAAGCCAATTGCAAGTCATTCAGCCAACAACGATCTATAAGCATGCCATAGTATTATGTCTCTGCATATTCACAATAGTGATTCCACTGTCATATTACTATTCCCCACTTGGACAGAGCGATGACACAAGGGGTTTCTACATGTTGACCAACCATGTAAATTGGATCTTATAAATTAAAATTCTTGTTTTCTAGCCTTCTGTTTGTGGAGATATCAATTGTGTAGTTGATGGCATACTTTTTATAAATAAATTTCCATGGCTATTATGGTTCAATTAAGAGCCAATCTCTTGCAGAGTTCAGAGTTGAATTCATCTGTAACTGCCTTTGATTTAGGGAGTGATCTAGAAAAAACTTCAATGCCTAACAAGACTGTGATAATCACAACCATAAACGCAGCTTGGGCAGAAGAAAATAGTGTACTAGATTTGTACATGCAGAGCCTTCGAATAGTTATTGAATCATGTTCTCCTCCTCGCAGTGGACCAGGGGTCATTTAATCGTTGCCAACATATTCATCACACCGCTATATTTTGTTGAAAGAAATATATGATTTCAATGAGTCTGCCTCTACATACCTAGACTGGCGTGAATGGTAAAAGTCAATGAATCTGCCTCTGCGTGCCACTAGAATTTGTTGGATGAAAATATCTGTTTTAAAGGAAAGAAATGGAATGGTTTTTTTGTTATTTGGATTACCAAAAGAAATGGCTTAGTTAAGATAGCTTATAAATGAAGGCACAAGTTCTGAGGCTCTCATGGTTTTATTTCAATATATTGGCCCTGTTCAAGTTTTGAATGATTCAGAAATTAGCAGATCTGTTAGATAGTGGAGGCAGGAAATTTGCACTTCTTTTCTGTCAAACTTGGTAGCTGATGAAAGATGAGAAACAACTTAATCACACACCTGTTGGTAAAGGCCTAATACTAAGAAGGCAGGTAGAAGTGGATGATTAAGATTGTTTATAGGTTTAGCCAAAAGTTTTATTGGTAACATGCTTAGTTTGAACTTTTGGTGATATTGTTTCATCACATAGGTTGACTACAGTTAGCATAGTAGTTTTCTTTGTTTACATGTATTTCCATGATTTGGCAGACATTTATGTTGCACTGGTTGTGAGTTGTTAATGGTTTTGGATGTGGATTAGGATTAAATAGCTCTTCGAGGAACTGTAATGGTATGCTGGATTTCCAGTTGATCAATTAGCTAGCTTTTCTAGATGTACTTATCATACAACAGACACAGTGAAGAGAGGCTCTGTAACCAGGAGACACTGCATCAGCTTCAGACCTTTTCTGCTGTGGCCTGCCCTATTTATACTTACCCTGTTGCACTGTATGCTTGTAGATATGCAAGTTAATAACTGAGAATACTTTTAAATTTCGAAGTACGAGTTTAGTGAATGTCATGTTCTAAAGCCTATTGTGTGCATTCTATTTACAGATATCTCAGGCTAAGGATGTGTTGACACTTTAGCCTTTAGGTGAAGGCTTATCATCCAAAGATCATATTGTATCTACACTTTCTTTGTATCATAAATATGCGGTTTCACTAACATCAATAATTTTCATAGTGGAGCAATGCCAACGGCTTTGGGACTTTATAACCTGAATTTTAGTAATTACCTTTGCTGATTTGATATGTCGGGTCTTAGGCCATCCAAATCAACTTACATAACTTTACAATTTTCCTTGGAATGTAAATGAATGGAATGTCAACTAAAGCAGGAGGCTTACGGCACTGTACTAAAGTTTTCTTTGTTGCTTCCTTAAAGACTATATGTTATATAAGAATCACAAATTGATAGAATGAGTTCAACCAAACCAGGAGGCTTGCAGTACTGGATTGAACTTTTATGCTTGCGCCATTTTAGACAATATATGTCATATAAGCATCACAAATTGATAGAATGAACTACTGGTAATGGAGTTGAATTAGACATGCGGGTTACATTTACTTCGATATAATAAACTTCTTGTGTACTGGTGTTTAGATATGATTTGATGTGCTACTAGTGTAATAGTGGTTATTGTCATTGTAAGTAAGGTGATTATACCAGCACATTTTTTATTAACTCGGCAGCAAGTGTGGCCTCCCCTTGTATGGGAATAATACAATGAAATGTTGCTGACTATCACCATTGAGAACAACCCACGGCTATATCATCAATTATTCTTAATACATACATATTTTTCTTGTAATTTTGCCCATCCCACCATAGAATTTATGTGCATGTTGAAGGTGGCTGCTTATTTCAAATTGGGGAACTTGGCTTAAAATTATGAGTTCCAAACTTAAATCCTATTTCAATGAGCTGGCTATACATCTAATTTGTTGAACTTCAACCTTGGGAACTAAGATGGATGTTGTATCTTTTTGCTTTGTCGTTTGTTTCTTCTTTCTAAATGATGATGTGCCCAACCACATACTAGCACTTATAGTAATATATTCATCTAAAGTTGTCAAACAGTTTTAAGGTGAACTATAATCAAAGCACTCCAGGTTGCTTAGTATGCCTAGCATAGTAGTTTTCTTTGTTTACATGTATTTCCATGATTTGGCAGACATTTATGTTGCACTGGTTGTGAGTTGTTAATGGTTTTGGATGTGGATTAGGATTAAGTAGCTCTTCGAGGAAATGTAATGGTATGCTGGATTTCCAGTTGATCAATTTGCTAGCTTTTCTAGATGTACTTATCATACAACGGACAAAGTGAAGAGAGGCTCTGTAACCAAGAGAAGCTACATCAGCTTCAAACCTTTTATGTTGTGGCCTGCGCTGTTTATACTTACCCTATTGCACTGTATGCTTGTAGATATGCAAGTTAATAACTGAGAATACTTTGAAATTGGTTTCAAAGTATGAGTTTAGTGAATGTCATGTTTTAAAGCTTATTTTGTCCATTCTATTTAGAGATATCTCAGGCTAAGGATGTGTCGACACTTTAGCCTTTAGGTGAAGGCTTATCATCCAAAGATCATATTGTATCTACACTTTCTTTGTATCATAAATATGCGGTTTCACTAAGATCAATAATTTTCATAGTGCAACAATGCCAACGGCTTTGGGACTTTATAACCTGAATTTTAGTAATTACCTTTGTTGATTTGATATGTCGGGTCTTAGGCCATCCAAACCAACTTACAATTTTAGTTATAACTTTACAATTTTCCTTGGAATGTAAATGAATGGAATGTCAACTAAAGCAAGAGGCTTACGAGACTGTACTAAAGTTTTCTTTGTTGCTTTCTTAAAGACTATATGATATATAAGAATCACAAATTGACAGAACGAGTTCAACCATACCAAGAGGCTTGCAATACTGCATTGAACTTTTATGCTTGCGTCATTTTAGACAATATATGTCATGTAAGCATCACAAATTGATAGAATGAACTACTAGTAATGGAGTTGAATTAGACATGCGGGTTACATTTACTCTGATATAATAAACTTCTTGTGTACTAGTGTTTAGATATGATTTGATGTGTTGCTAGTGTAATAGTGTTTATTGTCATTGTAAGTAAGGTGATTATACCAGCAAATTTTTTATTAACTCAGTAACAAGTGTGGCCTCCCCTTGTATGGGAATAATACAATGAAATGTTGCTGACTATCACCATTGAGAACAACCCACGGCTATATCATCAATTATTCTTAATACATACATATTTTTCTTGTAATTTTGCCCATCCCACCATAGAATTTATGTGCATGTTGAAAGTGGATGCTTATTTCAAATTGGGCAACTTGGCTTAAAATTATGAGTTCCAAACTTAAATCCTATTTCAATGAGCTGGCTACACATCTAATTTTTTGAACTTCAACCTTGGGAACTAAGATGGATGCTGACTCTTTTTGCTGTGTCGTTTGTTTCTTCTTTCTAAATGATGATGTGCCCAACCACATACTAGCACTTACAGTAATATATTCATCTAAATTTGTATACTCAACTATTCAACAAGTTACAAGTAACAAAACTCAGCTACTGTTTTCTATAACTAAAGCCTGGAAAGTAAACTTCACATGTTAGTATACCCAACTATTCAACAGTTAACAAGTAACAAAACTCAACTACTGTTTTCTATATCTAAAGCCTGAAAAGTAAACTTCACACGTCATGTCATAAACTATAATATTTTGGCTTTAGCAGACAATATAAGGAATTAGTAAAACCATAGCAGAATTTAAGAAACCATGCAGTGTAACTTACAACACTATAGTGAATCACATAACAAACTTTACTCGACAAGCATACCTGGGAAATGCTAGTTTCAGAAAGTAACAAATATGTTGAGATGACCAAATGGTGGCAAAATGCCTCACACAGTTTCTCATGATGTACTACCAAAATGCTCTTCAATGCATCTCTCTTATCTATGACTCTTCAATGTGCCTCATCCCTTAATCAATTGTGACTACTAAATACACCTTGGTCCTCCTCACACTAGATTCACAATGTTGCTTTACTTACACAATGACTCATAGTACAACATGATGTGAAATTCCAAATAATACCTAACAAATGTGTATTCTCCATGATGAAGTAGCTAATTTATAGATAAAAACTAACACTTTAAAACTGTTTTATAGTTTTTTGGAAGCATCATGAAATTGACATTGAAACAGTGAGAAAACATCATCAAGAATGCAAAAAATTAGGGCCCACGAACTTGAAAGCTTGTAGGTGATTCTGTCAGATTGAGAAAGCTTGTATTGGAAATGTGATTTAAAATGTTACTAGATTCCATTCCTGGGTCTCGAAGCTCGCAAGTTCTCTATTCTTCATGATGGAGTAGCTATTGTATAGATAGAAATTAAAACTTATAAAATTGTTTTGTAAATTTTTTTGGAAGCATCATCAAATTGACATTGAAACAGTAAGAAAAGATTATCAAGAATGCAAAAATTTAGGGGCCATGAACTTGAAAGCTTGTGGGTGATTCTCATCAGTTTGTATTGGAAACTCCATTTAAAAATGTTACCAAATTCCATTCCTGGGTCTTGAAGCTCCCAAGTTCTGTGCTGTAGTTTTTAAGGGCATTTAATATCCTCATGGCTTATATTACTATTCCCTGAAGAAGGAATCTTTCATAATAATCCTCTATGTGTGTACGCATTCGTTTGAAAATATTACTATTCCTTGAAGAAGGAATCTTCCATAATAATCCTCTATGTGTGTACGCATTCGTTTGAAACTTTGATGTGCATTCATATTTCCCTTGTAAAATGTTACCAAATACCAAATTCCATTCCTGGTCTTGAAGCTCCCAAGTTCTGTGCTTTAGTTTTTAAGGACATTTAATATCCTCATGGCTTATATTACGATTCCCTGAAGAAGGAATCTTCCATAATAATCCTCTATGCGTGTACGCATTCGTTTGAAACTTTGATGTTCAATCATGTTTCCCGCACAAAGGTAGACCATTTTTTTTCCAATCTTATCTAAAGAGGTCACAATTTTGTTTGGACGGAAAATTCCAAAATTTGACTGTGGGAGTGTTTAAATTGTTTTTGGATGGCGGAAATGGATTTAGCATCCATCATGAATGCCTGGGTACCCAAAATACTGAAGCTTGACCGCTGTAATTGACATTTTCAAAAAAATTAGCTGGATTTTTTCAAAATCATGCTGTAATTTCTATCATTTTCTGTGCAAAATTAAGACACTCAAAATTCTAAAACGTGACAACTATAATCCACATTTTCAAAAAATTTAGCTAAATCTTTTCAAAATCATGCTGGAATTTTTATTATTATCATCATGGCTCCAACAATTTTTCATGCATTTTCAAATATGGAACGACGACCATGATGTTGTTCACAATGTCGTATCGTTTCTTTCACCTCTTCCATTACAATATAATAGTATTTTCTAATAACACCATAAATAGGTAGCATATGGAAAAATTACATCTCGGAAGACAAAAAAAAAAAAAAAAACAAACTTAAACTTTAAAATAATGTACAAAAACATGTTCACATAAACAAAAACAACAACATGGATAATGGATAACCTCTACAAGACATTACTATTATTTACCAAATAGCCATATTCGAATACACATAACTAATCATTTCAAGTATAACTCATTATCATCCACCCTAGCTTTCAACAATGTCCATTCACATGTTGCTATTTTTCCACACACTACTATTATTTACAAAATATCCATATTCAAAATACACATAACTAATACTTTCAACTCTAACTCATTATCATCCACCCTTTCTTTCAACAATCTCCATTCACATGTCGCTATTCTTCCACAAACTATTATTATTTACAAAATATCCATTTTCAGAATACACATAACTAACTATTGCAATTGTAACTCATTATCATCCACCCTTGCTTTCAACAATGTCCATTCACATGTCCCTATTCTTCCCCACTCTATGCTATTCTTCCCCACTCTATACATGTCCCTATTCTTCCCCACTCTATGCCTTACGGCGTTTCCTTTGCAACATAAGGTGCAAATGCTAGTTATATGTCTTTCATTTTTATTAAATTTGATATAAGGGGTTGGATGAAATTAGAAATTAAATGGTGAAATTTACTTTATGTTTAAATTTATTTATGTTTTTAAAATATATTTTAAACCATGTAAAAACATTTATCATTTTATTTAAAAAGTTATGGATTAAATTTTAGAAAAATTGATAATTTTTAATTATTATATTTGACAAATATTTTTATAAAAGAACTATTTTTTTGAGAAGATTTGTTCGGTGGAGATCACATTATAATATTTTTGTCGATGTTTTTGGAACTAACTAGTTCATCGTCACGACAAGTTGAAGAATCACATCATGGCTGCATGTTAAATAGGGAGAGGTAATACTTTTGTTGACGTGTTTGGAACCAACCAACGAGTATGGTTCATTGTCATGACAAGAATCAGATCATGGTTGCATGTTAAATAGGGAGAGCAGATCTTCCAATGGCTAAATTTGACTAGGAAACGCACTGGGTTTGACTGAGAAACAACTAAATTTGACTAGCCAATCTGATTGGACTAGGGAAGGGGAAATGAAAAGTAATTTTTTGTTATAATTATTACCAAATTTTTTTTATATTTATTACCAAAGTTTAAATTTAATAATCAAGAGTATGAATCAATTAGTTATTAATAGGCCTATTTCTCTAATTATAATTATATAAATAAATGGTTAGTTAATTAATAAGTAAGTTAGTTTTTGTTATGTTTATTTTCAAAAAAAAATGTAATTGATTGAAATAACTCCCGAGACCAATAAAACAAACATTAGTTATTAATCTAATATGAAAAAACCATATAAAACTTTTTCTTTGATAATTGAAATCATAATATGGAATAATAAATAATTGTTATTTAAATTTAAAGAGAATTATTATTTAAATTTAAAAATAATTAACATATGTTATTTATGTTCATGGAGTGTAGAATAAATGGTGATAAGTTGTTCTTTTAAGGTATTTTATGGTGAAAAGGTTATTGTTTAGATCAAGCCATGCTAGATTTTGACAACTTAGATACCCCTAAGTGGTGGCTACTCAAAACAAAGATTAAGATTGTCAATCATTTCAAGACTCACATTACCTTAAAGATTTGCCAAAATTATAAGCATACATTTTATTTATACATTTAAAATGCACAAAAATATAATTTCATCTCAATATTATTATAGGGAGAAAAAGAAAACAAACTAACTAATGCATACTATTTTATTATATCCACGATGGGGCTGAATGGAGGAAAACGAAACCCTATGGGATATGTGCCAAGCATTAATTAACAAAGTTGATGATGGAACACTTTGTAGGGTGGTGCAACCACCGCACATGCTATTTCATGCACATCACCATTGAAGGAATGTTGGGTACTAGGCTAGTACAACGTCAGATGTGGTAAGTGATGGAGGCACTAGTGGCGATTAAGGAACTTGCCATGTGGGAGGGGAGGGTTATTACTCAATTCTTGCCTAAGTGCAGAGGAAACATTAGGAAAGCATGGTGGAGAATTTTTTCATTTGGCCAAATTGTTTCAGGACAGCAACGAGATTGAGGGACTTGCCACTTAGCCCCTCCAACCGGTTTGCGAGGAAGTGAGTATGTTTTTTTTGACCATCTTGCAAAATCTGAAGAGGTTTTACTGCATGAAACTTCTTGGTTGATGGCTTGTAGTTGTGGTTTCTATCAAGTCTCTTTTTGGTTGTTTTTCACTTGGATTAGAGCTTGGTCTTTTCTCTGTTGGTGCTTCAGTCCTCAATTTATCATTCTTGTAGGTTGTAAGAGCTTTAATGGCACTGCCAACAGTGGGGATGGGTATGGTAAATGGTTAGGTATCTATTAAGAATTTTCTCCTTGTCGAAGGAGCCAATTCCTCTGTAACGTGTTATTGAATTATGTCATGTATGTCGATGGTAGTGGGAACTATGTCTGGGATGATTCCAGGGAAGCCTTAATTCGTAAAATAAAAAATAACCCTTGTTCCCTCAATCATCCTTATGGGTAATGACATTTTCTAAACCTTTTAGAGTCCATGAGTTCCCCCTATTGTGATAGAACTATGCATAGTGAGGGAAAAAAACCTTTGTTGGGATCCAAGGGAAATTAGGTATATCCTCCTCCTGTGTTTGTCAAGCATGTAATGGTTGACCGGTCCAGGGATAAGGAGTTCCCCACTCTTCGAAGGATAAGGTGTGCCTTTTCTACCCAACAGTAACCATATTCAGTTATTTGTCTCACACATTGATGCCCAGTAAGTTAAAGGGGGGGAACTATGGTCTTGTCAAGAGACTGAACCACTTACAGTTCTCAATGAATAATTTAAATGACATGTGTTTCTGTCGTCCATCAGTAACAGGTGCTCTCCATCCAAGGAAATTAATCTTGAAGTGCAAATGAAGTGTTATTTACTGGCGGCATAAACAATGTCTATTCTACTTAGGCAAAGACATAAAAGGCGAAGTTTAGGGGAATCATAGAGTGGACTACCTTCTAGAAGAAGAAAACATGGCTTCATTGGGAGCTCTCTCACGCAAATTGTATGGGTCATAGAGGTGGCAGACGGGGCCATGGAAGAGGATGTGGTAGGGTCCATGACCACGATCATGAGGGCGAACTGAGATATCAAACAACCACTTCGTCTAAGGAAAGAAATGTATTGGAACACTTGGAGATTGATGTAGGAAGAGAAAGAAGGCCACAATATGATGCAAACATACTAAGAGAATTTAGGGACTTAGTGGAGGACCCAAGAGACACCAGAGGCTAAAATACATTCTTTAGACAGAGACTACATATTTACTAGAAGAATAAGACTTTGTTCGCAAGGATTTTGGCTGAGAATTCGCCTGATGTTGAAGGCATCACTACTAATCTGATTGAGATAAGGCGTAATATACAACTCCTGAGGCTTTAGATGATTTGATTGGACAACATAATGGCTCAGACAAAGAAACATATTCTAGCACTAAGGACCCTACCCCGGTTGACTCCTCAGATGAATAATCAGTTTACTGTTTGGTTTGTCAGCTTAGTTTACAGGTCTAGTAATGATAAATGGATGGATGTACATGTTTTTTCTCTAGTCATTTTGATACTTTTGAAAACTCTTAAATTTTGGACTGGTTACTCAGTTAATAGGTGATCAACAGACTTGGTTTCCCAATGGGCATGTTGACACCACATAAATTATTAAATGTCGCACACTTATAAATTTATTTTTATTAATGGTAGGAAACACCACCCAAAATTATCTCTCTCTCTCTCTCTCTCTCTCTCTCTCTCTCTCTCTCTCTCTATATATATATATATATATATATATATATATATATAATTTTATTATATATTTTTAAACTTTTAAAAACAATTTTGTATATATAAATTTAAAAGATCATTTTATTTGTAAATAGAAAATCAAAAAGTTTAAATATATCTTTATTAGTAAATAGAGAAAGCAAAATTTACCACCAAAACATTATTAATAATAATAATATATGTTATTTATGTATTATATCTTATTATGTATTTTTGATATTTTTAAAACAATTTTGTGTGTATATATTTAAAAGATAATTATGATAATATGTATTTTATTTCAGAATAAGTTTTCCAAAATTTTAATTTAATTATTAGTAATTATTAAATGGATGATATAGATTTAACCTCCATAAAATATGCCAAAATATTCATAGTACTATTCACATATCAAGGATTAATATTTATGTCCAAGTTAATTACACTTTTTAAAAATAAATTATCTCAAATTAATTAATTAAAAAATATTATATCAACACATGTCATATCGGGCATGTAGTATTTTATTGGTAAATAGAGAAACAATAAGTAAAAACCCAAAAAGTAAAAGATGATTTTATTCCTAAATAGAGAAACAATGAGTAAGCGTTTATATATATATATATATATATATATAGACACACACTTTGGGTTTATCAGATGTCAAAGGAACTTAGCTCAAGTGGTATGGTTCACGATTTATGTCACAGGTAGTGTGGGTTCAAGTCTCCAGTACGAAGTTACTGATTGTGCCTAGTGGAATGTACTCATTATTGTTGAAAAAAAAACTTCGAGTTTATCAAGTTTTGAGAGTGACCTCCAAAGATTTGATTTCTCTTTGTTCTTGATAAATCCAGAGTTAAGATGGATATATGCTACTTCTTAGTAATATGATTTTGTTATGAGGCACTCTGCAGCCCAATATGGGGGAGATGTTGCAATGTTTGTAAAATATAAAATTATATCAAACAATAATAATAAATAAAGTTATATCAATAAAGTGAACTATAATGGATTTTCTCAACTCTGCACCCTCCACTCTGTGACCCTGCATATACCCATGATTGTCACTCTACACACCCTATTAGAACTCTCTCCCTTATTCTCACAACCCTCTAGAATTACTGCCTGAGCATGCCCCATGGAATGGCATCCTTGCAAGGAGGACGTCTAGGCCCCTCCAATCAATTCGTAACCCAAACCTCGTTTGCAATCTAGGACCCATGAAAAATAAATAATGTTGACAAAATTTTGTCTGACACAATAGATGATATAGGCTAAGAATCACAAGTTTTCCACATCTCAAAAGGATACCAATACATGCATAGACAAATTTTTTGAAATTCCAAGGATTCACATCCCTCCTGCTAGATTGAATGGAAACATCCAATTCATGAAGGACCATGCCCTAATATGCAAGTCATTGGAATTTAACCCAAGAAAAAATATCTTCTCAATTGGATAGCACAATGTTAGAAACCCAATGCTCACTATGAAGTGAAATTAGGAACCAAGTGTTTCTTCACGATGATCTTTTCTCGTCTGAAATACCAAATGGTGATCATGGATGGAGTACCTTACTTCTTCAACTTTTTTGGACTGTATATGCGACAATGAGTCGAGCGCTTTAACCCAAATAAGGAATAATTCTTTTGGGCCCATTTATGGATATGCATGTACTCCTTTCCATACAAATATTAGTATCTAGAAACCCTACAAGACATTGGAATCAAGCTTGGACATTTCGTATGCCCCTCATAACAAACGAAGCACTACTTATATATATCATATGGAAGGATTTGATTCTACATAAAAATATTAGGTTCACTCCCTAAATCCATTGCTTTGAAATTGGAAGCTAGAGACTGGTATCAAACCTTGGACTATGATCACATCCCATTATGTTGCAGAAAATGTCACAAGCATGGAAATATCTACCATGACTGGCCCCTCCATGACCCAAAGAAGGATCCAAAAGATTTAGAAACAATGGATTGAGATGGATTCACAAAAATATCCTCCAAGAAGCACCACAACAAGAAGTCTACAATCGTAGCCACTCCCAAAAGACAAGAAATTGACAGTAGCTTCGAAGTTCTAGGAAATCGATTAGAAGAACCTAATAGTCCATAGCAGGAGAACATCTTAGAAAGCCACCTAGACATGTTTGAAAAGAAATCTATGGAAGAGAATAGGCATGGAAAAGTTTAATCCACCCCAAGTGAGGCTACAACAAAACTAGAGCCACAACAACTAAAGGACACCCACATGATAGAGGAGGATGAGTTCGCTAGCAAAGAAGTGTAGATCTAATGACCATTGAGGATGAATGTCAACATAATGAACTGGATACCATCCCCCCCAAGAAAATCAGTCTTCTGGATGTAGTGATACAAAAATCAAAAGCCTCATAATAACTAGGTGTTTAGGCCATCATCATGAAAGAAGGGAAAAAAGGTGGCAAAGAATTCAAGAAAATAGGCATAAAATCATCCCTCCAATGCATAAACTCCTTGGGAAGGAAGTTGGTCAATTCAGGATAATACAAGTAGATCTCAAAGATCTGCACTAACCAAAGTAACATCTCATCATGAAGGTAATTTCCTGGAACATAAGGGGTCTAAACAAGCCCTCTAAACATCGTATTCTTTGTCAGAAGATCTAGCAGGATCTTCCAACAATCTTGCTTATTCAAGAAACCAAATGCTTTAGCTTTGGTTTTGAATCTATCGTGTCTCAAAAATGGAAAAATGATACAACCATAGTAGTAGATGTAGAAGGAGCATTGAGAGGCCTAGATATTTCCTGGGATCCATTTGCAATCAACATAGAAATCATGTCTCAAGAAAGTTCAGTTCTTTCTATTTCTTTTCACTTGCTAGGAATGAACCTACATGTCTATCTCTCTAATGTGTATGGGCCTAAAAAATTTGCTAGGAAACAAGAAATGCTCAAGCATCTCCATTCTCTCCAATAAGATATGGATTCCCACAAATGGATAATTGGAGGGGACATTAATATGATCACTTCTTTGAGTGAAATGAAAGGTGGAAGACAACACTTAGAACCTGAAATAGAGGATCTACAAAATTTCATCGAGGAAAAATTCATGGTGGACATGAGGACCACCAATGGGCTCTTAGCATGGAACAATATATGGGGTGGGTTGGTGAAAATCTCCTCTAGGCTGTATCGTTTCTTGGTGTTGATTCAATTTCTCACCTATGGTAATGAATTATTAGTGCAAATCCTTCTGTTATGCAACTAGCTCAAAAATATATAGATCAACGACTTAAAAATTATCCTCTTTGAGGGGCAAACCTCCTTTACAGTACATAAATGAATAATTATTGGATGATACAAATGCCAATACCTCCTTTGTATATATAGGAGTCTAAGGGATCACAATATAATCAGAGTCTACATAAAAATAATAATGTAAGGGCACAACAATAACAATAATGGGCTTCTATGGGGCACAACAATAACAACATGGGGGGGGGGCTACATAAGCATAACAATAACGATAAGGGGGATACACTAGTATTATAGGTACCTAACATGCCCCTCTCCTTCAAAAAAATGTTTTCCTCAATGCTTGAGTAGTTTTGGATGCTTCTGTATAAAATTCTCATCCTCCCATGTGGAATCTTCAACAGGTAAGTAGATACTCTAAAATTGATTGATTCTATAGATGTCGGGTTCTTGTTTCCATGAATGCTATAGGCTCAAATATGATTTTTCCTTCTTCGTCAAGTTTTGGAAACACTATTTGAACTGGAACCTTGTCACCGATAAACTTATTTAAGTATGAAACATGGAAAACTGGGTGTACTAGGGAAGATGCATGCAACTCCAATTTGTAATCCATAGTATTAATATTTTGAAAAACCTTGTAAGTACCATAGTACTTGGGTGATAATTTATTACCCTTCTTAGCTTGCTTGAGAGACATTTGTTTGTATGGTTGTAGCCATAAAAATACCAAGTCACGTACATCAAAAATTATTTCATTGCGATGTTGATAAGCCTTTTGTTTCATTCGATTCTACGCCAGAGCGAGGTTATCCTTTAAGAGTTGAAGAACTTGTTGTTGATGCCCAACGTGATCTTCCACTGCTTGAACCTTAGAATTTTCTCTTAAATGTTATGTGATGGATGGTGGATGATATCCATAAAGTGCCAGACATGGGGTCATTTTTGCTGCAATATGGAAGGAAGTGTTAAACCACCATTCAGCTAGAGGTAACTAATTGACCCATTGTGTTTGTTTATCATATACAAATAAACGAAAATATCCTTCCAAACATTTGTTCACTATCTCAGTTTGGACATGATATTGAGGATGATAAGATGAGCTATGAGTGAATTGAGTACCAAGACAAGAAAATAATTTCGTACAAAAATTTCTAGTGAAAATAGGATCTCTGTCACTTACTATAATTTTTGGGTTTCCAAGAATCTTTTGAATTGTTTCCATAAATGTAGTAGCACTGGTACTGGCTTTAAAACCATGAGATAATTCATAAAAGTGTGCATACCTGGTAGGTCTATCAAATACCACCATGATGAAATTGTTTCCTTCAGACTTGGGTAAACTTGTGATAAAATCCATTGAGACCTCCTCCCAACGTAGACATGGAATGGATAAAGGTTGTAATAGACTTGAGGTCTTAATTGTCTAAGCTTTATTTTGTTGGAAAACCAAACATTCTCCCACAAACTTCTGAATATTAGATTTAAGGCCATCCTAAAAAAATTCCTTCTTGACCCTATTGTAAATTGAGTGCCCTCTTAAGGGATAAGTGTGCAATTCCAAAATAATCTTTTGTTTGAGTTGGGAATTATTACAAAGATGTAAGTGATCTTTGTACCATAATGAATTATTTTTCCAGCTAAATGTATCAGACGTACTGGGATCTTGCCGCAACTCTTGAATGAGTGACCACACCTCTTCATCATTCTTCCATTCATCCCTTGCTTCAATTATCCACTCAGGTTCGATAATAGAAATGACACAAAGAAATGCTTCCACATCCCCATCCTTTCTTGAGAGTGCATCTACAACAACATTTTGCTTGACTTTTTTGTATATGATTTCAAAGTCATAACCCAACACCTTTGTCACCCATTTTTGCTACTCTTTTGAAGATACTATTTGTTCCAAAAAGTATTTAAGACTATCATGATTTGTTTTTACCTTGAAGTGTCTTCCCATTAAGTAAGGTCACCATCACTTTAGTGCATGTAGTATTTCCAACATTTCCTTCTCATAAATAGGTTTGTGTAAATACTTTCGTTTGATTGGATGAATTTCAAAAATAAATGGGCCTTCATTCTTGCATTAAAACAACACCAATTCCATTTCTTGAGGCATCAGATTCCACAATAAAAGTTTTTGTGAAGTTTGTCATAGCTAAGGTCGGTGCTTGGCACATTGCCTCTTTAAGATGTTCAAAGGCCTTCATTGCTTCTGGAGTCCAAGAAAATACATCTTTATTTAGTAATGATGTTAGGGGTGCCGCTATTATCCCATAATTCTTAGCAAACTTGCGATAATATCCTGTCAACCCAAGAAATCCTTGAAGATGATTTATGGTTATGGGGATTTTCCATTCCTTAATGGATTTAATTTTGTTAGGTTCTACCTTAACACCCTCATGAGATACAATATGACCCAAATATTCCACCTCTTTTACTCCAAAGAAACATTTAGAGGTCTTTGCAGATAATTGTTTGTCCTCCAATAGTTTGAGCACCCTGTCAACATGTTGAACATGATCCTTCCAAGACTTGTTGTAGATTTGTATATCATCAAAAAATACTAACACAAATTTTCTAAGGGTTTGAAAATGGAATTCATCAAGCATTGAAATGTGGAAGGTGCATTAGTGAGGCCAAAAGGCATGAACAAAAATTCATAACGACCCTCATGAATTTTTAATGTTGTTTTCAGAATGTCTTCAGTCTTCATTTTAATCTGATGATATCCTTAACGAAGATCCAACTTGGTGAAGTAAATTGCTCCATGTAATTCATCAATGACAGGAATGGGAAATTTATCTTTAATAGTGAGCTTTTTGAGCTCCCTATAATCCAGGCACATACCCCATAATCCACCCTTCTTGTGCACCGATACAACTGGAGCAAAGAAAGAACTTTGACTAGGTTGAATTATACTAGCCTCTAGCATTTCTGCAACCATACGTTCAATTTCTCTCTTTTGGGCATAAGGATATTTGTAAGGCTTGATGTTTGGAGAAACACTTCCTAGAATCAAATGAATAGAATTATCATGATCACAAATAGGTGGGAGGACTTTGGGAGTCTCAAACACCTTGGAATTATTGTCCAAGACTTTTGGAGATCTAAAGAAATAGATTATTTTGATGTTTGAAACTTTAGTGAGCACAATTGTGCAATTACACCCTGTTTTTATTTCTTTAGAAGCTTTTTCATGCAATTAGAGTTGATTATATTTCTTGGTTTCCCTATGATACCCCTTAATTCAACTTCCTTTCCTTCCCAAAAAAAAATCAAGAAAAGTTCTTGAAAATTGAAAGTTATCATCCCCAAAGATTATAACCATTGGACTCCTAGTACAAAATCAACACCACCCATTGGAATGGAAAGCATTGGAATATTCAATACATATTCCCCCATGGTTAGCTTGATATTATGGCACTTTCTAGATCAATTTATAGTTCCTCCATTTGCAACCATCACTTGACACTCTGGTGCTGGATATAGGAAGCAATTCAATTCCTTGGCTATCTTACAATGAATAAAATTATGGGTACTACCTGAATCAATCAACACTATTACCTTTTTCTTCTTGATATATCCTTCTATCTTGAGAGTTTGAGGAGTGGTAATTCCTGCCAATGCATTACAAGATATGTTTGGATTCATTTATTCTTTCTCTGTGGTTGGTTCCTAGTGTATATCCTCCTCTTTTGATGTTTCTTGTTCTTTTCTTCCTCCTCTTCACAATCTATGTAGAATAATTTCTTCTTGGCACACTTATGAACTTTAGTGTATTTTTTATCACAACTGTAACAAAGCCCTTTTGCTATTTTTTCATCCAATTTTTGTGGTCTCAACCTTGTAGGTTGTGGAAGACTAGGAGCAGCAAAACTTCCATTTGTATAGTTGTGACTGGTAGACTTACTTGTTGCCATAATTTTTCTTTCAAGTTTTCTTGCCACCCTGATTGTCTTCTCCAATGAATAGGGTTCCCAAAGCAAAACCTTGTGTTGGATGATATATTTTAAATTCCCTATGAAGACATAAATCCTATTCTCCTCTAGAATATTGTTTACCCTAATATTCAATTTTTGGAATTCTTCAACGTGCTCCACCATTTAACCCTTTTGTTTGAGATTTATCAATTAGCTAAAGAAGGTGTTTCTCTTTGTATATTCACGATGTGCTATCATTTCCTCCATAAAAATTTACCAGGTGACAAGTGGTTTACGAGATAAAATCCATCTATACGATATAAACTGATTGGGTTCTAAATATAAAGATTCAATATGTACCTTTTGTGAGGGTTCCACATCTTGTAGATTATAATATTGCTACATCTATAGTATCCATGTTACCAGATCCTTTCCATAAAACTTCCTCATATCTATCTTTGTAATGAGGTGGTTCTTAAACCCCACATTGGAGTCTTGAAAATAATAATTCACATTGCTTTTTTCCTCATTATTATTTTCATGATTAACTTGTCACCACCTCGAAGCCTTTCTTGCAACAAATTTGTCAACCCTTCCAACTTGACATTGATCGCATCCATGCCTACTTTAAAAACCTCCATGTTGCCTTTTATACCATCCATGTCACCTTCTATTTATGCTTTTAAACCATCCATGTCCCCTTTTAGTTCATCTTTGGTTGCTCTTTGTGAGAGCTAAATTTGTTGAACTTGGTCCTCTAATTTTGATATATCATGCTGCAATTCTTCCTCTTCATGCATCATAGTAGATATTTCTGAGGGCTTAATGGGTGTATATTTTTCTGGTTAGGAGGAATTTTAGAACCCAATAATGATATATATTCTTCAATATTCCATTGTAATCACTTCAAACTTATTTTTCAAGAAAATGTTGTGCCATTAAAAAAAAAATACACACCTTTTTCTTGCTTTTAGGAGCTCGATCTTTAAACTATTGTATTTCTAGAGTTTTGGATATCCAAGATCTAAAATTACTTCTTGTAGTAGCCCTCTGAGTCTTCTTTCCAACTCTATAAGTCAAAACAAAATTGGATTCTTTAATATAATGTTATGTCAAATATCGCACAATGACCTGATTAAGGATTGGTTCAGTAGAGCGAACTTGTATGTAATTCCACGTGTTACTGTTTCAGACTTCGGCCCTGAAATTCATACACAAAAAACCAAATTTTGTTCTGTTTTTGTCAATTTTTATGAAATTCCAATGCGTTGCTTGAAGAGAAAGTTATGACGTTTTTCCCTCGGTCACTTGTTTGAGACTAGATTCTGGAGCATGAAAAAACCCTAACTTATTCAGATCGTATCTTCGAAACTATAGCACCCCAAAATATGAAATTCCGGCACAACGTTCACCATGATTTTGGATCCATGTCATCAAAATTTCAGCTTCTGAAGTTTTGTAGAAAAAACGTTATAGTGAAAATTCCACAATGTCCTGTTTGAAGCAGCGAAACCCTAGAATCCAAAGCTCTAAAACTAAATGTTATGCAACCAGCTCAAAAATAGATAGATCAACTACTTAAAATTATCTTCTTTAAGGGGGAAACCTCCTTTACATTACATAAATTAAAAATTCTTGGATGATACAAATGACAAGACCTCCTTTGTATATATAGGAGTTTAAGGGGCCACAATATAATTAGAGCATACATAACAATAATAATGTAAGGGAACAACAATAACAATTGTGGGATTCTATGGAGAACAACAATAACAATATAGGGGCTACATGGACATAACAATAAGAATAAGAGGGCTACATTAGTATTATAGGGACCTAACGCCTTCCCTTTGCAGGCTATGACCATTGGCCTATCTACTTCTGAGGGAGAACATTTGGAAAATCCCTAAAATGCTAGTTCATATTTGAGTAATTTTGGCTTTCAAATCCAAATCTCATTAGAAATATTTAGGATTGTTGGCAAGGCATGACCCACGTAAAATGATAAAAAATTTACATTTTTCAGAAAAATCGCAAACAGATCAAAATCTTCCTTAAACAATGGAACAACGAGGAATTTGGAAACATATTATAGGGGAAACACACTCTAGACAACGAAATGGCCTCTCTCCAATAGGAAATCATATCTAATAATCAAACGGAGGAAAACAAGAATAGAGAAGCTTCTCTCACTAGGAAACTGGAGCATATTTATAAGAAAAAGGGGATATATTGGAAACAAAATTCAAGGATTGGATAGCTTAAGGAGGGGAAGCACAACACCTCTTTTTTTCACCACTATACTATACAACAGTGCTCACACAATCAGATCACATCACTCCACACTGAGAATGGGAAAGTTTTAGAGAAACAAGAGGATCTAGAAGGCACTCTAGTAAGCTACTACTCAGATCTACTCTCCAACCGTCAACCTCTCCGTACGGAAGCCATCAATAAGATCACAACTCACAGTCCCAAGATGGTCACTAAAACTCACAACTCGGCTCTTATCAAACCCATTAGTATCAATGAGGTTAATGAATCAATCCATTAAACGACTCATGGTAAATACCGAGGACCTAATGGAGTCACAGTCTCCTTATTCAAGCATTGCTAGTAATTTCTCCACGTTGAGATCCTTGAAATCATAGAAGACTCAAGAGAAAATAGATGCATCCTCCCAGATTTTAATTCCACTTTTTCTAGTTTTGTTCCAAAGGAGGAAAATTTGGCTTCCCTTGGTAAGTTCCGACCTATTTCATTATGCAATGTCATTTGGAAAATTATTTCCAAAGTGACTTCCAATCATCTTAAATCCATTCTCCCCATCCTCATATCCCCGAAGAAAAGTAGTTATATGGAAGGAAGGCATATCCTAGATGGAATCATCCTATATCATGAATAAATACACTCCCTCAAAAACCTAAAGAGACCGAGCATATTACTCAAGCTTGACCTCTCCAAAGCCTTTGAAAAACTAAATTGGGACTACATGGAAAGTATCCTATTATCCTTTGGTTTTAGGACCCACTAGACTCAATGGGTCATGTCTCTTGTATCCATGACCTTTTTCTATATTATTTTAAATGGATCACCTTCTAACACTTTCAAACCCTCTTGAGGAACCCGGCAAGGTGATCCCCTCCTTTTCTTTTCATCCTCATGGCAAAAGGATTGGGAAAACCCATCAAGGTATCTCTTCAGCATGGAACTTTACAAGTTCTGGCTCTTTATGATGACATAACCATCATGCACTAGCAATTTGTAGATTAAACGCTTCTCTTGAATGACCCATCATTCAAGGAAACCAAAAAAGTCGAGGAAATCCTAGACGTATTATCATAAGCTTTTGGAACATCCATAAACTTTTGACTTTTTCTTCAACACCCCTCTTATTACCCAAAGAAACATTACCCGAATTCTTGGCTTCTCCTATGCCCCTTTCCCTCCAAATACTTGGGAGCTCCCATAACTGACTCTTCCATCAAGAATTCTTCTTGGAGAGATATCCTTGACAAAATCTGAAGCAAACTTGACAATTGGACAATTTTCTCTTTGAACATAGCTAGTTGTCTTATTCTCCTAAATTATGGCCTCTAATCAATTCCCTCTTATCTCTTCTCTATTCTATAAGCCCCTAAGTGGTTCCTAAAAAGTATAAGGTATCTCCAAAGAAATTTCAAGTGGGGAGGTTCTCATCTCAAGAAAAAATGGTCTCTCGTCAAATGGGACACCCTGTTTCTCTCAAAAGTAGATGGAATACTAGGTCTACATGATCCAAAAAAGGCCATGAAGGTATTGGGAGTGAAAATCTGGTGGAAATGGGTCGACCATACATCAGATCCTTGGGTACATCTCTAGTATAAAAAATATGCCAAGGAAACCAACACAAAAGATCTATTTTGCCTATCCCCACAGGCTCAAGGATCCCTCATCTAGAACCTAGCAAGCCTTAATAAATAATTGGTTTAGATGCACAACTTCTAGCAAGTTACAGATGGGAAATTAGTAATACTATGGGATGAATCTAAGCAACAATTGTGTAGCCTTAGCAACACCTTCCAATTTTCTCAAAGTTAAGACCTTGCCCAAAGATCTAAACAAATTCATGTATATCAATACTGGACAGAGCATGAAAACTCAGACATCTATAAATGGAAGCCATCGATTCTCTGCAAGGAGGAAGACTCAAAGGTAAATAGGCTAGCCCTGGAGAAAGAACTCAACAAGTGTATTATAAGGAAGAAAAATGGCCCTGACATCTTGTGATGGGGTTGTAAAAGAATTGGAACCTTTACAATCAAAGAAGAATTTTATCTCTTATTTCTAGCCCCTCTAACCACCCCAAATCCATAGAAACAACTTTGGACTCTTGATCTCTAGGCAAAAGTATCCACGTTAACTTTCCTTCTTGCCAAGTGCTACATTCTCACATGGGAGAACTTGCAAAAAAGGGGATTTTATGGACCCTCCTGGTGTTGCATGTATAAAAATCAACAAAAATCCATTAATCACTTGCTAGATTCTTGCGATGTAGCTAATAGTCTCTAGAACAAGCTAGCTCAAGGATTCCAATGCATAGATGAGGTTGAAGGAAACATTATCCAAATAATCAAAACCTGGGGAAAAAATCCCTACCAAAGTTCAATCCTTAATCAACTCTAGACTATGCCACCATTCTTCCTTTCTTGGTAAATATGGAAGGAATGAAATCAAAGAATTTTCAATGATAAATACAAAACCACATATAACATATGGGTTCTCCTTCACAAATATCTAAAGGAAACCATATTCCTCTCCAGATGGGAGGATAAGGACTTTTAGGGACACCCTAATGAAAAGGTTATCCTAGCTTTGTGGAAGCTTAATGCCCCCCAACCCCAAGGGAACACCACTCATCCTTAGGCTAAATATCCAATTTAGTACACCTAGAGTCCGTCATCGGAGATGCACTATAAGCTAAATTTTGATGGAGCCTCCAAATGAAGTAGGAATAGGTGGAGTCATGAAGAAATCAGGAAGGGGAAATGATTAGAATATACATGGGATGCATCAGACACGAAAGAAACAATGCTTCTAAACTTGAAGCCTTAATTCAAGGTTTCCTCATTGTCAGAAAGAATTCTCTCCACCCGATCATAGTCAAGGACAAATCCCAAATTATAATTTAAGCTACTAAAAAGCTCCTCAATGGATCATTGCCCTCAAAATGCTCCACAAGATAAAGGTTGAATCATAACATGCAACAATTGGCTCACATTGTCAAGTAGAAAGAAGCAATAATCTTCTCCCATGTTTGGCACAAGGCCAATTCGCTGGCATATTTCCTTGCCAACAAGGGGGTAGAAGAACGAGCTTAATGTGACGACATGACCTTGGCATATCCAAAAATAGAAGCCTAGGCTTCCCTCTGTTAAGACATAAAAATGAAATATGATACGGATTTATGAATCAATGAAATGAAATACATATTTTAAAAGAACATAAAGATACATCAAAGGAACATAAGTTCAATTAGTTAATAACAAGTACTGAAAATTATTTAAATGCAGAATGGAACAAACTAGCTCGGGCAATGTTAGCTTATCTTTGAGAAGAGATGTGATGGCTACATGCCTTGTGAACTGTGTTACAATGAGGCTCAGAGACCTTTTAATCATAAAGAATAAGTGTGAAACCGTAACCTTAGGAGATGAAGTGCCAATGGTTTTGGGCCCCATTGGGGTAAGTTGAACCACTAACTTCCCAGGGTCGTAAATTTGGCTTACGATCTCCCTTTGGCTATCATAATACCTCGTTTTGAAGATCTCTATGAGAAGACGAAAAAAGAATGGGTGAAATAAATTGTAGCACTTTTCTGTTCTCTTTTTCTTTTCCCATAAAACGTATTTTAGGACCTCAAAATGAATATGGAAGTTTAGGACCCGAAACTTTTCCAAAAATAGAAAGTTATGCTAGAATTAAGGAAATTGAAAGGAAACAATGTTGGGGGTCCAAGTGTTATAGGTGGGTGGCCACCAATATCTACTTGGATCAATCCTCCCTCCTTAAAACGCAATGGTCCCCATTGCATTGAGTACCTCCATGAGATGGGGAAACTTCTACTGAACTTGGTTCCTGGTGAGCCACTTGCCTTGGTGCAGGAGATGGTCGGCTTTGACAACCCAATATGGTTGGATCCTCTGTCGGTGAGTGTGCTTAATCTGTAAGTCCATGACCCAGTCAATTGTGGCATGTTCAATGCAATATGGGTTGAACTATGTTGGTGTCAACTACTCAACAATATCTAATGTGTCCAACAATGGTGGAAAGTATGCCCGAAGGAAATCCACATTGAACACTAGGTGTAGGTCAAGGAATGGGGGAATGTTGAGCTTGAAATAATTTTTACCCACGTCCTTGGTGATGGTGTAAGGCCCATATCAGAGTGGTTGAAGCTTCCAGTGGGCTCCAATAAGGCATTCCTTCTGCAAATGTAACAAACATTGTTGCCCACTTGAAACTTATGTGGCACCCAATATTAAGCATGATGTTGTTTGTACTTGGCATTGGGTTTATCTAGGATATCATGGACCTACTAGTAGATGTGGTGGATGAGTTCAATAAATCTAGAGGTTTTATCAACGTCGGACTGAACATGTGAATATTTTTCTTGTGTAGTCGCAAGAGCCATTATGACATTAAGGGGACACAATGGTTGAAACCCCATGCCCACTTGAAAGGGGATGTGGCCAGTTGAGATATGGAGAGCCCTTTTATAGTTGTGTTTCACATAGGGGAGACTCTCATCCCATGTTCATAGAGCTTGGAGTTGTACATGGGAAGTAAGTGCACTATCATCCTCTTGACAACCTATGTCTGGCCACCAGTCTATGGATGGAATGCAATCAACTTGGTGAGATTATTGTCCAATAACAACCATATGCTTGACCAAAATGTGCTCAAGAACCTTCTATCTCTATTTGATATAATGGTTTATGAAATCCCAAAATGAACCAACACTCACTCGAAGAATAGTTTCAAAGTGCCTTCTGTTGTGATGCTCTTGTTGTAGGCCATTAATATAACCATCTTAGAAAATCTATTGATGACCAAAAATACATAGTCATTACCATGCTTGGTAAATGGGAGGCCAGACATATAGTCCATGGAGATGGATTCCCAAGGTCGGCTAGGAGTAGGTAGAGGATTGTATAGGCCTTGCTTCTTAATGGTTGACTTGGCGATGGCACTAGAAGTGCAAGATCTGATATATTTTCCAACATCAAGTTGGAGTTTTGGCCAATAAAAATATATTTCCAGTACTTCCACTTTCTTCTCGACACCAAAGTGTCTTATGACCATGTTATAATGCACCTCACAAATCAAATTGGCATGCTCGCTTGAAGGAACATAAAAATGTCCCAAATAACACAAAAATCCATCCCGAAGGTGTAATTATGGAATTGGCTTTCCATCCATCAACATCTTGTAGGGGGCAACAATCTCAGAGACACTTTCATATAGTTGTGGCCATCTAGAGGTTTCGTGACCACAAGAGATAAGAACTGTACTCAGTGCCACAATTTGGGGTTGAATAAGGTATTTTGCGACATGATTGGTGCTGCCCTTCTTATACTTTATGTTTAGATGGAGTTTTTGTAGGTATGTGTACCATTTCTGATGGCGATCGTTCTGCAACTTTCCCTATGTCTACTTAAATTGATGACACTGGTGATTTGTGTGGATTATCATCTCCTTCCCCAAAATGTAATACTTTAGTTGTTGGCATGCCTGCACAATAGAGTATATCTCCTAATCATAGGTGGGGTACCTACGAATAGTATTAGAGAGTGTCTCACTTTGATAGGTCACCAGGTTCCCTTGCTAAGTGAAGACTACACCTATAGAATAATCTGAGGCCTATGTCTCAATCTCAAATGGTTGTTGTAAGATTGGCAAGGTGAGGACTAGTGCAGAGCAAAGGTGATGTTATAGTTTAAAAAATTCCTTCTACTGTGCCTCGAACCAAAAAAACTTCACTTTTTCTCCACCCTTGGTAACTTGACTCAAGGGCCAAGAAATATGAGAGAATGCACACGTGAATCTCTAGTAGAAATAAGCAAGGTCCAAGAAGCTTTGAAGCTCTATCACAGTCATCAGGGCTAGAAAATCCTGAATGACTTGGATCTTAGCTAGATCCACATGCACACCTTGCTCATCAATTATGTAGCCCAAATATTAGACCTGGTCCATGCCAAAGGAGCACTTGTCTAGGTTGGCACATATCTTGTGCTACCGTAGGGTTTGAAGGAACTATTGAATATGTCACAAGTGTTATACCCAACTCTTACTAAAGATGAGGATGTAATCCAAATATAAAACCACAAACAAGTTGGTGAAAGGCCGTAATATGTCATCCATCAACCTCATAAAATTTGCAGGAGAATTTTTCAACCCAAAGGGTATGACCAACCACTCAAAAATACCATCCTTGGATTTGAAGGTGGTCTTCAGACTTCCATACATCTGTGAGTTGTATTGGAACTTGGTGGTATCTGAACTTCAAATCAATATTGTTGAAGTACTTGACCCCCTTGAGATGGTCAAGAAAATCATCAATCCATGGGATCAGGTACCTATTCCTAATAGTGATTTTATTTAGTGCCCGGTAATAAATGTAGAGTCTTAAGGCCCCACCCTTCTTCTGTAAAACTACAATTGGGCTGCCACAAGGTGAGGAGATTGGTTGGATGTCCCCTTTTCATAGCAGCTCCTCAATCTTCCGCTTGATTTCCTTATTTTCTAGAAGAGATCATGGTATATTGGTCCATTGGGTATAGGAGATTCAAGAGTCGTATCGATCGAGTGCTTGACCTAACAGTGGAAGGGTACTCCTATGGGTGAGGAGAAGATGTCCCTGTATCCTTAAATGACCTTATCAACTTTCTTTTGCTGTGCAGATGGACCCTTTTGAGGGGCCATGGATGTGGCTACAATCTTCCCCTCACTCTAAGAATGAATCAGAAATAAAACAAATTTCCGGTGTAGGAGATGATATTATTGCATTTCTTAGTAGAGATCAAAGAGATGGTGGTACGTGGGGCTACCTCCAGTATCCAATATAGCTTCCTTGCCAAGATAATAATAACAGTGCGAGGCTTGGACTCATACATAGCATGACCCTTCCACAAATATGGTTGGCCTTATAAAACATTACAAACTTCAAGAGGAGAAACATCACATTGTACCTCGTCTATGAGGGTCACTAGCCCCAGTAGTGGGACATTATATCCACTCCTTTATCCTCAAAGAACTTATTGAAACTCTCTATTCTTTGCGGGAGGATCCAAGGTGAAAATCCCTTTGCTCATACAATGAGGGGGTATATATAACCAAGGGGTGATGGTTGACCCTTATGACTCTTTGACTACCCTCATGAATGTTCAAAGTCCTATGACTTTTCAATTGACATGACTCTTCATATTCATGTGTGTCCATTGGAGTTCCACTTTACATTACATTTGATTTACAATATAAATGGCTCATAATAGTGATGTGACCTTTGATAACTCATGACACAACTTAACATAACATTGCTGACATGGACTGGCTTGCTGAGGTGGAAATGTCAAGTTTTTGTTGCTAGAGAGTGATAGATGTGTTCTTGGATGTACTTTCTCTTCTCCTCTGCATAGCTTGATGATGTGAGTTCTTCAATGATCTTTGGTTTTGAGAGGTGGTTGCATACATGTGCTCCTTTTTCTTGCTCTTAATAGATTTCTTTGTCCGTCCAATTATAAGTGAGTCTTCAAACATGTTTCCTCCTTCTTCTCCTTCTTCATCATCTTTCCATGATCTAATAGTGTACCTGTTCCTACAATTCACTCATGAAGGGATGAAATAAATCCAAAAACTCCCTATTTAGGATGATGCATTGTTATCCATGGACTGAGCCCGGGACAGTGATAGGTTGAAAGAGGGCCCAATAATTGTGCATTGCGCATTGCGTAGTTCTAGGTGATAGGGAGAGAGGTTGGTCACTGATACTACGCAGAGCGCATCTAAGGCTTGGCTGAGGAACTTTTGAGCACACTCCTTACTGAGGGGAAAATTTTCATAGGGTCACTAGGAGATAGGATTGCATAGTTGAGACAGTCAGTTGCTGATGCAGGATGGGACGCTGAGAGACATATCTTCGTAGTTTTTGTAAGCAAGGAGGACTGGGAAACAAAGAGACCTGGAGGACAGATCTGCGGAGTTCATGAGGTTAGTGAGCTTCGGCTGAGGGATGACGCTAGGGGGAACTTCTACGTAGTTCTGGGAGGCAAGGCAGGATGGGTTCTCTGCATATTTTGGATTTCTAGCAGGCAAGGGGAGAAGCTTGAGGATTGAGATTACGAAGTGCACAGTTCAATTTAGGCTGGGAGGAGTTACTGTGAAATTCTAGGGATGATGAGAGGCTTCTCAGCTCTGGAATTTCATAGTAAAACTGCCCTAGAGGATAGTGACTGCACATTGTGCACTTCCAGGCAGTAAGGTTGCATCGTTGAGGGTTGAGACTACACAGTGCGCAATTCAGTCGGGGTTCAGTGAAACTGAGTTGCCCGGTCGGGAAGATTTTCGGAGAAATGGCTAAGTGTGGGAGGAAAGTGAACTTGTGAAGAAATTGAAATATTGATCACACACTTAGGATACTTTGACGAAACGAAAACATTGACCATTGGAACAACAAGACAAAGCACTACCCTATGTGAGGTTGTCTCATAACAAGAAGTGACAATTGTGACGCTTGAGTTAGACTTTAGGACGACTGTGGCGACACTTGTGTGACAATGCTTGAGACTTTGTGTATGAGTGTGATGGGTGTTTGCCTAGCTAGGAAAACTCGAATACACAAAGACAAACCTTCTAAACCACCAGAAAATGTACGCAAGAATGGTAAAATAGTCAAACATGTCAAAAGATGACAGTTGATCAAACAAGAAAAAGGGGTGAAAAGACTCTAAGAAAGCTCATGAAATGAGCTCAAGTGTTTGCAACAATAAAGGGAAATACCAAGGAAGGCTCTGAAATTTGAGTGTAAGCCAAAATTTTGGAGGGTGTTGCAGCCTCTACAATAAGTTTATTTGTCTATAAACTCGCAGGAGATAAGGGTTCCTAGTTCGAGTGGGATCAATGGCGGAAAATGGTAGGTTTAGGTTCGAGAAATTTAACAGCCAAAACTACGAGTTGTGGAAGATGAAAATGGAATATTATTTGTATGAGAAATATTTGTAACCACCATTGACTAGAAATTTAAAGAAGATGACAAGTATGATGGAAACAAAATGGGAGATTCTCGAGAGAAAGGCACTAGGAACATTACTTCTATGTCTCGCAGCATCGATGGCATTCAACATTTCGAAAGAAACGACAAAAAAAGGTTTAATGACGACATTGGCCAAACTGTATGAAAACCCTCGACCTCAAATACAATATTTATTATGAAGCGTCTATTTAATATGAATATGTCAGAATATGGATCTCTTGCTGATACTTTAAATGAGTTTAATACAGTTACCAGTCAGTTAAGTTTTGTAGGGGTAAATTTTTATGATGAACTTAGGGCTCTATTGTTTCTGTGCGCATTACCATAAAGTTAGAATGGATTATTTATGGCCATTAGTAACTTTGTCTCTGGATCTAGTAATTTAAAGTTTGATGATGTTGTTGGTGCCATCCTTAGTGAGGAAATGCAATGGAAAAGCTCTGGTGAGACATCACTTAATGCTTTAACTACAGAGACTAGGGGAAGAAAAATGGAAAGAGGAAGGAGCCTGGGAAATTGCAGTAAATCAATAAAAGGAAGATCCAAATCCAAATCAAGGATAGGGTGCCGGAAATGTGGGAAGAAAGGACACCTGAAGAACGACTATAAATCGCATAAGGGAAAAGAAGAATATGGACAACAAGAGAACAATCATCAAGAGAATGTGATAGGTTATGTGTTGCAAGATGCTTTGATTATTTCATTAGAGAATATTATTAATTCTTGGGTGGTAGATTTAGGGGCCTCATTCCATGCCACACTTAATAGGAAACATTTTCATGACTATGTTCAAGGATATTTTGAACAGGTTCGTATGGGTGATGATAAACCCTATAAAACGATTGGAATGGTATAAAGCATCAAAATGGAAACCAATGGCTATTGAAAGAGGTAAGTCATGTTCTAGATCTAAAGAAAAATCTAATTTCAACAGGGAATTTGGGAGGCGAAGGTTGTGTAACTACTTTTACAGAAAAAACCTGGAAGGTCACTAAAGGAGCCTTGGTAATAGAAAAAGGAGAAAAGGTTGGTACATTGTCTTTATGCAATAATATTTCTAATTATGTTAATGATTTAACCTCCATAAGAGAAGATACAACACTTTGGCATCATAGGCTCATAAACATGAGTGAGAAGGGGATGTAAATTCTTCACTCAAGAAATTTTTTTCCAAGTCTAAAGCATATTGATTTGGATTTCTATGAAAATTTTATTTATGGAAAACAAAAGAGAGTCATATTTATCAGAGTTGGGAAGGAAAATAAGAGTGAAACATTAGATCTAGTGCATACAGATGTATGGAGACCTGCTCAGGTATCATCTCTCAATGGCTATCACTATTATGTTAATTTTATTGATGATGCAACTAGGAAAAATTGGATTTATTGTATTCAAAATAAATCTAATGTATTTGATATTTTCAAGAAATGGAAAGATTTGGTTGAGAATGAGACAGGAAAGAAGTTGAAGTGTCTAAAATAAGAAAATGGAGGTGAATATTGCAAAAAAGAGTTTGATAACTACTGTTCAGATCATGGAATTCGTTGAGAGAAGACAATTCCAAGAACACCACAAGAAAATGGTGTGTGAGAAAGGATGAATAGGACAATCATGGAACGTGCAAGGTGCATGAGATTGCATGCAAGATTTCCCTTACAATTTTGGGCAGATGTTGTAGATACTGTTGTTTATCTAATAAACAAATGGACTTCAAGTTCCTTGGATGGTGGTATTCCAGAGGAGTCATGGACAAGTAAAAAGGTAAACTACTCATTTTTAAAGACTTTCGGTTGTGAAGCCTTTGTCCACACCAATAAAGAAAATAGAACAAATTTTGAGGCAAAATCAAAGAAGTGTACCTTTATTGGATATGGTGTAAATGATTTTGGTTATCTATTATATGATTACGACAATCACAAAATCATTAGGATCAGAGATGTCATATTCAATGAAAAGGTCTTGTATAAGGATCAAATGTAGGGAAATAAACAGGAAAAAGAAAACAAAGAATAAACCATTCTTAATGAGATCATGTAAAAAGTAAAGGTGCTTGAAAATCATAATGATCAGTAGTCACAACAACAAAAACAACCACAATAGCAACAAGCACCTCAAAAACCCGAAAGTGGTGTTAGAAGATCTACTAGGACAAGTAGACCACCTGAACGATACTCTCCATTATATTATGTGTTGTTGACTAATTCTGGTGAACTAGAAAGATATGAAGAAGTAATGTAGGTATAAACCAGGAAGAAGTGGGAGCAAGCCATGGAAGAAGAGATGGACTCCTTGATGCATAACCAGACTTGAGACTTAGTCAAGTTGCCTGGAAGTAAAATTACATTGCAGAATAAATGGGTTTACGGGTTGAAGGAAGAAGATGGAGATAAATAGAGGTATAATACGAGACTTGTGGTGAATGGGTCTGCAAAAAAGAAAGGTATAGACTTTGATAAAAAAAATTCTTCTGTTGTTAAAATGACTTCAATCAGAACTATTTTAAGTCTAGTAGTAGTAGAATATTTGCATCTTGAGTAGTTAGATGTAAAGAAAACCTTACTCCATGGGAATTTGGAGGAAGAAATATATGTGCAGTAGCCACGAGGTTACAAGGTTAAAGAGAAGGAGAAGTTAGTGTGCAAATTGAAGAAGAACTTATATGGCTTAAAACCGGCTCCAATTCAGTGGTATCTAAAATTTGACAAGTTTATCTCTGAACAAGGCTATACTAGATGTCACTATGACCATCGTGTTTATCTTAAAAAGCAAAATGATGGCAACTATATTATATTTTTATTATGTGTAGATGAGATGCTTTTTGAAAGGTATAACATGCAGGAAATAAATGTGCTCAAAGGAAAATTGGAAAATTCATTTGCAATGAAGGATTTGGGTGCTGCAAAACAAATCCTTGGTATGAGAATAACTAGAGAGAGGAAAAATCACAAATTAACGTTGTCTCAGAGTGAGTACATAGAAAAGGTGTTGGAAAGATTTAATAGGAAGAATGCAAAACTAATTAGTACACCTTTGGCTAGCCATTTCAAACTAAGTAAACAGATGTGTCCCAAGACTTAGAAAGAAATGGATTATATGTGTAAAGTTCCATATGCATCAGTAGTTGGAGGCTTAATGTATGCAATGTTCTGCAAAAGGCCTGATACTATACATGCAGTGGGAGTTGTAAGAAGGTATATGAACAATCCAGGCAAAGAGCATTGGATGTTAGTAAGTGCATTCTCTGGGATTTGAGAGGTACCAAAAATCAAGCATTATGCTTTCGCGGTTCAAACATTTATCTATATGGATATTTTGATCCAGATATGGCAGGTGATAGAGATAATAGGAGGAGAAACACAGGGTATGTGTTTACTATAGGTGGAAAAACTGTCAGTTGGGTTTCAAAATTGAAAAACATTGTTTCACATTCAACAACGGAAGTAGAGTATGTTGCTGCTACAAAGGCTAGTAAAGAAATGATTTGGTTACAAAGATTTATGGATGAATTGGGAAAGAAGCAAGAGATGGGAAGGTTATACAGTGACATCCAAAGTGTCATTCATCTTGAAAAGAAATCAACATTTCATTCCAAGACTAAGCATATATAACTCAAGTACCATTTCATAAGGCTAGTGTTGGAAGATGGACAATTGAAGTTGGAAAAGATACACACTAGCTAGAATCTTACAAATATGTTAACAAAAGTTGTAATTAGGGAGAAACTAAGATTCTTCTAAGTTTCAACTGGTCTTCAATAATGATGATGAAGATGAGAAACATCCAGGTCCAAAGTAGAAGCATTATCTAGTAAGTGAAGCAGTGATGGAGTTCATATAATTAGTCTCCAAGTGGGAGATTCTTGGATGTGGAGCCTAATTATCTTCCTGATTCAGAGGTATTGTTTGAACCCTGTTCGGATCCCAATCCCTAATGGGGGGGATTTCTCCCCCACTGTTGTTTCTTGGGGTGTCCACGGGGGGGGGGGGCGCAACTGCATGTTTGGAGCCACCCCTGGCGGGGGTTTGAGGGTAGCGCACCCGAGGCTAAAAATAGATGAAAATTTGCCTTGTAAAATATCGTAATTTCATAGTCAATCTAGGTTTTTCATTAGGTAGATGATCTGATGATATAATTTATGTTAATTTAGGTTTTTTTTTCCCTTGAAGAAAACCCTCTTTTATATGAGGGAATTGTATTGCGGATATGTATTATTGTTTTGAGTGAGAAAGAGAGAGGAGATTGTGTGAGAGCGAAGAGGAAATTACAACGGATCTATTGTAGGTTGTATCTCTTCATTTTGTTGGATAATATAAAAGGAAGGACTAACTGTTTCTCTGTGCATGTAGCCAAAATTGGGTGAACCATGTATATCTATGTCTTTGTTGTTCTATGCATTTTTGTATTTGTGTTTTCACAATATTTTATGTATTTCATTGCTTTGTTAATTAATTTCTAACACCTTCTTGACTATAAATGAACAACAAAATTATTGTTTCAAAACCTTTCAATATTCAGATTCGTTCAGTTGTATAGTACGCGCATAAAACTCCTCAAAATCTAATTAAATATAATGAGACTAGACTCTACATTTTGTGGCCAAGGAGGAAGAATAAAAATAGATATTGCTAAGGGTATGAGGCATAATATTAACCTTCTTTCAAGGATATGATTTTTTTGGGTGAAACAACCACACAATCATCTATATAAACATCGCCATTAACATGTGATATATGCAGTTATAATCTCTTACTACAACTTGAGTAATATAATGAGTGAGTTTCCTCTCTAGACTCGACCCATTAATGTGTCTAATACATTGAAGAGACCAATTCTCCAAAAATAGAGGATATTCCAGGGAATATCAACTCATGTTTCATAACCACTACTGCATCAAGGAACATGTAGATAAGGCACTTATCAATGAGATATTGATCTCATCACGTGTATAACTTCATTGTGACTAACCTATTGCAGAGATCAACAATTATCTCTCAATAGGATGGAAAATATACATTCGAGGCCAACCCTCCCAAAACATGAAACCTTCCAAATTTAACAAACCTAAAGTCTATTATCCTCACAACAACCAAAACCATATAAAGGAGTACATATCCATGGGACTCAGATCCCATCATGCATATGGCATAAAAGGTAGTATCATGCCAAATCGAGGGAACATAAAATCAAGCTATCTAAGCTTATGAGACAGTGTCATAAATAGCACAGAAAAGAAAAACTTATTTAAGCTTAAACCTTGGGAAAGTGGAAATTTCGAACCAATAACCTGGACATACATTACTAGGAGACTTATGAAGCAACCATATGAAATAATCAGGTCAATAAGGATGAGAGAGGAATAAATCATCAATATTGCTACTTAGAAACCTGAACAATGCTAGAAAGAGTTTACAACAATTCTAGGGCTATGTCTCTCCATATAATAATGGATTTTTCATGTTGATTACTGCAAGAAAACAATTAACACAACCACAACTTTTTCCAGCACTTATTAAACAATTCCAACAACATATTAGTCAGTCATGGAAACAATCAAATTACAAACCATGTCTCATACATCAATGGCACCATTTCAGACTAGAAATGTAAATGGATATGTATTTTCATTGTTTCTTAAGAGAATTATAAATACTTATCTCAAAAAATAATGGGAAACTAAGCTTAGGAAAAGACACTCCACCCAACCATGGAGAAGCTGCAACTAGTGCTTACTTGCAGCTGTCACCCCTGACGAGATTCTAGAGATTGAGAGGTATTTTTCTTTGGGATTAAACTCAATTGCTAATCAAACCAGGGAATGTAGAGGTTCTTCCACCTCCACCCACCAACTAACTTATAGTTAACCAAGTGCACAGGGAGTCTAGAGACTAGTTGTCTCCACCCTTCAGATTTCAACACTGTGGTTTCACCCAACTTTGGGAATCCAGAACCCGTAATAAAATCAAGCTACAATAAGGAAGCCTCTAGAAAACCTCCAGGAATTTCCAGGAATAATTCCTCCACCCCAACCCTCAGGGATTTTTTAGAAACACCATCTCCTCCCTCTGGCCAATGGAGAAGCAATTAATTCCTCACTTGGAAGTGACTTCTTCCTACATCCTCACCAATGAAACATCATTTCCTCTCTTATCAATGTTCTTCTTGGCTGTTCGAACTCCTTCTCAGTCCTCTTGTTTCTTTTTTTATTTTCCATATTTCTCTTCCCAAATATCTTTGACTACTCTCCCCCTACATTGTCCCTTAGCAAATCGCATTATCCTCCTTTCTTTCCTTCTATGATGTCCCTCCCTGTCTCCTAATATTTTCCTTATTGTTTGATTTCTCTCCTCCAGATAGTGACCCTTGCCAACATAATCTTATCAGCCAATGAAAAATGTGCCACCTACCTGCATGCTCCCTAGGTTGTTAAATTTTTATTAGTTTGTTACAATGGGTGGCCAACACACCTTACTGACTAGAAACTCACCTTTTTTCCTTTTTAAATATCTTGTCCCTGTTTTCTTGTCCACTACTGTAAAAAGCACATGTGATAAGAAAATTTAATTTTTCCCTTTTGCACAGCCATCAGCTTCCATGTACTAGCTCAAATCCCTATTGTAAGGAAACCATAAAAATTATCCATAGCAAGCAACCTCCCCAGCCTCTAGAATCTGTATCCCATTGCTCAACCAATTTTTTTTTATCAAAATATTTACATTGCATATATGAGTGTAATTGGGGTTGTCAGATTACTTGAGGAAGATGATACAAAATTTCCCCTACGATCATTTGGTGATTGCTAACAGTAGTAGAGGAATGTTCAACAAGAAGAAATTTTATATGTGCAACACCCTTCAAGGTGCAAGTTAACTTTGATATCCCCTTCTTTAAAGGAGAGATAGATTCATATGCCATAGATAAATGGTTAAACATGCTCAAGTGTTATTACTCTATCCAAAAAGTTTCTGATAGTGAAAAATTTTGTTTCTCACTCCCTAAAACCCTTCCCTGTGTCAAAACTTGGTGGGAAGGTTACTAGGAGGAATACACCATGGATGAATCTATATCATTCAAGAAATAACCCACTTGCACAAAATTTATGAATTCCCTTAAGGAAGAATTCTACCCCATGGGGTACTATAATGACTAGTACACAAGATGGACCGCTCTGTAATAAGACATAGACCAAATAGTGCCATAGTACACTAATATTTTCCATACCTTGCACTCAAAGTTGGGTATCAAAGATTCTAAGAGGCGCCTCTTTCTAAAATACCAGAGTGGCCTACATAGGTACATAAAAACAAATATGGATTTCTCATCCATCTCCGCAATAGGAGTCACTTATTGATACACTATGAAATTTTAGCATAAATTGAAGCAGAGGAAATAGTGGGAGTCTAGATCCATAGGTCCTCTACAATAAAATCTTGGAAAAGGAGGACCTATCTCATAGAACAAGGGAAAATGAAAGGAGAGCCAAAATCAACACAACCACATGAAATTAGAGAGAGGAACTGAGGGGATTGAATTTTTGTAGGAGCCTTACAAGCCATGAGTCTCAAGTAACTCCTTAGAGACTTCCTCTTCCTTTGTAATTTCATATTTCCATAATAAAAAGAAAAGACTACAATGGTCATGCCTTCTAACTAGGTTTTCTAATGTAAGGGTTGTTGAAAATAGCAACAAGAAATGCTAAATATAGAAGTGTTAAATTTAGTACTTCTCTAAATATCATTTCAGGATACCTTCCTATTTTAGTTAGTCCCTGAACTAAAATAGAGAAGTAAAAATTCGAATTTGATCTTAGCAGTTGTTTGTAAAATAATTAATTAATTCACCATGAGTTAATTAGTTGTAGAAAATCAAACATGAAGTCTATGTGGGGACATGCAACAGTTTCTCGATTAATTGAGGAATTTATCCATCAGTTACAGAGATAAGGATGAGTTGTAATTAGTTGGCTCAGTTAACTGAGTCAAGTCCAATTAGATTAATTCAAACAGTTTGTTGAATTAATTGTGAGTTTAGTTAGTTAATTCATGCATGCATATAATTGTTGCACTTCATATAACTGAATATTCTCTCATAAATAACTCATGCATGTCAGTTCAAACAGAGACCCAGCTGAGATAAGATGGAGGGACAGTGTACTATCAGTTGCTAGAATATTCCATTGTGAATATCTCTTGCATGCAGAAGGAATTCTTTCCTTGAGGATTATGCAGTTACTTCTTTAGGTTTTGTGAGTGTGATAAGGCCAATTCACACATGTGGCATCATTGGACCCCAAGAAAATATGCGCAAGGAAATAGGAGGCTTGGAGGGCTTGAGGAGGACATATACTGTGTCTATTCAGTCTATGGGCTGTATTGTTTGATTGCAGAGAGAGCAGGATAGCTTGAGAGCTGATTCTTTTTGTAACTTGAACATATTTCCACTTGTATGATAATACAGAGTTGGGGTTTTAGGCTGAGGCTTTCCCCGGGTTATTTCTTCTGTGTTATGTGTGATTGATTTCTCATTCTTAGTTATATGTGTTCTTATTGATCTTGATCTATTCGATTAAGCTGCCGCAAAGTTTGTTGTAGAAGTAGATCTTGTATTTTGCTTTAGTCTATTGCATAATTCATTGATCTGCAATGGGAATTTCTACATGGTATCAGAGAAAAGGTGATCAAGGCAAAGAACATATACAAGAAGGGAGAAGTTCGAAGTTTGAGGTTCCTGAATATAGAAATCGAGTTCTTATCACATCTCAATTTCACCAATGGAGTTCAACGGTTTAAGACTCGAGTATGCCCTTAATGGCAGCTCAAATTATATAGCCTAGAAGGATTGCATGGAAGTAGTATTAGAGGATAATGGTCTAAAGGATTTCATTGATCAAGAACTCCCCAAGCTGACTGATGCTACTCAATTGGCGGAATGGAAGAAATGTGTGGCTAGAGCAAGGATAATCCTTCTGGAGGGAGTTCGAGACCACATAGTCTCAAGTCTCAATGGGCAGGAGACATTGTTTTCGATGTGGAAAACATTGAAAGATCTATATCAGAACAGCAGCGATCAGAGGAAGCTGGTGCTGAAAGACAAGCTTCGGAAAATCAAGTGTGAAACACGATCTCTACATATCTGAACAAGCTCACCACCTGCAGAGATGAGCTTGGAAGTGTAGGGATCACGACTGCTGATGATGACATGGTGAGTCTTGCACTCCACGGTCTTCCTAAGAGCTGGCATAGCTACCAAGACTTGGTTAATGGAAGAGAGAAACTGCCAGATTGGGAATGACTTTGGTCAGATCTAATGCAGGAAGAGATAAGAAGAAGCACCAGAGATGGATCCTCATCGAAGAAAGATGATGAGGAAAATCTAGCCTTAAAGAGTAAGGCAAGGAAAGGGAAAGGGAAGGCGCCCCATCCCAAATCTGGTTCTTCCCATGGTAGGAAGAAGTTTGACAAATTGAAAGTGTGATGCTTTCATTGTCATGAAGTGGGACATTATGCTACGAATTGTCCATAGAAGAAATCCAAGAAGGGTTCCTCGAAGGGATCTGATGGTGAGACATTGGCCTCACAGTTTGAGTTGGATTTCTCACTTATCGCATGCATGGTTTCATCTGTGGTGGGATGTGTGTGGTACCTGGAAAGTGAAGCTTCATTCCACATGTCAGGTGACAAGAATCTTTTCAGTACCTTGGAGGAGAAGGATCTCCAGATGCGAATCGAGATGGGTGATGATGGAAAGTACCATGTTTCAGGTGAAGGTATGGTTGTGTTTCAGAGGGAGCAAGGAGCTCCCCTCACCCTGACTAATGTAAATTATGTACCAGGTCTGAAGAAGAATCTTGTTTCTGTCACTATGCTAGAAGATAAAGGCTATGATGTAGTCTTTAGTAAAGGAAAAGTATTCTTGAGGCATATCGGTACTGGACAGACAAAGCAAATTGGGATTCGAGTAAAGAATCTCTACAAGCTGGAGGTAGAATACTGTGTTGCATTGAGTTCCAAAGATGAGATGGTGCAGAGCCAAGATGTTGGCGAGCTATGGCATAGAAGATTGGGCCACTTGCACCATGGAGCCCTGAAGATCATGCAGCAGATTTCTACCGGATTACCCAAGGGAAAACTTGAGCTGACGAATACATGCAATGGTTATACCTTGGGTAAGTATGCAAAATCTTCCTTTCTGGATCGAGACAGTAGAGCTGGAGCAATCCTGGGGTGAGTTCACTCAGATGTTTGTGGACCTTTCTCTACATCCTCCACCGCTAAACAAAGGTACTATGTTATTTTTATTGATGATTTTTCTTGTAGATACTCGATCTACTTTATGCAAAAGAAGGATCAAACCTTCTTGAGGTTTTGTGAGTTTAAATCCTTGGCAGAGAAAGAATCTAGAAAGAAAATAAAAGCCTTACGTAGTGACAATGGTGGAGAGTATGTCTCCCAAAAGTTTAAAGACTTCTGCGCTGAAAAAGGAATTAAACGAGAATTGACAGCACCCCATAACCCACAGCAGCATGGCGTGGCCGAAAGGAAGAACAGATCGATTGTGGGAGTAGCTTGAGCGATGTTGCATGACCAAAGCCTACCACTGCATTTGTGGGCTGAGGCATGCAATACAACATTATACTTGCAGAACAGAAGCCCGCACCGTATACTGGGAATGAAGACACCTATGAAGGCCTTTTCCGGGAAGTGACTAGATGTGAGTCACTTTTGAATCTTTGGATCATCAGTCTACTGTCATGTGACCAAAGATGCCTAGAAGAAGCTGGATCCAACAGCTGAGTTGGGAATACTTGTGGGGTACACGGATACACCCCATAACTATCGGGTGTACCTACCTACCAATCAGTGGACAGTGGTATGCAGGGATCTGAAGTTCGACGAGAAAAAGGCCATGTGATTATCACTTGAGAGGGAGCTCAAGTTGCATGCAGAGGAGGAACTTTCAGTTCCTAAGGAGGAGGAGCCTTAGATTGATGCAGAGCATCCGCATGCAGAGGATATGGGAGTGGATACACCCACTCATGCTGAGACTTCCAGAGATGGGCAGAAACGCTCAAGGGAAGCTGACAGGTTGATGCTGGATGCGCGGGAGAATGTGGGATAGCCATCTTCTCAGCACAAATAGAGGAGGTCACCCGAGCGATACACTGGGTACACGGACCTAGTTGGGGAGTGTGTAGATACCGAACCTTCTTCATTCGAGGAGGCATTGCAGCAACCAATATGGGTTGATGAAATGGTACAGGAGTACGACTCTATCATTCAGAACAGTGTGTGGGATGTTGTCCCAAGACATCAGGGTAAGTTATTGGTGAGTTCCAAATGGATTTACAAAGTAAAGCAGGCAGCTGATGGCAGTGTTGAGGAACACAAGGCAAGGTTTATTGCTTGAGATTTCTCATAGGTCGAGGGGATCGACTACGATGAGACTTTTTCTCCCGTAGTAAGGTACTCATCGATTAGATCAATGTTGGCACTATCAGCTCAGATGGGGTGGAAGATCCACCAGATGGACGTGAAGACAACATTCCTCAATGGGAAGATTGATGAGGAGGTGTACATTGAGCAGCCAAAGGGTTTCAAGACCTTCAATTGTGAGTCACATGTGTGCCGAATTAAGAGGGCTTTGTATGGCTGAAGCAAGCACCCCGTGCTTGGTACACCAGGATCAACAACTATTTCACCGGGTTCGGCTTCACCAAGAGTGAAGCAGATGTGAACCTTTACCACATCCTGGTAGAAGGTAAACCATTGATCATTGTTCTTTATGTCGATGATCTGATTTTGATAGCTTATGATCAGTTGATACAGTCTTGCAAGGAGGACCTTGCAAGAGAGTTCGAAATGAAAGACATGGGTCTTATGCACTACTTTCTAGGCATGGAGGTGTGGCAGAAAGATGGTGAATTATTTGTGTCTCAAGGCAAGTATGCCAATGAGATACTCAGGCGCTTTCACATGGAGAAGTGCAAGCCCATGAAGACTCTTCTAGATTGGAACTAGAGGAAGGAGGATGCTACTTGAGGTGAGGTAGTAGCTGTTACTATTTATCGGTAGCTGGTGGGTTCACTTATGTATCTGGTGAACACACAACCCGACTTATGCTTTGCAGTGAACCAGCTGAGTCAAGCTATGGTTCAACCTACCAAGTTGTTTTGGAAGGTAGCGAAGCATGTGTTGTGATACCTCAGAGGCACATCTCAGTTCGGATTGTGGTACATATGGACAAAGGGAGTGAAGTTTCAAGGCTTCACAGATGCAGATTGAGCAGGGAACCCATCAGACCAGAAGAGCACTTCTGGAGGAATCTTCAACCTTGGTTCAACTGTAGTTTCCTGGTACAACAAGAAACATGTTACGTCCCTATAATACTAGTGATTACCCCATTACTATTGTAGTTGTATCCCTTATTAATATTTTTGTGCCCCTATTGTCCCCATCTTGTTATTACTGTGCCCCATAGAATCCCTCTATTGTTATTTTTGTGCCTTTATATTATTATTGTTAGGTCGGCTGGGTTATATTGTGACTCCTTAGACTCCTATATATAGAAAGGAGGTTTTGTCATTTGAATCATCAAAGAATCATTCATTTGTGTAATGTAAAGGAGGTTTCCCCCTTGAAGAGGCTGAATTCTAAGGCGTTGATCTATCTTTTCTATCTTTTTGTGAGATGGTTTCATAACATTTGGTATTAGAGCTTTGGATTCTAGGGTTTCGCTGCTCCAAATAGGTCATCGTGGCATTTTCACTATAACTTTTTTTCTGCGACGTTTCAGAAGTGGAAAAAAACCCATTTGAGACGAAATCGCACTGAACTTCGGGTCCGAATTTTAGAGCTTTTCGCGCTATATTTGCGGAGATATGATCTGAGGAAGTTGGTCTTTTTGCAGACTCCTAAATTACATTCCAAACAGGTGACCTGGGGAAAATCGTCATAACTTTCTCTCTGAGAATCGAATTGAACTTTCATAAGAAGGTACAGAAAGAGGACGTACTGTAGTTTCTTGTGCATATTTTCAGATCCAAAGGTCGAAACAGGGACACGTGGCACGTCGTACAAGTTCGCTCTACTGAACTAGTCTATAAATAGGTCAGTGTGGGAGATTTGGCATAACTCTTCCTTGGAGAATCCAATTTGGATTAGACTGGTGGCATTGGAAAGAGCACACAGAGGGCTACTGTAGGTCATAATTTCAGAACTGGATGATCCGAAATTATAGAGATACATCAGAGGCAATATCGAGCTCCTACAAAGTGAAAAAATGTGTGTAGATTTTTTTAAATTTTTGCTTAAGATTGGTTTGAAAAATTATTTTGAAGGAATTCAAAGGGCATAGTAGAGCATTATTATCAGTAACTGATGCCCCAAGGAAAGAAAATGCAAACACATAGTAAGCAACCTGAAAGCTATAGCATGACTTATGAAGAAGAGGAAGAAATGCAACATGATATATCAAAATTACGAGACCAAGTGCAACAAATGTCACTCGCACAAAAAGTAACAGAATCTAAGATGGATGGTTCAAAGAAAGATGTAGAAGATAAGATGAATGATGTGGAAGCTAAGATGGATGATTTGAAGATAGATTTGAAGATAGGCATGGCAGATTTGAAGACAGGTTTGACAAATTTTCTACAAGAAATACTTACTAATGGTGAAAGGGTAGTAAAGGAAACTCATGATGCGAACAAAAGAAATTTTAATCATGATTTCATAGATTCTAATGTTGGATCGAAGACCCACCATATTCCAAAAATCGATATGAGGAAGTTTGATGGCAAGGATCCCGCAACATGGATATTACAGATGGAGCAATTTTTGATCTCAACAATGTGCAAAACACACAAAAGGTACGTATTGCAACTTTATATTTGGAACCAAATTAGTTTGTATGGTATCAATGGCTTTTCTCTCGTAAACAAATTATCACTTGGGAAATTTTTACGGAAGAATTGACAACACATTATGAGGATACAAAAAGCAACACTTTTTTTAGCCAATTGATAAGTCTCAAACAAAAGGGTTCAATAATGGAGCACATTGAGGAGTTCCAAAATTTGAACATAAGGGTAAAAAATATTCCATATGTGCATAGGATTGATGTGTTCATAGGGACTTTAAAGGATAATATCCACCATAATGTTCGCCTTTGTGAACCTGATTCATTAGAGAAGGCATTCAGGTTAGCAAGAAAAATGGAAAGCAAAATTATGGCAACCAGGAAGCATACCACTCACAACTATAAATATGGAAGTGTTGTTGCCCTAGTCTTCCACAACCTATAAGGTTGACACCACAACAATTGGAAGAAAAAAGAGCAAAAGGGCTTTGTTACAGTTGTGATAGCAAATACACTAAAGGTCATAAGTGTTCTGAGAAGAAATTATTCTACATAGATTGTGAAGAGGAAGAAGAAAAGGAGCAAGAAAGGTCAAAAGAAGAGGATATACTCCAGGAACAAATCCTAGATAAAGAAGAAATGAATCCGACCATATATTGTAATGCATTGGCTGGAATTACCACTCCTCAAACCATCAAGATAGAAGGACAAATCAAGAAGAAAAAGGTAATAGTGTTGATTGATTCAGGAAGTACCCACAATTTTATTCATTGTAAGATAGCAAAAGAATTGAATTGCTTCCTATATCCAGCACCAGAGTGTCAAGTGATGGTTGCAAATAGAGGAATGATAAATTTCTCTGGAAAGTGCCATAATATCAAGTTATCCATGGGAGAATATGTATTGACTAGCCCAATGCTTTCCATTCCAATGGGAGGTGCTGATGTTGTACTAGGAGTCCAATGGCTACAATCCTTGGGTAAAATAGCTTTTAATTTTCAAAATTTTAAGCGGAAGGAAAGGAAGTTGAATTAAGGGGTATTGCAGGGAAACTGGGAAAGATAATCAGCTCTAATGGTATGAAAAAGCTTCTAAAAAAGGAACAAAGATGTGTAATTGCACAATTATGTTCGCTAGATGTTTCCACATCGAAATCATATATTTCTCTAGATCTCCAAAAAGTCTTGGACAATCATTCCAAGGTATTTGAGACTCCCAAAGGTCTCCCATCTATTCGTGATCATGATCATGCTATTCATCTGATTCCAGGAAGTGTTCCTCCAAACATCAGGCCGTACAGATATCCCTATGCCCAAAAGAGTGAAATTGAACGTATGGTTGCAGAAATGCTAGAGGCTGGTATAATTCAACCTAGTCAAAGTTCTTTCTCTACTTCAGTAGTATTGGTGCACAAGAAGGATGGATCATGGCGCATGTGTCCGGATTATAGGGAGCTCAACAAGCCCACTATTAAAGATAATTTTCCCATTCCTATCATTGATGAATTATTGGATGAATTGCATGGATCAATTTACTTCACCAAGTTGGATCTTCATTCAGGATATTATCAAATAAGAATGAAGACTGAAGACATTCTGAAAACAACATTTAGAACTCATGAGGGTCATTATGAATTTTTGGTCATGCCTTTTGGCCTTACCAATGCACCTTCTACATTTCAAGGTTTGATGAATTCCATTTTCAAATCCTTCCTTAGAAAATTTGTGTTAGTATTTTTTGATGATATACTAATCTACAGCAAGTCTTGGAAGGATCATGTTGAACATGTTGACAGGGTGCTACAACTATTGGAGGAGAAACAATTATATGCAAAAAGATCCAAATGTTTCTTTGGAGTACAAGAGGTGGAATATCTGGGTCATATTGTATCTCATGGAGTTAAGGTATACCCTAGCAAAATTAAATCCATTAAGGAATGGAAAATCCCCACATCCATAAAGCATCTGCGAGGATTTCTCGGGTTGACAGGGTATTATCGCAAGTTTGTTAAGAATAATGGGAGAATAGTAGCACCTCTAACAACATTATTGAAGAAAGATGAATTTTTATGGACTCTAGAAGCAACAAAGACCTTCGAACATCTTAAAGAGGCAATGTGCTAAGCAATTAAGACCCCAGGTCTATTACAACCTTTATCCATTCCAAGCCAACTTTGGGAGGAGGTTTCAATGGATTTTATCACAGGTTTACCCAAGTTTGAGGGAAAGAGTGTCATCATGGTGGTAGTTGACAGACTTACCAAGTATGCACACTTTTGTGGATTATCACATCCATTTAAAGCCAATACAATTTCTACTGCATTTATGGAAACAATTCAAAAGCTACATGGAAACCCAAAGATTATTGTAAGTGACAGAGATCCCATTTTCACTAGAGATTTTTGGACAGAATTATTTTCTTGTCTCGGTACTCAGTTAGCTCATAGCTCATCTTATCATCCTCAATCTGATGGGAAAACTGAGATAGTAAACAAATGTTTGGAAGGATATCTTCGTTGCTTTGTATCTGATAAATAGACACAATGGGTCAAATGGTTGCCTCTGGCTGAATGGTGGTATAACACTTCCTTCCACATAGCAACAAAAATGACCCCATTTATGGCACTTTATGGATATCAGCCACCATCCGTCACATCATATTTAAGAGAAAATTCTAAGGTTCAAGCAATGGAACATCACATCAAGCATCAACAATAAGTCCTCCAAATCTTAAAGGATAACCTCGTGTTGGCGTAGAATAGAATGAAACAACACGCAGATCAACATCGCAGCAAAAGAAGTTTTGATGTAGGTGATTGGGTATTCCTACGGCTAACCCCATATAAAGAAATGTACCTCAAGCAAGCTAAGAAGGATAATAAATTATCACCAAAGTATTATGGTCCGTACAAGGTGTTGCAAAAGATTGGTACTATGGCATACAAATTGGAGCTTCCTGCAGCTTCTCGAGTGCACCCAGTTTTCCATGTTTCATGTTTAAAGAAGGTTATAGGCGACAAGCTCCTAGTTCAAACAATATTGCCAGAACTTGACAAGGAAGGAAAAATTATATTGGAACCGGAAGTAGTCACAGAAACAAGAACTCGACAGCTACGAAATCGATCAATTTCGGAGTATCTCATCAAGTGGAAGAACTTATCTGCTAAAGATTCCACATAGGAGGATGAGAATTTTATACAGAAGCATCCATAACTACTCAAGCGTTGAGGACAACACTTTTTTGAAGGAGAGGAGCATGTTAGGTCCCTAGAATACTAGTGATTACCCCATTACTATTGTAGTTGTATCCCTTATTAATATTTTTGTTCCCCTATTGTCCCCATATTGTTATTACTATGCCCCATAGAATCCCTCTATTGTTATTTTTGTGCCTTTATATTATTATTGTTAGGTCGGCTGGGTTATATTGTGACTCCTTAGACTCCTATATATAGAAAGGAGGTTTTGTCATTTGAATCATCAAAGAATCATTCATTTGTGTAATGTAAAGGAGGTTTCCCCCTCGAAGAGGCTGAATTCTAAGGCGTTTATCTATCTTTTCTATCTTTTTGTGAGCTGGTTTCGTAACAAAACAGAGATCAGTTGCACTTATCTCAGCAGAGGCTGAATACATGGCTACTAGTCAGGCTACATGTGAGGCCATTTCGATGCAGAAGACTCTAGTGGGATTGTTTGGTCAGAGGATGGATCCAACCATGATCTACCACGATAATAAGAGTTGTATCAAACTCTCTGAGAATCCAGTTTTTCATGACAGGTCCAAGCACATTGATGTCCGGTATCACCATCTTCGAGATTGTGTGGTCAAGAGGATCATGTTGTTGCTGTATGTTTTGACTGAGGAACAGGATGCAGAGATTTTGACGAAGGTATTGTCAAAATGCAAGTTCAAGTTCCACAAAGACAGGATTGGGGTTACTGATAATCCCTTTCTTGTTGAGAGGGAGTGTTGAAACTAGCAACAAGAAATGCTAAATATAGAAGTGCTAAATTTAGTACTATTATAAATATCATTTCAGGATACCTTCCTATTTTAGTTAGTCCCTGAACTAAAATAGAGAAGTAAAAATTTGAATTTGATCTTAGGAGTTGTTTGTAAAATAATTAATTAATTCACCATGAGTTAATTAGTTGTAGAAAATCAAACATGAAGTCTATGTGGGGACATGCAACAGTTTCTCCATTAATTGAGGAATTTATCCATCAGTTAAAGAGATAAGGATGAGTTGTAATTAGTTGGCTCAGTTAACTGAGTCAAGTCCAATTAGATTAATTCAAACAGTTTGTTGAGTTAATTGCGAGTTCAGTTAGTTGCATGCATTCATGTAACTGCTGCACTTCAGATAACTGAATATTCTCTCATAAATAACTCATGCATGTCAGTTCAGACAGAGACCTAGTTGAGATCAGATGGAGGGATAGTGTACTATCAGTTGCTAGAATATTCCATTGTGAATATATCTTGCATGCAAAATAAATTCTTTCCTTGAGGATTGTGCAGTTACTTCTTCAGGTTTCGTGAGTGTGATGAGGCCAATTCACACATGTGGCATCACTGGACCCCAAGAAAACTACGCAAGGAAATAGGAGGCTTGGAGGGCTTGAGGAGGACATATATTGTGTCTATTCAGTTTGTGAGTTGTATTGTTTAATTGCAGAGAGAGAAGGATAGCTTGAGAGCTGATTATTTTTGTAACTTGAACATATTTCCACTTGTATGATGATACAGAGTTGGGGTTTTAGGCTGAGGCTTTCCCCGGGTTATTTCTTCTGTGTTATGTGTGATTGATTTCTCATTCTCAGTTATATGTGTTCTCATTGATCTTTCTATATTCGATTAAGCTTCCGCAAAGTTTGTTGTAGAAGTAGATCTTGTATTTTGCTTTAGTCTATTGCATAATCTGTTGATCTACAGTGGGAATTTCTACAGTTTTCCCAAAGAAAAACTTGTGTCTGCTATGGATGTGTGTGTATATTCTTTTTGTTCTCTATTTCTCACATTTTGGCTACACCATTTATTTAAGGGGGGAAAACAACTATTAAAGAATCTAAAATCTAAGGGAAGAATTAACCTACATGGTTTCAATATTTTATCAAATTTGTTCTAACCAATTACTTCGGTGGCATATCCGTAGTAGTTCATAGATCACATTAGTATCATAGAAAGTTTCTTTAGGAAGTTGTATGGGATTTAAGAATTGATTTAAGGATAAAGTCACATAACCCTAGCCATAACCAATGTATTTCTTCACAATAAACCTCATGATCTAGAAAAAGTGAGATTTGGGAGATTGGAAATGAAAATCACTAATATCAACCTTCTCATGATATCTTTAGTAAAAGCAAGCTACAATTTAAAAGGGGTAATGTCTCTAACTCCACACTCAAATCTTTAAAAGAAAATTTTCACGGAATTTGAATATTATCCATAACACACAAAGATTTATAAAATGTTTTAAAAACAAATTTTAATCCCTTAATAAAAATAAATAAAATGTTTTATTGTGTAAAATAAAATATATAATTAAAATATAAAGCTAATAAATAATCATATATATAGAAAAATAATTATAAGAGATTTCCTATAATTTGAAAGTATTTTTCCACTACACTTAAATAGGAAATATCTACAAGTTCGATATCATATATCGTATAGATTTAAATTACCTTTTTAACAACTCATATATAGAAAATGTGTGGAGGTTTTTTGTTATATATATATATATATGTATATAATTTATTTTCTGTAGAAAAATCATAACCTTTTATTAAGATTTATAAATAGTTACATAAGTACATGCTTGAGGAATTCAACATAAGTTTGTCATATAGCATGAGAATACAAAAATTGGGCTTTATAAGAACACTTTAGCCCAAAATATAAAAAATGATCATCCAAAAAAAAAATCGACATATTAAATAGTTCTAGCAAAATAGTAGTATGTCTACAACTATAGTTCATGGGATTGCAGGTTCCGCCATCAACAAAAAACTATCCACTATGATCTATCAAAAAAGAAAGAGGAGAAAAACAAGAAGAGTTTTTCATATTTCCAAGAAAGACTAGTGCTAATGGAAGAGGTTTGACGCCTCTACTGAGTCGTTGAGCATCCATATTCCTTGATCCTATCCAGCACCCACTTTAGATAGCGCATTTGCTTCTGCAGTTTGCTCCATGTATATATGATAACATGTAATAATGTCAAATGATGATTTGAACTGAACAATTTCTTCATAAATAGGCAACAGATTTTTATTGTGACATCTTTGGACAACATTGAACCAATTGGATACATTAAGGGAATCTCCTAAGATTCAGAGAGATCTGCAACCCAATTCCAATATATTGTGAAATCTTTGGACAACATTGAACCAATCGGCTACATTGAGGGAATCTCGAAAGATTCTGAGAGATCTGCAACCCAATTCCAATGCCCAACACAATAGAATCTTTAGAGAGAGAAGTTCAACATAATTGTTTGTCCCCCTTCCCAAGCCTATCTTTGACTTCAACGTGCAGAGGATTGTTGAATATATATTCAACTTTATTTTAATTCATATTATCTTTAAAAATAACATTAAAATTTCTCATCAATATAAATAACATATTTGAATTAAATTTGATTAAAAGTATAAAATATATAAAAACAATAATTTTATTTAGAAATGTTATTTTTAGTTGAGAAGCTTTGTATTATTATTTTTACCATAATGAATAGTAATTAATTGGAGTAATCTCGGCTAGGCTCAAGATCAAATCTAGTGGCTACCAGTATAAAAGAAAGAGTATATCCAATAGTTCGTAAACTAAATATGCCACGAATTTACGACTTAGCAAGAACTGAAACTCCACGAGGTTTGGGGAGCCTACTCCTTGAGCCTTATCACAATGGGCCAAATATGTCCCCTCCATCGGATTTGAAATCGAGCGGAGGAGAAAAATATGTACCTGATTTATCATGTTATTATTATCATCCTGCCACAAGTTTTTTTGACAGGCGGATACCACGTTACATGTCCAAAACATTGTTACATTACAAAATCGGGTAGGATTCCCTAAGAAACTACCTCTATTATATTGTAATAAACATAAATAAACAATGATAGACATAACCAGAGACAACATAAGTAACAAGTGGATACATCAAGTCATGCATGAACAAAGTTAATTGGTGGTGGAATCAATCTGCATGGCCTCTAGGTGTCCATCTTCCACCTTGATCTTTGTAAACACAATGTTAGCTAGGTGCTCGGCCAAGATGTTGAGTTTTTGGTCAAGTTTGTTCAATTTCCTCTAAATGTCCTCAAGCTGGACCTGATTCTTTTATTGGCTTGCACCCTTTTCCTCGATATCCTTTCCCATAACCATCTTCATTTTCCAATAAATGCCAATTGCATGGAGGTATCAATTATATTGAGCATGGGTGCAATGAGCTGCTAGCATGGAATCCCCAATTGTTTCTAGCATCTCCACATCTAACATATTCATGTTCTTTAGCCTTGCCTCCTCCTCAGCTGCAACCAATTCTATCTAGAAAACTAGCTTGATACAAGAGTGGTACCTACTCGCGGCTTTCTCCACTACAATCTATGCACGAGAAGCTAGGTTTGGTGCAATGCACTGTGGACCATCCCCCCCCCCGCACCACCTCAAATCGCAACAGAGCTAGTTCGACCACGACGTCCCTTGATCATCTAAGAAATAGGGTGTCAAATAATCCACATGATAATACCTCCATATATTGTTGGGAGCAGACGAGGTTAATATTTCTCGCATACTTGTATTTGGTTGTCCCTGCCATTTTTACTGAATGAAAATCGAGCTTAGATAAGATAGACAAGGAAGAAATTAGGACCAACGGGGAAGAACTTAGGTCACTTTAAGTAGTAAACTAGCACTGGGATGAAACACAAAATAGTAAGTTGACAATGAAAGTCATTTCTGAAAACCAAAGACTCTCACTTCATTTCACTAGAGAGAATACTACTCTAGTAAGCCCTTCCAGGAGAAGCAAAAATTTCCCAACTAAATAGATTTCTAAAGAACAGTTGGGTTTATGTGCTTCCATAGGCCAACCACTATATATAACCAAAGTTTATTCAGTGTAGTAGTGACAGAGGTGTTCCTTGACATATCAACTATTATGCCAAACTATATAAACCCTCATCTAAAATGAAATAGCCAATGAATGAAACCAAAGAAATGGAAGAGGTTACCTACACGAAGCCTAGTGCTACTTGGAAACTTCACATTCATCCATGTCTAGTAAAAAAAATTACTAGACAAGCCACGCCTCATGAATGAGAAAATCTTGGTAGCGATGAATATAGCCCTAATTGTTTTGTTATCGTTATGATAGAAACAATAGTGGTATTACTCCACCATGTCCATGGTGTCATACCCCATGATGGTGCTATCACAAATATTGATTACTAGGGTGTTTATTGCTAGCAAGAACCATATGGGCTCTATTGCAAACCAAGTACCACACAAATTTACTAAGTTCGATTAGACTTCAAACCTCTTACGATGATCACCTTCGCCTTGTGGCCAACATTGGCTTTGGCTACTTGCATTATCCTATGACTCCTACATAATTCTTACCCGATATGAGGGCATTTAAAAATATCTTATAATACTTATTTTTTCTTTAAATAAATTTAATAAAAAAATTTAAAGTAAAGAAATGTATTCTAACTTACCTTTAGTTTATATTATTTTTATAGTTTATTGTTGAAAATAAAATCAACATTTTTTATTAATTTAAAATGATATAATTGAATTAAATTCCATTAAAAACATAAAATTAATAATTGTATTTAATTAAAAAAAATTAATATATTATAATATTTGATTTTTTTACAAAATTAATAATAAATAAATAAATATATATTTTTTTTATTTTAAAAATTCATTTATATAAATTAATTTAATATATTATGTTCCGTATATTATTTTTAATGCACAAACTTGGATTACGTTATGCATCATTGATATTTAATTAATTGATAAGTAACGATCAGTGCTCTTGTTTTATATATTTAAATTTTTAATTACAAGATAATTAAATAATTAAATATTTAATTAATTACAATTTCATTATAAATATATATTAAAAGTTAAAAACTCTAAAACAACAATTATATTAAAAACTAAAAACTCTAAAATGACAGTTTTAGAAAAGAGAAGAATTTTTTGTTGGGAGTTTTTCTTGCATCCAATTTTTGAGAAACAAATTTCAAGGGGCACTTTCATTTAGGTGAAAGCCATTGATCATATCTCTATGCTTGTTACCAAAATTCATGATTGGAAAGGAATTCTCACTTCATGAAAGGAATTAGCTCAGAGATTATGGCATAGTCAAGAATGCTTCAATATTTTTAGTTTCAAGATTAAATAGTGGAGCTAAAAACTAGGGTGTATCATGTGTCTAAGTCAAAATCTTTGGAGGATACCCTCAAGCCAAGGCCCACACTCTAGATTCCCAAACAGATCTGGCTAAGCCTTCATTGTGGGTCAAGTGGAAAATATCCAACTGTTAAAGTGGATCATCTTCAATCTGAGGATGCTTACATGGATTATTTGAAGTGTGTCATTATCTTTAGATTTAATGGGTTATGGCTGCAATAGAGAAATGGTGCATGAGGCCTAATCCCTAAATACAGATCAATTTTTTGTTTGAAATGTTTTTTTTGGTGTATTTTTTTTGGCTTTTTTCTGGAAACTTGGTTTACTCACAACTACAGTGACTCCAATTTGGGTAAGACTCCCAAATTTGCCCCTTCATTTTCTACATCTAGACATCTTAGGTGATGTGGGCAACTCACTCTGTGGTTTCATTAACCTAGACACAAAAATACTTGTACTGTAACCTTTTCCTGACTTTGTTGAAATTGATCTTAGCAAAGGGTTGTAGGACATTGCCAAATGACTTCATCTTTTTGTAGCTAGTGGACAACCAAAATGCATCATTCCACTATAGGAATTGTCAACAACCCAATCATCTCCATAATGTTTCTCCATCTTCTCAAGGGCTCTCTCCTCCTCCAAATTCCATGAATAAGTCACCATGATGGCAAGATCCAAAAGCTTCAAAAAAAACTAAGAATTATTCAGCTCACAAATTAGAAAATACTCAGCAATAAAAAAATTCTACAACATAAACGAGTCTTTCAGCCTCAACTCAACCACATGCAGAGACATCTCATCATGCAAATGCCAAGATCCATCCCTTGAATGGAGAAATAGAAGATACAACTTTGGTTTTCCCTTATTCAAGAAACAACCCTAAATACTTTCATAAATCGTTCAAAAAAACAGCCACAAATACTTTCATAAATACTTTCATAAATCGTTCAAGAAACAGCCACAAATACTTTCATAAATCAAAGGGAAAAAAGGCTCAGATAAAATTTATGGTCGTTCATGAGTTCTTTTACCATAAAAATAGTAAATATATTGGCATTCACAATTATAAATTAGTTAATTTTTATTTAAATTCAAGTTGACTTGTCTCTTGATATTAAATTAAGTTATTATTACTGTGGAAATGACCCACCAAATTTAACTTGTAATGAACTAATATATATATATATATACCTTTGACTTCAAAATTTATTATTTTAAAATTGGAAACCACGTTATCGTTGCGTGATGCGTTCCCCACTAACTTTAAAATGCTGATGAACAGAGTCACACATTTCTTGATATTAGATTTAGTTATTATTATTGTGGAAATGACCCACCAAATTTATATGCTAACTTGTAATGAACTTTTCTATATATATACCTATACCTTTGACTTCATTTTTTATTTTTATTTTTAAATGAAAAACGTTGCGTGATGCGTTCCCCACTGCAATTTAAAATGCTGATGAGCAACGTTATAGAGTCACGCATTTAATATTTAACGACCATTTCATGAGTCACTTGGATTTTGGATTCGTCCCTTCTCAAAGTCAATCTGTTATTGATATGAAACGACCACTATTAAATTTAAATCTCATAATATTAATGAGAATTTCATAATCTCAATCCTCAACGGATCAAATTTAATCATTGGCCAATGCATCTCAACTCTATAAATACCCATATCACACATTTGCACATCAGCAGCATTGGAGGAGGAGGAAGATGTCTCTTACAATGGATGCGCCGACCCAACAGCTCAGTAATGCTATTCAAAAGCTCATGTCCAATGGAATAAACAACCTCAAGGTGCAGCACAGATATATCCTGCCTCCCCATGAGCGCCCACAGATGGCCGAGGTCTCTTATTCTGAGAGCATTCCTGTGATAGACCTAGAAGATCTGGACGGCCCTAACAGAATGACAGTAGTCCATCAAATCCGACGTGCATGTGAAGAGTATGGTTTCTTCCAGGTACACACACCTCAATCCCTACCCAACAATTCTCCCTCCTGTCACTGTTTTATACTATATGGTTGATTTTTTTACCATATCATACTTGCAGACTATTCAGTATTATATATTTTTTTTGTTGATATCAGATAGTGAACCATGGCGTTCCAGAGAACGTCATGAAAAACATGATGGAGGTAGCAAAAGAGTTTTACGAAATGCCAGTGGAAGACAGAGCATGCCTCTACTCAGAGGACGAAAAGCAGCCAGTCCGGCTTTTTACCAGCTTGAATCTCCGCAAATACAAGGTTTTGAACTGGGTGGACTATCTCTTGCAGCCTTGTCATCCTCTGGAAGAAGTCATCGACTCTTGGCCTGAAAAACCTGCAGCCTATAGGTTATCACCAAAACTTTATGTAAGACATAAAGCACTAGAAATGATTCATCTTAACCCACCATGCAAAAGTTTAACTTGCTTGACTTGGAGTTTTTGTTACAGAGATATTGCGGGCAAGTACGCTGGTGAGTTGAGAGCATTGATATTAAGGCTGCTGGCTGCAATTTCAGAAGCTCTGGGGCTAGATTTCAATTACTTGAATAAAATTCTTGGAAAACATAGCCAAGTGATGGCTATAAATTACTATCCTTCATGCCCAAACCCAGATCTCACTCAGGGTCTACCAAATCATTCAGATGGAAGTGCCCTCACTGTGTTAATGCAAAGCAATGTCAGTGGCCTGCAAGTATTCAGAAATGGAAAGTGGGTTGCCGTAGAACCCGTGGCTAACGCGTTTGTGGTCAATTTGGGAGATCAGCTGCAGGTTAGAAACAATGAGCATATCTAGATTCTATATAGTTAGTTATTCTCTGTATGCAAGAATTTGATAGTATTCATTGAATTTGATTAGTGTGTGATTTGAATGCGTTTTGTTGTGTGTGATTTGCATATATTAGGTTGTGAGCAATGAGAGATTTAGGAGCGTCGAGCATCGAGTAATAACGAATATGCAGAGTGCACGCATATCAATTCCCACTTTCTATTCGCCTTCAGGCGATGCTTTTATTGCTCCTGCAACCAGCTTGGTGAATGAACAACAGCCAGCTTTGTATCGAGGATATAAGTTTGAAGAGTATTCGGCAACTTTCTGGAACCGTGAATTAAAGGGAAAGAGTCTGCTGGATCGTTTCATGATCTAATGAAAATTTATTTCCAGGGAGCTTTCTAAGAATTTCAATAATAGTTTGCGTTTGCGGTTGCATATTCACCCCACCATGATAATGTGCATTCATCACATCGATGTAATGTTGAAGTTTGGAATAAATATAGAGATCACATGTCGGATTATCAGTGTTTTTCTTATATTTATATGTCTTTCATTTTTATTAAAGATGAAATTTGATATAAATGGTGATATTTACTTTACTTCGTTAAATTTATTTATGCCTTTAAAATATATTTTAGGCCACATAATTTTTTTTTAAAGAATTGATATATTTTATTTATATATTATATTTGACCAAGGTTTTTATTAAAAATATATATTATTTAAATTTTAAAACAACTAATATATGTTATTTATGAGTATGGGTGTAGAACACATAGTGATAAGGTGTTTTTTTAAGATACTTCATGGTGAAAAATCCATTTAATCCAATTTAGTGGACAAAAACTTAAAAAATTATTATAGAAAAGAAAAGATACTAATGTATACTATTTATGTATTATATTTTATTATATTCCAAATGAGGCAAATGGAGGGAAACGAGACCCTATGGATATCTTCCAAGTCTTAATTAGCAAAGTTGATGATGGAACGGTATGGAGGGTGGCACAACCACTGCACATGCTATTGCATGCACATCACCACCGAAGCAATGTTTTGTACTAGACCCTCCAACTGTTTGCAAGGAACTCGGTATGTTTTCGTCGACCATATTGCAAAATATGAAGAGGTTTTACTGCATGAAACTTCTTGGTTGATGACTTGTAGTTGCAGTGTCTATCAAGTCTCTTTTTGGTTGTTTTTCATTTGGATTATAGCTTGGTCTTTCATATGTCGGTGCTTTAGTCCTCAATTTCTCATTCTCGTCGGCTCTGCGAGCTTTAATGGCACTGCCCACAGTGAGGATGGGTATGGTAAATGGTCGGGAACCTATTACGAAAATTCTCCTTGTCATGGGAGCCAATTCCTTTGCAATGTATTGTTTAATTTTGTCATGTATGGTGATGGCAATGAGAATTATGTCTGTGATGGTTTGAGGGAAGCCTTAGGTCGTAAAAGAAAAAATAACCCTCATTCCCTTAGCCATCCATGTGGTTCATGAATTTTTCTAAACCTTTTAGAGTCCATGAGTTTCGGCTAGTGTGATAAAACTGTGCATAGTGAGGGAAAAATCCTCAATTGGGATTCGAGGGAAATTGGGTATATCATGTTCGTATGTTTATCAAGCATGTAATGGTGGACCATTCTAGGGATAGGGAGTTTCCCATATTTCGAAGACAGAAGGTGTGGCTTTTCTACCCAATTGTAGCCATATTCAATTACCAGTCTCACACATTGATGCCAAGTAAGTTAAAGGGGCGCAACTGGGGTCTAGTCCCTAGATCGAACCACTTACAATTCTCAATGCATAATTTAAATGATATGTGTTTCTATCATCTAGCATTGAAATGTGCTCTCCATCCATGAAAATTAATCTTGAAGTGCAACTGAATGTTATGCAACCAACTCACAAAAAGATAGATCAACGACTTAAAAAGTATCCTCTTCGAGGGGGGAGATCTCCTTTACATTACATAAATGAACGATTCTTGCATGATACAAATGGCAAAACCTACTTTGTATATATAGGAGGCTAAGGGGTCACAATATAATCAGAGCCTATATAACAATAATAATGTAAGGGCACAACAATAACAATAGTGGGCTTCAATGGGGCCCCACAATAACAATATGGGGGCTACATTGGCACAACAATAACAATAAGGAGGTCACACTAACAATAACAATAAGGGGGATACACTAGTATTATAGGGACCTAACATGCCCCTCTCCTTCAAAAAAGTGTTTTCCTCAATGCTTGAGTAGTTCTAGATGCTTCTGTATAAAATTCTCATCCTTCAATATGGAATTTTCAACAGGTAATTTCTTCCACTTAATGAGATACTCTAAAATTGATTGATTCCATAGTTGTCAGGTTCTTGTTTCCATGACTACTTCCAGCTCAAGTATGATTTTTCCTTCTTCGTCAAGTTCTCGCAACACTATTTGAACTGGAAGCTTGTCACCAATAACCTTCTTTAAGCATGAAACATGGAAAACTAGGTGTACTTTGGAAGATGTAGGAAGCTCCAATTCTTATGCCATAGTACCAAATTTTTGCAACACGTTGTAAGGATCATAGTACTTGGGTGATAATTTATTGTCCTTCTTAGCTTTGTTGAGAGACATTTGTTTGTATGGTTGTAGCCGTAAAAATACCCAGACACCTACATCAAAAATTCATTGACTACGATGTTGATATGCTTGTTGTTTCATTCGATTTTGCACCATAATGAGGTTATCCTTTAAGAGTTGGAAAACTTGTTGTTGATGCTCAATGCGATCTTCCATTGCTTTACCTTATAATTTTCTCTTAAATATGATGTGATGGATGGTGGATGATATCCATAAAGTTCCATAAATGGGGTCGTTTTTGCTGCAATATGGAAGGAAGTGTTATACCACCATTCATCTAGAGGTAACCAATCGACCCATTGTGTTTGTTTATCTGATACAACACAACGAAGATATACTTAGAAACATTTGTTCAATATCTTAGCTTTCCCATCAAATTGAGGATGATAAGATGAGTTATGAGCTAATTGAGTACCAAATCAAGAAAATAGTTTTGTCCAAAAATTTCCAATAAAAATGGGATCTCTATCACTTATTATAATCTTTGGGTTTCTATGAAGCTGTTGAATTGTTTCCATAAATGCAGTAGCAACTGTACTACCTTTAAAAGGATGAAATAATGCACAAAAGTGTGCATACTTGGTAATTCTACCAACTATCACCATGATGATACTCTTTCCTTTAGACTTGGGTAAACCTATGATAAAATCCATTGAGACCTCCTCCCAACGCTGACTTGGAATGGCTAAAGGTTGTAACAGACCCGAGGTATTAATTGTCTCAACTTTATTTTTTTGGCAAACCAAACATTCTGCCACAAACTTCTGAATATCAGATTTAAGGCCATCCCAAAAAAATTCCTTCTTGACCCTATGGTAAGTTTTTAAAAACCTTGATTTCCCTCCTAAGGGAGAGGTGTGCAATTCCAAAAAAAATATTTTGTTTGAGTTGGGAATTCTTACAAAGATATAAGAAATATTTGTACCATAATGAATCATTTTTCCAGCTAAATGTATCAGATGTACTCGGATCTTGCTGCAACTTTTGAATAAGTAACCTCACCTCTTCATCATTATTCCATTCATCCATTGTTTCGGCTATCCACTCGGGTTGGATAATAGAAATGACACAAAGAAACGCTCCAGATCCTCGTCCTTTCTTGAGAGTGCATTTGCAACAATATTTTGCTTCCCTTTTTTGGATATGATTTCAAAGTCATAACCCAACATCTTTGTCACCCATTTTTGTTTCTCTTCTGAAGTTAATATTTGTTCCAAAAAGTATTTAAGACTATCATGATCTTCTTTTACCTTGAAGTTTCTTCCCATTAGGTAAGGTTGCCATTGCTTTAGTGTGTGTAGTATTTCCAACATTTCCTTCTCATAAATAGGTTTGTGCAAATGATTTCCTTTGATTGGACGAATTTCAAAAGAAATGGGTCTTCCTTCTTGCATTAAAGCAACATCAATTCCATTTCCTGAGACATCACATTCCACAATAAATAAAAAAATACGAAGTCTGGCGTAACTAACACTGGTGCTTGGCACATTTCCTCTTTAAGATGTTCAAGCTTCTAGAGTCCAAGAAAATGCATCTTTCTTCAGTAATGATGTTAGAGGTGTCGCTATTCTCACATAATTCTTAACAAACTTGTGGTAATACCATGTCAACCCAAGAAATACTTGAAGATGCTTTATGGTTGTGGGGATTTTCCATTCCTTAATGAATTTAATTTTGTTAGGGTATATGTTAACACCCTCGTGAGATATAATATGACCCAAATATTCCACCTCCTATACTCCAAAGAAACATTTGGAGGTTTGTGCATATAATTGATTCTCCTCCAATAATTTGAGCACCCCATCAACATGTTGAACATGATCCTTCCAAGATTTGTTGTATATTAGTTATCATCAAAACATACTAACACAAATTTCTAAGGAAGTGTTTGAAAATGGAATTCATAAAACCTTGAAATGTGGAAGGTGCATTAGTAAGGCCAAAAGGCATGACCAAAAATTCATAATGACCCTCATGAGTTTTGAATGTTTTTTTCAGAATGTTTTCAGTATTCATTCTAATTTGATGATATCCTGAAGGAAGATCTAGATTGGTGAAGTAAATTTCTCCATGTAATTCATCCAACAATTCATCAATGACAAGAATGGGAAATTTATCTTTAACAGTGAGCTTGTTTATGTCCCTATAATCTAGACACATACACCATGATCCATCCTTCTTGTGCACCAATATTACTGGAGCAGAGAAAGAAATTTAACTAGGTTGAATTATACCAACCTCTAGCATTTTTGCAACCATAAGTTCAATTTCACTCTTTTGGGCATAAGGATATCTATAAGGCTTGATGTTTGGAGCAACACTTCCTGGAATTAAATGAATAGTATGATCCAGATTTAAACAGGAACGCAACAAATTACAGATATAACCATACATATAAAGATGCAACAGAAATAATACTTGATTTCATTACTGTAAAATACTGAAATATGGTTACAAACAGAAATGGAAATAAACTAGCTAGGGCGATGGTAGCTTATCTCTGAGAAGAGATGTGGCAGCTACATGCCTCTGAACTATGTTACAATGAGGCTCGAAGGCCTTTTTATTGTTGAGAAACAAAGGAAAACCCTAATTATCCAAAAACCTAACCCTAGAAGATGAAACGCCAAACTGTGGGCCCCGTTTGGGTAAATTGGTACATCAACTTCACGGGGTCATAACTTTGGCATACGATCTCTATTTGACGCGCACAATATCTTATTAGAAATATATTGCTCCCAGTTTTCCCAAAAAACGTCGTTTAGGGCCTCAAAACGGCTTCGCAAGTTCAGGACCCGAAAAATTGCTAAAAATAGTAAACTGTGCTATAATTAAGGAAACTGAAAAGCTTAAAGAAACAATGGTGGGGGTCCAAGTGGACTTTATGGGTGGCCACCAATATGCACCTCAATCATTCCTCCCCCCTTAGGAAGCAATGGTCCCCATTGCATTGAGTTCCTCCATGAGATGAGGAAACTTCTGCTGAACTTGGTCCATGGTGAGCCACTTGCCGTGCTGAAGGAGTTGGCCTGCTTTGACAACTCGATGTAGTTGGATATTCTGCTGGTGAGTGTGCTTAATCTGTGTGTCTATGATCCGATCAGTTGTAGTTTGTTCCATGCAATCTGGATTTAAATCTGTGGGTGTGAGTTGTTCTGCAATGTCGGATGTGTCTAGTAATGGTGGAAAGTATGGCCGAAGGCGGTCCACATAGAACACTAGGTGTAGGCCAAGGAATGGGGGAATGTTGAGCTAAAATGCATTGTCTCCCACAGCCTTGGTAATGGTGTAAGGACCATATCGGAGTGGTCTGAGTTTCTGATAAGCTCCGGTAAGGCGTTCCTTTTGCAAATGCAACCAGACTTTGTTGCCCACCTGAAACTTGTGTGGCACCCGATGTTGATAATGTCGCTGCTTGTACTTGGCATTTGATTTCTCCAAAATGTCGTGGACCTGCTGGCGAATATGTTGGGTGTGCTCAATGAAGTTGTTTGCATTATTTGTTTCAGACTAGACATGAGCCGAATATGCGTGAGTAGCTACAAATGGCATGGCCACATCAATGGGACATAGTGGCTGGAATCCCAACCCCACTTGAAAAGGGTTGTGGCCAGTAGAGTTGTGGAGAGCCCGCTTATAGCTGTGTTGAACATAAGGGAGGCTCTCACCCCATGTGCGTGGATGCTTTGAGTTGTACATGCACAGAATGTGTATGATCATCCTGTTGACAACCTCTATCTAGCCATCAGTTTGAGGATGGACGGCTGTGGACTTAGTGATTTTGGTGTCGAGCATCGACCATAGATTGGACCAAAATGTACTGAGGAACTTGCTATCCCGATCTGAGATGATAGACTGTGAGATCCCAAAGTGTACCCACACTCGTTCAAAGAAGAGTTTAGCAGTGGCTTCCGCTGTAATATTCTTCTTGCAAGCCGCCATAATGGACATCTTTGAGAACCTGTCGACGACCACAAAAACACAGTCATTTCCATGCTTAGTAGAAGGAAGGCCCGACATGTAATCGATGGAGATGGATTCCCAAGGTCGATTAGGGGTAGGTAACGGGGTATAGAGGCCTTGCTTCTTGATGGTCGGTTTGGCAATGGCACTAGTAGTGCATGATCTAATGTACTTCCTGACATCCTGTCGAAGATTTGGCCAATAGAAATATTTCTGTAGTACTGCAATCATTTTCTCGACCCCGAAATGCCCAACAACCCGACTGTAGTGTGCTTCCCAAATCTTCTTGGCACGCTCGCTTGAAGGAACAGAAAGGTGACCCAGGTGGCCTAACAAGGCATCCTAGAGGTGAAAATATGGAACATGCTGACCCTCCAAGAGTGTCTGGTATGTGTGGCCGAATTCTGGGTCGCTTTTGTAGAGAAGTGGCCAACGAAAAGTCTCGTGCCCATAAGAGTTGAGCACAATGGTTAATGCTAGGATCAGTGGTTGACTGAGGCAGACTGGAACATTATTGGTGCTACCCTTCTTATACTTGATATTCAAATGGAGTTGTTGAAGGTATGTGGACCACTTCTGATGGCTATCATTCAACAATTTCCCTTGGGTCTATATGAACTGCAGGGGTTGGTGGTCTGCGTGGATGACCATTTCCTTCCCCAAAATGTAATTCTTCCATTATCGCACGCCTGCAGAATGGAATACATCTCTTTGTCATAAGTGGGATACTTCCAGACTGTGTCTGAAAGTGTCTCACTATGATATGCCACCAGAAGCCCGTGTTGAGTAAGGACTATCCTAGTAGCATAGTCAGAGGCATCTGTCTCGACATCAAATGGTTGTTGCAAGTCTGGTAATGTGAGCACTGGTGCCAAGCAGAGGTAATATTTCAACTCTGTGAATGCCTTCTGTTGAGATTCAGACCAAAAGAATTTTGCTTTCGCTTGGTGAATTAACTCAAGGGCCAAGTGATATGAGAACATCCCAACACGAACCTGTGGTAGAAGTTGGAAATACCTAGAAAGTTGCGAAGCTCTGTCAGAGTGGTTGGAGATGGCCAATCCTGAATGACTTGGATCTTGGTTGAATCCACATGCAACCCTCGTTCATCAATAATGTATCCCAGATACTGAACCTGGGTCATGCCAAAGTGCATTTCTCCAAATTGGCACATAACCTATGTTGGCGCAGTGTTTGGAGAACCTGTCAGATGTGGTGGGGGTGCTCTTCCCAATTCTTGCTGAAGATCGAGATGTCATCCAAGTATACCACTATAAATGAGTTGGTGAATGGCTACAAGATGTCATCCATTGGCCTCATGAAGGTTGGAGGAGGATTCATCAATCCGAAAGGCATAACCAACCATTCAAAAAGGCCCTCCTTGGCTTTGAAGGCAGTCTTCCACACATCGGGGGGTTCGATTGGTACTTGGTGATATCCTGACTTCAAATCGATCTTGCTAAAATATTTTGCCCCCTTCAGTTGGTCCAAGAGGTCATCAATCCGTGGGATCAGGTACCTATTATGGACAGTGATCTTGTTCAATGCCCGATAGTCAATACAGAGTCTCCATGTCCCATCCTTCTTCTGTACCAACATGATCAGGCTCCCACGGGGTGATGAAATCAGATAGATGTTGGGTGTGGAGCCTGATTATCTTCTATAGTACCAGTATTTTGGACCCCAGTTCAAAATGGGGCAGCAACGCCGCCCGTAAAATGATCGCTGCCGTGGGGGGTTCAGGGGGGGCGACAGCGACTTTATGGAGCCCCCCCCTGGCGGGGGGATTCGGGGGCAGCACCCCCGAAGCTAAAAACAGCTGTAAAATTGCCTTGTAAAAGTATAGTAATTTCTAGTCAATCTGGGCCGTTCATTAGGCAGATGATCTGACGGTAGAACTTATGTTTATTTTAGGGTTTTTTTCCCTAGAAGGCAACCCCTCTCTTTATATGAGGGCATTGTATTTGAGGCTGAGACAGATGTGTATTCGGTGAGCGAGAAACATAGAGGTGAGACTGTGAGAGAAAACAAAGGATATTACAGCGGTTTTGCTGTAGGTTGTATCTCTTCATTTTGCTGGATAATAGAAAAGAAGGACTGGCTGTTCGGGGTGGACGTAGCCCAAACTGGGTGAACCACGTATATCTGTGTCTCTCTTGTTTTGTGCGTTTTCTGTGTTTATATTTCTGCAATATTATATGTGTTCCATTGCTCCGTAATATATAATTTTCTAACAATAGATGTGACCTTTCTGTAGCAATTTCTGAATCTACTTCTTGATTTCATTGTTCTCCATAATCGAGCGCCGATAGATTGGTCCATTGGGCAGCGGCGCACCTGGGGTCAGATTGATGGAGTGCTTGACCTGACAGTGCAGAGGAACCCCTGCGGGGGAGGTGAAGATGTCCTCGTACTCCTCCACGACCTTGTCCATTTGTAGTTGCTGTGCCGAGGGGCCCTGTTTGGAGGTCATGGCCATCATTTTCTTCTTTCCTTGAGGGTGTACCATCAGGAAAACAAATTTCCCGGTTTTGGAAATGAGCTTACTGCATTGTTTTGCAGTAACCAAAGAGATGGCAATAGGCGATGCAACCTCCGGTATCCTGTACAACTTATTTCCCAAAGTATCTGTAACAGCTCTTGAATTTGCCTCTTGATTTCATCATTCTCTAGAACGGAGCGTCGATAGATTGGTCCATTGGGTAACAACGCACCTGGGGTCAGATCAATGGAGAGCTTGACCTAACAATGCAGAGGCACCCCTGCGGGGGAGGTGAGGATGCCCTCGTACTCCTCCATGACCTTGTCCATCTATTTTTGTCATGTGGAAGGGCCTTGTCTGGAGGTCGTGGCCACTATCTTTTTCTTTCCTTGAGGGCATATCATTAGGAAAACAAATTTCCCGGTTTTTTGAAATTAGCTTACTGCATTGGTTTGCAGTAACCAGAGAGATGGTGGTAGGCGGGGCTACCTCTGGTATCCTATAAAACTTATTTCCTAATTTAACAATAATAGCGTGAAGCCTTGACTCATACACAACATGTCGCTTCCACAAGTATGGTTGTGCTAATAATACATCACAAACATCAAGGGGAGAAATGTCACACAATACCTCATCCATGAAGGGCTTGATGTTGTATGGAAGGTGACACTGTTGGCTCACGCAAAGATCCCATCCTTCGTGAAGCCACCCGATGGTGTATGGTTGTGGATGTGTTGTGGTCGGTAAGCCCAGCCACTTCATGACCTCTGCCGAAATGAGGTTATTTTGGCTCCCGCTATCGACAACGAACTGTAGCGGGGATCCCTTTACCCACATCTGGGAGTCAAAGATATGCTCCTCCTCCTCTGGATCTTCAGGTTCCTCCTTTTGGATCTTCATGGTGGCAACGGTGGCGTTGGGCTCCACATCAATAATCTGCTTCCCTTGTCATTCCCCTTGTTGGGTTCTGACTCAGAGTTGGAACATGCATCTAATTCTGAAACCTTTAACTCGGCCACCAATGACTGCTTGGCCCGACACTCACTTGTGTTGTGAGGGGAGCTCTTATGGAACTCACACCACTATCCCGTGTCCTTTTTCAGCTTCGCGACATTGTTCTTTGCTTGCAGATTTGGCAGGTTGTCTTGGGATGCCCCGCCTTGGCTTTGTCCTTTGTTCTATGGTTTGGGGGCACCTTTCCCTTGCTTCGGATTTGCAAATCCAAAGTCTCGTTTCTTTTGTTTAAACTTTTGCTCGATCTTGACAACATATTGGTATGTCGTGTCGAGCGAGGAGATGTTTAGGAATTCTATTTCTTCCTCGATGTATCTATGCAGGAAACTGTGGTATTTGAGTACCAGATGCTACTCTGAATGCTTGATACCCAAATTTGTGCGAAGGGTATGGAAAATATTGGTAAACTCAGGCACGTCTTGGTCCCTTCCCTGCCACAGCGTGGTCCAATTTATGTATTGATCCTCATAGCTTCCAACAGGGTAGTACTGCTCCTTGATGGCAATCCGGAATGAATTCCATGTGGGTGCAGCTAAAAATAGTGAGGCCATACTTTCATCCTTCTACTTGCAGTAGGTTTCCCACTAGTCCTTGACGTGGGGGGCGCTTTAAGAAGAGCGAAAGTAATCTTCTCCTGGCCGGAAAAATACCCTTCTAGCAGATTTAACCATTTATCTACGGCATCTGCATCTATCTAACCCTCAAATATGGGAATGTCAAAGTTAACTTGTACCTTAAAGGGTGTGGCGCTTCCAGAGTAGCTGCTGGAAGTAGATGTGTCACCCCTGGGTAGCTACTGAAGGATCTAGGAAAAGTTATCCATCATCGCGCTCCTTTGTCGCTTGAGGGCCTCTTCGAGCAAGATTTTGATAGGATCTCCTGCCCCCTCATCTTTCTTTTCATCCACCATGGGAGGCTGTCGGGATTTGCGAGGCTGGTCTTGCAAAGGTTCGACCAGTTCAAGCCCTAACTCCTTATATCCTGACCTCGTTGGGGACATGCAAAGAAAGACAGAGAAAGAGCAGACTGCTCTGATACCACTGATCCGGATTTAAACAGGAACGCAACAAATTACAGATATAACCATACATATAGAGATGCAATAGAAATAATACTTCATTTCATTACTGTAAAATATTGAAATATGCTTACAAACAAAATTGGAAATAAACTAGCGAGGGCGATGGTCACTTATCTTTGAGAGGAGATGTGGCGGATACATGCCTCTGAACTGTGTTAAAATGAGGCTCGAAGGCCTACTTATTGTTGAGAAACAATGGAAAACCCTAATCATCCAGAAACCTAACCCTAGAAGATGAAACACCAAACTGTGGACCTCGTTTGGGTAAATTGGTACATCAACTTCCCAAGGTCGTAACTTTGGCATACGATCTCCGTTTGACGTGCACAATATCTCGTTAGAAATATCTATTTGAGAGCTACAACTTTGGGGAAGAGAAACATGGTCCATGGACCCATGTTGCTCCCAGTTTTCCCAAAAAACGTCGTTTAGGGCCTCAAAACAGCTCCGAAAGTTTAGGACCCGAAAAACTGCTAAAAATAGTAAATTGTGCTACAATTAAGGAAACTAAAAAGTTGAAAGAAACAATGGTGGGGGTCCAAGTGGACTTGGCATATGGCCACCAATATCCACCTGGATCATGGTATGATCATGATCACGAATAGGGGGGATGCCTTTGAGAGTCTCAAACACCTTGAAATGAATTTCCAAGACTTTTTGGAGATCTGGAGAAATAGATGATTTCGATGTTTAAACCTCTAGTGAGAATAATTGTACAATTCTACTCCATTGTTGTTTCTTTAGAAGCTTTTTCATGCCATTAGAGCTTATTATATTTCCTAGTTTCCCTGTGATACCCCTTAATTCAACTTCCTTTCCTTCCCAAAAAAAATTCAAGAAAAGTTCTTGAAAATTGAAAGTTATCATCCCCAAAGATTGTAACCATTGGACTCCTAGTACAACATCAACACCACCCATTGGAATGGAAAGAATTGGACTATTGAATACATATTCCCCATGGTTAGATTGATATTATGTAATTTTCGAGAGAAATTTATCGTTCCTCCATTTGTAACCATCACTTGACACTCTTGTGTTGGATACAGGAAGTAATTCAATTCCTTGGCTATCTTACAATGAACAAAATTATGGGTACTACCCAAATCAAACAACACTATTACCTCTTTATTCTTGATATATCCTTCTATATTTAGAGTTTGAAGAATGATAATTCCTGCCAATGCATTACAAGATATAGTCAGATTCATTTCTTCTTTCTTTAGGGTTGGTTCCTAGTGTATATCCTCCTCTTTTGATGTTTCTTGTTCCTTTTCTTCCTCCTCTTCACAATCTATGTAGAATAATTTCTTCTCAACACACTTATGACCTTTAGTGTATTTTCTATCACAACTATAACAAATCCCTTTTTCTCCTTTTTGCCCCAATGGTGTCAACTTTGTAGGCTATGGAAGACTAGGAGCAATAACACTTCCATCTTTATAGTTTTGAGTGGTAGACTTCCTTGTTGCCACAATTTTGCTTTCAATTTTTCTTGCCACCTTGAATGCCTTCTCCAATGAATCAGGTTCCAAAAGGTGAACCTCATGTTGGATGTTATCTTTTAAATTCCCTATGAAGACATCAATTGTATGCTCCTCTGGAATATCTGTTACCCTAATATTCAATTTTTGAAAGTTTTCAATGTGCTCTGCCATTAAACCCTTTTGTTTGAGATTTATCAATTGGATAAAGACTATGTTTCTCTTTGTATATTCATAATTTGCTATCATTTCCCCCATAAAAATATACCAATTGAAAAGTGGTTTACGAGAAAAAATCCATTTATACCATACAAATTGATTTGGTTCTAAATATAGAGATGTAATATTTACCTTTTGTGGGGGTTGCACATCATGTAGATCAAAATATATCTCCATCTGTAGTATCCATTTTACCGGATCATTACCATAAAGTTTCCTCATATCTATCTTTGGAATGTGGTGGTTCTTAAACCCCACATTGGAGTCTCTAAAATCATAATTCATATTCCTTTTGTCCTTATCATAATTTTCATGGATTACCTAATTGTCTCCACCCGGAAGCCTTTCTTGCATCAACTTTGTCAATCCTTCCATCTTGACGTTCATCATTGCTTCCATGTCTACTTTTAAACCATTCATGTCACCTTTTGTTTCTATATTTTAAAAATCCATGTCACATTTTGATCCATCCATGTCCTCATTGGTTTCTCTTTGTGAGAGTGAAATTTGTTGCACTTGATCCCATAATTTTGATATATCATGCTGCGGTTTTTCCTCTTCCTGTGTCATAGTAGATATTTATGAGGGATTAATGGGTGTAGAATTATTATTATTTTGCAGATATTTAGAACCAAATACTAATATCTATGCTTCAATATTCCCTTTGAATCACCTCAAACTAATTTTTCAAACAAAAGTTATGCAAAATTTAAAAAATAAACACATTTTTTCTTTCTTTTAAGGAGTTTGATATTGTAATTGTTGTATCTATGTAATTTCGGATTTCCAAACTTTGACATTTGGCCCTATGGCAGCCCTATGAATATTATTTCCAATGCCACAATGCAAACCAAAATTGGATTCTTTAATATAGAGTTATGCCAAATCTCCCATGATGACTTGATTACGGACTAGTTCAGTGGAGCAAAGTTGTATGTGATGCCACATGTCACTGTTTCAACATTCAACCCTCAAATTCCTACAAGAAAAACTAAAGTCCATGGAATTTTAGGCACTTCTTATAGAATTCAAATCTGATGTCAGAAATGAAAGTTATGACGATTTTCCCTAGGTCACCTTTTTGAGACTGAATTTTGGAGCCTACAAAAACCTTAACTTCTTCGGACCATATCTCAGAAAATATAGCAAACCAAGATTGGAAATTCTAGAAAAAAGTTCACCAAGATGTCAGCTCCACATGGTCACAATTTCATATTTTGAAGCTTCATAGAAAAAAATATATAATGAAAATACCATGATGGACCTGTTTGAAGTGGCAAAAACCTAGAATCCAAGGCTTTGATACCAAATGTTATGTAACCAGCTCAAAAAAAGATAGATCAACAACTTAAAAAGTATCCTCTTCATGGGGAGAACCTCCTTTACATTACATAAATGAACAATTATTTCATGATACAAATGACAAGGCATCTTTGTATCTATAGGAGTCTAAGGGGTCACAATATAATTAGAGCCTACATAACAATAATAATGTAAGGGCACAACAATAAAAATAGTGGGCTTCTCTGGGGCATCACAATAATAATATGGGGGCTACATGGGCACAACAATAAAAATAAGTGGGATACACTAACAATAACAATAAGGGGGCTACTCTAGTATTATAGGGACCTAACACTGAAGTGTTATTTACCAGCGATGGAAACAAGGTCTACTATACTTGGGTAGAGACGTAAAGGGTGAGGTCTAGGGAAATCATACAGTGGATGAACTTCCAAATTATGAAAACATGGATCGATTGGGTGCTCTTGCATACCACGATATGGGGCATAAAGGTGGCAGACAGGGCCATGGAAGAGGATGTGGCAGAGGCCATGACCAGGATCGTGAGGGTGAATTAAGATATTATGCAACCACTTTTTTTGAGGCAAAAAATGTATTGGAACCATTAGAGATCAATGCAGGAAGAGAAAAAAGACCATAATATGATGCAAACTTGTTGAGATAATTTGGGGACCTGGTGGAGGACCCATGACACACCAGAGCGAAAAGGATATTGTTTAGACATACACTACATATTTAATGGAAGATTAAGACTTTGTTAGCAAGGATTTTGGCTGAGAATTCGCCTGATGTTCAAGGCATCACTACTAATCTCACCGAGATAAGGCAGGAGCAACAACTCTTAAGGCTCCAGATGATTTGATTGTAAAACATAATGGCTCAAATAGAGAAACATATTCCTTGTATTCGTCCAACAATTCCCTTGGGTTCTAGCACCAAGGACCCTACCCTGGTTGACTCCTCAGATGATTACTCAACTTACTGTTTTGTTTGTAGGCCTAGTAATGATAGATGGATGGATGTACATGTTTATTCTCTGGTCATTTTGATACTTTTGAAAAATCTTAAATTTTGGACTGATTACTTAGTTAATAGGTGGTCAACAAACCTAGTTTCCCAATGGGTAGGTTGAGACTACCTAAATTATTAAATGTCGACCATGTGTAAGCTTGTTCTTATTAATGAAAAGAAACACCACCCAATTCACGCAAAAAAAGAAAAGAAAAAAGAATTATTATATTTTATAATATATTTTTAAACTTTTTAAAACAATTATATATATATATATATGATAAATTTATTTGTAAATAGAAAATTTTAAATTTTAAATATATTTTTATTAGTAAATAGAGAAACCAAAATTCACCACCAAAACATTAATAATAATAATAATAATAATACATGTTATTTATGTATTATATTTTATTATGTATTTTTTATATTCTTAAAACAATTTTGTGTATATAAACGTACAAGATAATTATGATAATAGGTATTTTTATTTCACAATAGGTTTTCCAAATATTTAATTTAATTATTAGTAATTAGTAATTATTAAATGGATGATAGAGATTTAACCTCCATAAAATATGCGAAAATATTCATAGTAGTATTCACATATCAAGGGTTAATATTTATCTCCAAGTTAATTATGCTCTTTTAATGAATTTATCTCAAATTAATTAATTAAAAATATATTATATCAACATATATCATATCGACATGTGGTATTGATAATCCATGGTATTGTAACAAAAGTTATTTACGAGACAAAAAACCCAAAACGTAAAGGATCATTTTTTTGGTAAATAGAGAAACAATGAGTAAGTTTACATATATATATAAACTTTGGGTTTACCAGATGTCAAAGGAACTTAGCTCAAGTGACATGTTTCACGATTTGTGTCCTAAGTAGCATGGGTTCAAGTCTGTGGAGACATGTTGGCCCTTGTGGAATTTATGAAATATTGGTTCTACTAGGTGGAATAGTGGAAGTTGTTTCTACGAAGTTATTGATTGTGCCTAGTGGAATGTACCCATTATTGTTAGGAAAAAGAAATTTGGGTTTGTCATGTCTTGAGAGCAATAAAATCTTTTAAGATACGAACCTCTTTTTGAGTGAAAAAATTGAAAAAAATGTTTGCACCTCCAGAGATTTGATTTCCCTCGTCTCCTTATAGATTCAAAGTTAAGAGGGATATATGTTACTTCTTAATAATAATAGTTTGTTAAGAGGCACTCTACAACCCAGTATGGGGGAGATGTTGCAATGTTTGTAAAATGAAAAATTATATCAAATAATAATAATAATAAAGTTATATCAATAAAGTGAACTATAATGGCTTTTCCTGGCTCTCCGCCCTTAACTTTATAACCCTACACATACCCATGGTTGTAATTTTGTGCACCCTATTAGAACTCTCTCCATTATTCTTAGAATCCTCTGACATTCTCACCTACGCATGCCCCATGGAATGGCGTCCCCACAAGGAGGGGCTCGACGCCCATCCAACCAATTTGTAACTCAAACCCCATCTGCAATTTAAGACCCGTGCAAAAACAAGAAGGTTGAATAATAAGTTTTTGGAATAACTGTGTTAATGAACAATAATGTTGACAATATGAACAAGAATGAATAAGAATCACTAGGCTTCCTCATCTCAAAAGGATACTAGTACATGCATAGCCAAAACTGCTAAAATTCCAAGCATTCACATCCTCCCTACCATATTGAATGGAAACATCCAATTCATGAAGGACCATGTCCTAATATGCAAGTTTATTAGAATTTAATTGACAAAAAATACCTTCTAAACTAGATAGCGCAATGCTAGAAACCCAATGCTAACTGTGAAGTGAAATTAGGCTCCAAGGGTTTCTTCATGGTAATATTTTCTCGTTTGGAAGACTAGAAGGGGGTCATGGATAGAGGACCATACTTCTTCAACTTTTTTGGATTGTATATGTGACAATGGATGAAACACTTTAACCCATATAAGGAAGACTTCTTATGGACCCATGTATGAATCTACATGTACTCCTTGCCATATGAATATTGGGATCTGGAAACCCCGCAAGAAATTGGAAACAAGCTTGGACATTTCGTATGCCTCTCAGAAGAAACCAAGCATGACTTCTATATATCATATGTAAGGATCTGTGTCTACATAAACATATTAGGTTCACTCCCTGAAGCCATTGCTTTGAAATCGAAAGATAGGGACTAGTATCAAACTTTGGACTATGAGCACATCCCATTTTGTTGCAAAAATGTCACAAGCATGGACAAGAAGGATCCAAAAGGTTTAGAAAAAATGGATGGATATGGATTCACAAAAATATCCTCCAGGAAGCACCACAACAAGAAGTTGACAACCATAGCCACTACTAAAAGACATGCAACTAGCAGCAACTTCGAAGTGCTAGGTGATCTATCAGAATAATCCAATAATCTAGAGTAGGAAAGCATCTTAGAAAACTCCCTAAATGCATTGGAAAAGCAAGCTATGGAAGGGCATAGGCATGGAAAAGTTGAATCCACCCTAAGTCAGCCTACAACACAAACATATCTAGAGCAACTAGAGGACATCCGCATGACAGAGGAGGATGAGTTCTCTAACATAGAAGGGTTAGATCTAATGATCATTAAGGTTGGATGTCGACATAATGAACTAGACACCATCCCCCAAGAAAATAAATCTCCTGGATATAGTTCTACAAAAATCAAAAGTCTCACAATATTAGGTGTTCAGGCCATCATCAAGAAAGAAGGGAAAACAAGTGGAAAAGAATTCAAGAAAAGAGGCATAAAATCATCCCTCCAATGCATAGAAACCTTGGGAAGGAAGTTGGTCAATTCAGGACAATACAAGTAGATCTTGGAGATCTACGCTAACCAAAGAAACATCTTGTCATGAAGGTAATTCTTGGAACATAAGGGATCTAAACAACTCCTATAAACATCACATTCTTTGTCAGAAGATTCAGTAGGATCTTCCAACACCACTTTACTATACAACACTGCTCACACAATTAGATCACATCGATTCGCACTGAGAATGGGAAAATTATTGAGAAACAAGAGGATATGGAAGCCAATCTAGTAAGATACTACTCGGATCTACTTTCCAACCCTCAATCTCTCATAGCGAAGCCATCAATAAGATCACAACTCACATTCCCAAGCTGATCACTAAATCACAACTCATCTCTTATCAAAACCATTAGTATCAATGAGGTCTCTTATCAAACCCATTAGTATCAATGAGGCCAATGAAGAAATCCATCAAATGACTTATGGTAAATCCCCTAGACCTAATTGCTTCATGGTCTCCTTATTCAAGCACTGTTAGTAATTTCTCCACATTGAGATCCTTCAAATCATAGAAGACTCAAGAGAAAATAGATGCATCCTCCCATATTTTTCTTCCACTTTTTTTTCTTTGGTTCCAAAAGAGGAAAATGTGGCTTCCCTAGGTAAGTTATGACCTATTTCAGTTTCCAATGTCATTTGAAAACTTATTTCCAAGTGATTTCTAATTGTCTTAAATACATTCTCCCCATCCTCATATCCCGGGAAGAAAACTAGATGTATGGAAGGAAGCCAGATCCTAGATGGAATCATCGTATCTCATGAAGAAATCCTCTCCCTTAGAACCCTAAAGAGACCTAGCATACTACTCAAGATGGACCTCTCCAAATCCCTTGACAAATTAAATTGGGAATACATGGAAATCATCCTATTAGCCTTTGGTTTCAGGGCCCACTGGAATCAATTGTTAATTTCTATTGTATCTATGACGTTCTTCTCTATTCTTTTAAATGACACCCCTTCTAACACTTTTAGACCCTCTTGAGGAATCATGCAAGGTGATCCCCTCTCTCCTTTTCTTTTAATCCTCATGGCAAAAATATTGGGTAGATTTGTCAAGGTATTGCTTTAGCAGGGAACTTTACAAGGCCTTTCTCTTCATGATGACATAGCCATCATGCACCATCAATTTGTGGCTAACATCCTTTTCTTGATCCACCCATCAGTCATGGAAGCCAAAAAGGTAAAGGAAATCTTAGACCTTTTCTCCAAAGCTTCTGGAACCTCCATGAACTTGAAAAAGTCCAAACTATTCTTCTTCAGCACCCCCATTACCCAAAGAAACATTACCAGAATTCTTGGCTTCTCTTATGCCCCCTTCCCTCCAAATAATTTGGAGTTCCCTTAACTACCTCTGCCATCAAGCATTCTTCTTAGAGAGATATCTTTGAAAAAATCTGAAGCAAACTTGACAATTGTACATTTTTCTCTTTGAACATAGTCAGTCATATTATTCTCCTAAACTATGTCCTCCAATCAATGCTCTCTTATATATTCTCTTCTCTAACAGCCCCTAAGTGTGTCCTAAAAAATATAAGAAATCTCCAAAGAACTTTCTTGTGGGGAGGTTCTCATCTCAAGAAAAAATCGCCTCTCGCCAAATGGAGCACCGTGTTTCTCTCAAAATAAAATGGAGGACTAGCTATAGATGATCTAGAAAATGTCAACAATATGTTGGGAGCGAAAATTGGGTGGAAATGGGTCAATCATACGTCAGAGCCTTGGATACACCTATGGCATAAAAAATCTTCCAAGGAAACCAACGGGAAAGATCTAATTTTCCTATCATCACAGGTTCAAGGATCCCTCCTCCAGAACCTAGCAAGCCTCAACAAATCATTGGTTCAGATGCACAGCTTCTAGGAAATTAGATATGGGAAATCAACAAGAATATGGGATGAATCTTGGTAGAAATTGTGTAGCCTTAGCAACACCTTCCAATTTTCTCAAAGTCAAGACCTTACTCAGATATCTAGACAAATTCATGTGTATCAATATTGGACAAAACATGAAAACTTAGACATCTGTAAATGGATGCCATCAATGCTCTACAAGGAGGAATACTTGGAGGTCAACAAGATAGCCCTGAAGCAAGAACTCAACAAATGTATTATAAGGAACAAAAATGGTCATGACATATTGTACTAGGGATACAAAAGTGGTGGATGCTTTACAATAAAAAATATTTTTACCTTTTAGTAATAGCCCCTCTGACCACCCCAGATCTATTTTGGAAACAAATTTGGACTCTGAATCTCTAGCCAAAAGTATCCACCTTCACTTGGATTATTTCCAAGGGTTGCATTCTCACATGCAAGAACTTGCACAAAAGGGGATTTTATGGACCCTCCTGGTGTTTCATGCATAAAAATCAACAAGAATCCATTAATCATCTGCTAGATTCCCGTGATATGTCTAATAGTCTCTAAAACAAGCTAGCTCAAGGCTTCTAACATACATAAGGGGTTGAAGGAAAATTTTTCCAAACAATCAAAACCTGGGAAAAAATCCCTTCCAAAATTCAATCCTTAATCAACTCTAGACTATGGCTCCAAGCTTCCTTTATTGGGAAATTTGGAAGGAAATAAATCAAATAATTTTCAATGAAAAATACAAAACCCCAAATAAAATCCAGTTTCTCCTTCAAAAACATCGATAGGAAACTATATTCCTCTCCAGATGGGAGGATAAGGATTTTCAGGGTCCCACCTAATGAAAATTCTATCCTAGCTTAGTGGCAACTTAATTCCCCCCAGCCCCAAGGGAACTATCCAATTCAAGACACCTGGACTCCCCCATTGGAGATGCATTATAAGATAAATTTTAATGGAGCCTCCAAAGGAAATCAAATGGAAGCGGGAATAGGTGGAGTCACCAAAAATCACAAAGGAGAAACCATCATAATATACATGGGATACATCAAACAAGAAAGAAACAATTCTTCTGAAATTGAAGCCTTAATTCAAGGTATCCTCATTGTAATAAATACTTATCTCCACCCGATCATAGTCGAGGACAATTCCCAGCTTATAATTTAAGCTACCAAAAAGCTCCTCAATGGATCATCACCCTCAAAATACTCCACAAGCTAGAGACTGGATCACAACATGAAACACTTGGTTCACATTCTTAAGTATCAAGAAGCAATAATATTCTCCCATGTCTAGCACAAGGCCAATTCACTGGCATATTTCCTTACCAAAAAGGGGGTAGAAGAATGAGATGAATGTGAGGACATGACCTTAGAATCTCCGAAATTTGAAGCCCAACCTTCCCTCTGTCAAGAGATAGAAATGCAAGATGATCCATGTTTATGAATGCAATAAATTAAATACAAATTTAAACACAACATAGATATATAGTGAAAGAAACAAACTTCAATTGATTAATAACAAGTACTAAAAATTGTTTACATATAGAATGGAACTAACTAGCTAGTGCAAATGGTAGCTTATCTATAAGAAGAGATGTGACGATGACATGCTTTCTGAACTGTGTTACAGTGAGGCTTAGAGGCCTTTTTGTCATAAAGAAGAAGTGTGAAACCCTAACCCTAAGAGATGAAGCACCAACTGTTTTGGGCTTCATTGGGGATAAGTTGGACCGCCAACTTCCCGACATCGTAACTTTGGCATACAATCTTTGTTTGGCTATCATAATAACTCGTTTCAAAGATATCCATGAAGAGGAAAAAAATAACATGTTAAATATATTTTTTCACTTTTTTTGTCTCTCCTTTTTCCCATAAAACATATTTTATGACCTAAAAAGGAATCTGGAAATTTAGACACGAAGAACTGCCAAAAATAGAAAGTTGTGCTAGAATTAAGGAATCCCAAAGGAAATAGTGTTGGGGGTCAAAGTGGAATAGGTGGGTGGCCACAAATATCCACATGGATTAGTCCTCCCCACTTAATAAGCAATGGTCCCCATTGTGTTTAGTACCTCCATGAGATGGGGAAACTTCTATTGAACTTGGTCCCTAGTGAGCCACTTGCCTTGGTGTAGGAGTAGGCTGGCTTTGACAACCTGATACCATTTGATCCTCTATTAGTGATTATGCTTAATTGGTGTGTCCATGATTCAATTAATCATGGCCTATTCAATGCAATTTGATTTGAGCTCTATTGGTATCAAATGCTCAACAATTTATGATCTGTCCAACAATGGTGGAAAGTATGGCCGAAGGCAGTCCACAATGAACATTGGGTACATGCCAAGTAATGGGGGAATGTTGAGCTCGAAAGGATTATCACCCATATCCTTGGTGATGGTGTAAGGAACATATCAGAGTGGTCAAAGCTCCTAATTAGCTCCAATAAGGAATTCCTTCAGCAAATGTAACCAAACTTTGTCACCAACTTGAAACTTATGTGGCACTCGATGTTGATCATGACATTTTTTATACTTTCCATTGGATTTAACTAGGATATCATGGACCTATTGGCAGATGTGTTGGATTTGTTCAATAAGTCTGCTGGCTTTATCAACTTTGAACTAAACATGTGCATATTTTTCTTGTGTAGTTGCAAGAGGCATTGTGACATCGAGGGGACACAATGGTTGAAATCCATGCCCACTTGAAACGGGTTGTGGCTAGTAAATCTATGGACAGATTTTTAATAGCTATGTTGCACATAGGGAAGACTCTCATCCCATGTCCATGGCTTCTTGGATTTGTACATGCGTAGTATGTGCACTATCATCATGTTGACAACCTTTATCTGGCCATCATTTTGTAGATGGAATGCATTGGACTTGGTGAGCTTAGTGTCCAATAAAGACAAGAGGCTCGACTAGAATTTGATTAGGATCATTCTATCCCAATATGATATAATGGGGTATGGAATCCCAAAATGAACCCACACTCATTTGAAGAATAGTTTGGCAATGTCTTCTATTGTGATGTCCTTAGTTGAAGGTCATCAATATAGCCATCTTAGAAAATATATTGATGACCAAAAATAAATAGTCATTAACATGCTTGGTAGGAGGTAGGCCAGACATATAGTCCATGGAGATGTATTCCCAAGGTCAACGAGGAGTAGGTAGAGGAATGCAGAGGCCTTGGTTCTTAATGGTTGGCTTGGTGATGGCATAGGAAGTGCAAGATCTAATATATTTTTCAACATCCTGTTTGAATTTTGGCCAATAAAAATACTTCTGTAGTAATGCCACTATCTTCTCGACATCAAAGTGTCCTGTGACCCTGTTGTAACGCACCTCCAAAATCAGCCTGGCATGCTCGCTTGAAGTAACATAAATATGTCCTAGATAGCACAACAGTCCATCTTGAAGGTAGAAGTCTGGAATTTTCTTTCCATCAATTAACATATTGTAGGTGGCAGTGAAATCTGAGTCAATTTCATATAGTTGTGGCCATCTAAAGGTATCATGCCTGCAAGAGTTTAGAAGTGTACTCAGTGCCACAATCAGGGATCGACTGAGGTAGTCTACACATGATTGGTTCTTCCATTTTTATACTTCATGTTCAGATGGAATTGTTTCAAGTATGTAGACCATTTATGATGTCAATCATTATGAAACTTCCCCCGTGTCTACATAAATTGAAGAAGTCGGTGATATGTGTGGATAATCATCTCCTTCCCTAGAATATAATGCTTCCATTGCTAGAAAGACTACATGATAGAGTATATCTCCTTATCATAGGTGGGGTACCTATGAACAATATCAGAGAGTGTCTCATGGTAATATGCCACCGAACACCCGTGTTGAGTAAGGACTGCACCAATAGCATAATCTAAGGCATCTGTCTCAATCTCAAATGGTTGTTGTAGGTATGGAAAGGTGAGGACTGGTGTAGAGAAAAGGCAGTGTTTCAGTTCAAAAAATTCCTTCTGTTGTGCCTCAGACCAAAATAACTTCACTTTTTCTCTACCCTTGGTAACTTGACTCAAGGGCCAAGTAATATGAGAGAACTCCAACATGAATCTCCCTTATAAATTAGCAAGGTCCAAGAAGCTAAGAAGCTCTATCATAGTCGTCGAGGCTGGGTGATCCTGAATGACTTGGTTCTTATTTGGATCCACATGCATCCCTTGCTAGTCAATTATGTAGACCAAATATTACACCTAGTCCATGCCAAAGGAGCACTTATCTAGGTTGGTACATAGCTTGTGTTGTCGCAGGGTTTGAAGGACCTGCTGAATATGTTGCAAGTTCTATTCCCAATTCCTATTGAAGATGAGGATGTTATCCAAATATAAAACCATGAAGGAGTTGGTGAAAGGTCACAAGATGTCATCCATCAACCTCATAAAATTTGTAGGGGAATTTTCAACCCGAAGGGCATAACTAGCTACTCAAAAAGGCCCTCCTTGGATTTGAAGGTGGTCTTCCATTCATCTATGGGTTCTATTGAAATTTTTGATAGTCGAACTTCAAATCAATCTTGTTGACGTACTTGGTCCCCTTGATATGGTCAAGAAGGTTATCAATCCATGGGATAAGGTACCTTTTCCTGAGAGTGATTTTATTTAGTGCCTAATAATTAATGGAGAGTCTCCAGGTCCCATCCTTCTTCTGTATGAGTACAATTGTGCTCCCACAATGTGAGGAGCTTGTTCAAATGTCACCTTTTTGTAGAAACTCTTAGATATGCCGCTTGATTTCCTCATTTTATAGAATATAACATGGTATATTGTCCCAATGGGTAAAGGAGCTTCTACGGTCAAATCGGTTGAGTGCTTGACCTGACAGTGCAAGGATACTCCTATGGGTGAGGAGAAGATGTCATTGTATTCTTTGATGACCTTATCAACTTGCTTATGCTACATGGAGGGACCCTTTCCAGGGGCCATGGATGTGGCCACAATATTCCCCTTACTCTGAGAAAAAATCAGAAAGAAAAAAAAATGTTGGCCTCGGAGATGATCTTACTACATTTCTTAGCAGAGATTAAAGAGATGGAGGTAGGTGGGGATACCTCAGATATAATTTATAGTTTCTTGCACAAAGTAATAATAATAGTAAGTGGCTTGAACTCATCCAAAACATGATGCTTCCACAAATATGGTTGGCCTAATAAGACTTCACAAAATTCAAGAGGAGCAACATCACATAGTACCTCGTCCATGAAGGGCTTGATGTTGTAAGGAAGGTGACATTGCTAGCTGACACAAAGATATCGTCCTTGGTGGAGCCACCCGATGGTATAAGGTTGTGGGTGTTATGTGATCGGTAGGCCCAACCACTTAATGACCTATGCTGACAAGAGGTTATTTTGGCTCCTACTATTGATAATAAATTGCAGTGGATAACCCTTCACCCACATCTGTGAGTGGAAGAGACGCTCCCCCTACTATGGATCTTTGAGCTTAGTCTTTTGGACATTGGTGGTGGAAACGAGGGCACTAGGTTCTGCATCAATAATATATTTCCCCTTGTCATTCCCCTTGTTGTTTTCTAGCTCAGAATCAGAACATGCATCGTACTTGAATCTTTTATCTCAACCACCAATGATCACTTGGCACGACACTCATGTGTCCTTCTTCATATTTGTGGTGCCATTCTTTTCTTGTGGCTTTGATGGGTTGTCCTGGGTCATTCCACCTTGGCTTTGTCCTTTGTTCTTTGGTTTGTGGGTGGTCTTTCCTTGCTTCGAATTCACAGATCCAAAGTCTCACTTCTTTTGTTTAAATTTTTGTTCAATATTGATAGCATATCGATATGCTACACCAAGCGAGGAGATGTCCAGGAACTCCATCTCTTCCTAAATTTATTTGTTTAGCCAGTCGTAGTATTTGAGCACTAGATGTCACTCATAGCCTTTGATACCTAGCTTTGGGCATAGAGTATGAAAAATATTTGTGATCTCATGCACATCTTGGTCCCTTTGCTACCATAGTGTGGTCCATTGTATGCACTTGTCTTCATAGCTCCCAACAGGGTAATATTTTTCCTTGATAGCCTATCAGAAAGAGTTCCAAGAGGGTGTGATTGTAAATAGAGAGGGTTCCTCGACCCTTTTCTCACAATAAGTTTCCCACAACTCCTTGACATGGGGGGTTACCTTACGCAATGCAAAAGTAATACTTTCCTTATCGGAGAAACTATGGACCGAAAAATAACCTTTTAATGGACTTAACCATTTATCTACAATATTTCCATCTATATAACCTTCAAATATAGGGATATCAAAGTTAACTTGTACCTTAAATGGGGTGGCACCTCTGAAATGATCGCTGGATGAAGATGCATCTCTTGGTTGCATCTGCCAAAGGATCTGGGAAAAGTTGTCCATCATCTTGTTCTTTTGTTGCTTGAGGGATTATTCGAGGAATAATTTGATAATATCTCCTGCTTCCTTGTCTTCTATTCTTCATCCATGGGAGGTCATCGGTTTCGGTGGGGACGATCTTACAAGGGCCCAATAGTTCAAGTTACAACTCCTTATACCTCGACATCGACGGGGACATGTACAAAAATCCAAATAAAGAGAAAACTTGGCCCTGATACCACTGATCTAGATTTATGAATGAATGAAATGAAATACAGATTTAAACAGAACCCAAAGATACAACAAAGTAACAAAACTTCAATTAATTAATAACAAGTACTGAAAATTGTTTACATGCATAATGGAACAAAATAGCTCGAGCGATGGTAGCTTATCCTTGATAAGAGATGGGACAACTATGTACCTTATGAATTATGTTATAATGAGGCTCAAAGGCTTTTTTATAATAAAGAAGAAGTGTGAAACCCTAACCCTAGGATATGAAGTGCCAACGATTTTAGGGCCCATTGGGGTAAGTTGCACTGCCAAATTCATGGGTTCATAACTTTGGAATACAATATCTATTTGGCTATAACAATACCTCATTTCAAAGATCTCCATGAGGAAAACAACTTTTAGGACCTCAAAATGGCTCTGAAAGTTTAGGACCTGAAAAATTGCCAAAAATATAAATTAGTGCTAGAATTAACGAAACTGAAAGGAAATAGTGTTGGGGGTCTGTTGCGGCCTCATAATCCTTCTACCCCAACATGGGGGATAACCACCTGGTCCAAACCTTAAGACAGGTCCTTTTCCGTTTAAAGTGGTGGCTCCGACTAGGGATAATGGGACCAGTTTCCCAGTGTGGGTTTTAAGATGAGAGTGGGTGGTTCACGAGTGATTGCAATAGAATAATGATAATCTAAATGACCTATTCTATCATGCAAATCTCTAACTAACTTATTCTAATATAAACCTAGGTATTTCTGTGTGGTATGCGATCTACAAAGATATCTTCTTAACATGTGATAATAAAGATCAATCACACATAAATAGAGATGATAACGTATAAAGATAATTTCTTTGACTAAATAGTTAGTCAAATAAATTTATAAAATATATCGCATATATGATGAGTTATATATGAAAATCAACAATTTCAACTAGGCATCATACAATAGTGCAATTAATGCTTAACATAAAGGATAAATCTCACATACAATTCACGAAAGTAAAGTGTTGTCACTAATTAAACAAAAACAGAATCAATCATACAAGATAATAGTACCATATGTGCGAAGTTCTGCTCATTTGACTAATGACATGGATAACCTCCTTTCTTCAAATAAAATTATCTCCCAAGAATACAATAGTGCATCAACAAAGGAAATTAGTCTGATATCTAAAAGAAATGATCATGTTCCATAATTTAACCAAAGCATTCGCAAACTTACAAAAGTGCATTCTTTGCAAATATTTTTGATAAAATTCTGGACCCTTCTCTAAATGCATGAGAAGGGTATAAATATTATTCTAACTAATGTGAAAAAATAGATTATATAAAAATTTGAGGAGGTTTGAAACAACCTTCCTCCTAACAAGTTAACTAATTCTAAAAATAAATAGTGGCTTGATGAGCAGAGGCTAAGATGATGATTTGCTATCTACCATCTTGTCCTTCAAATTGCATATATCAGTCATTGGTTTGAGTTGAGGAGGTGCCCCAAAATGTGTCCTGAGTTGTCCTCCGAAAATTGCGTCGGTGAGAAGTGGCAACATCTACTGAGTCGAATGAAGTGGGAAATTAAGGGTCATGATTTGGCTGTGTAGCTTGACAAGGTATTGCCAATACGAATCCTAGTCGGTCTTGGTCAATTTTTTGATTGCTTCCCTTTGAGTCTCTACCTTTTCCTGCCAGCTTTTATGCAAAGCACCTAAATCGGGCATTTCTTTTAGATTGCCTTCCTTTACCAGGTTGGTGACAAACAGAGTGTGGTTCACCACCTTGATTATATTCTTTGATACCCCAGCTTCCCTTGCCACTACTAGCTCAACTTGCTTGATTCTCGCGTCCCAATCCATGAAAAGAATGTCTTTGTGTGTCTCCTCAATCTCAGGCAGATTGGCTTTCCTTCCATCTTTTGTTTCCTGCCATTCGATGAACTCTGAGATTCTGGTGTTTAGATCAGTAAACTCGATTCTCTGGTCGATCGCCTTATCTATTAGCTGGTCACTAGTGATTAGATAAGGAGTAATGTGTGACATATTTTGGCAGAAGTGCTCTTGCTATTTCATCAGGAGGGAATTCAGTTCCAGTGCCTCTTTAACGAACTCCTCGGTAGTAGGAACTTCTTTATATCCTTCCATGGATTGCTACATTTCTTAGAGTTGCATGTTTTTGGTTGATATATCGGCTTCATGGCTTATCTTCAGGACCTCCATGCTCTGTTGCAATTGGGAAAGCTACTCAGCTGCTTGCCTGTTCACATTTGCTTTCTCTGTTTTGAGCTGCTGCTCGAGCTATGCAATCCTCTCCTCCTTTTCTCTCAACAAAGTAGAGACTTTAGTAGATTTTTCCATGGTGTTCATTTCATATGCTCCCGTGAACTGTGATAATCTAGTCAAGTTCTCAGCTAGGTTGAAAGGAATGTCCCTCCAAACTATGTCCATTGGCTCATTTCCAGGTGGGAGATCGGGTGTTTCTACCATTTTCCTTTTCCTCTATCTTCGTACTACATCCTTGTGGAACAGACTGTAGAAAACATCAAGTGGAGGGATTTCAGTCACTTTCAAGACAATCTCTAATGTGGGAAAAGTAGGGATAATCTCAGTCTGCTGGGATGTTGTTGCCTTTTCATCCATAAGCTTGGACTCTATATTCTCCTGAATATGCAGATGAGTTTGACACTCCATTATTTCTTGGGTATCTATCATTTTGGGAGTGTCTTGCAGTTTTGTATTAAACTGATCCCACTCCTGCTCCAAACTGTTACTTTTGACCTCTGAACCGATTTCTTTAGGTGGGGTGCTCATTACCTGTTTCTCGGTTGAATTCCTACTGGACTCTGTTGTATTATCTATGTCTTGGGCCTTCCCTGTATCTGATGTTTTCTCAGTATTCACCTAAGCTTCTATGCGAGAACTAGGTCCATCACTGTTAACAATCACACTGGGCGTAAGCTGATCTTCGATCTTCAACAAGTGCATTGGGATTACTTCGAGCCTTTCATTTTTGAATTCCCGAAATTTTTCAAAATCTTCAGGACTCAGGTTGGCTTTAGCCCATTCGAATGCTTGTTTGAAGGATTCATCTGACTGTAACAAGTCTTCAAAATCATTATGCTCATGGTTGTATGGCTTGAGCTTCACCACAGTAGTAATGTTATATGCTACCTTGTCTGGATCAAATTGCCTTTTCAACAAAGTATGAAGCCTGAGGGCTTCCATTCTTACTGACGCCTTAATCGCATGACTAAAATTTGCTAAAGAAAAAGAACCGTACTTGACAAGAAAAGAGGGCCATAATAACTTCTTGTTTTCTTTGAGAACTTTAGTTATGCCTTTTCCCATGGTCTGGTGGGAAATTTCCCTTGCCAACAATTTATCAGAAACATACAAATGAAGGACATGTGGTCGGCTATGCTACAAAAAACCCTAATGTAGGTGAACCATCCTTTAATAAAATATTTGCCGACAACTAGAAGGTTTGTAGCGGCTTCTTGGGAAAACCTGGGGCTTTCTTATTGAAAATTATTTGATGCAGGGGCAAAATAAAAAGATGACATATTTTATAGAAATTGGGTATATAATGGGATTTCCATATTTGCTTATGACTAATATGGATAGGGTAGGGGTCCTATAAAATCCATTTCCAATGCATGGTCGGAAATGTAGTGCAGAAACAGATGGCATCCATAATGTATGCACTAAAATAGAACGGAGGAAGGTTCTCTGGAGAGGAGGATATCTTCTGTCGATATTCGGTAATGATGGAGGCTAGGTTATCAGATAGGATAGTAGCCTAATTCATGATGTGGGAATTAATGCAGGCATCAATCAAAGGAATCCATTCTATGGAAAACTTAGCATTATTGGGTAACCCATATAGTCTACATAACATAGCAGCTGCATAGTTGTAGGGGTTTGCCAAAGAGGCTATAACATACATACCTGATTTTTCAAATTTGAATTTGTTCTCCAATACTCTCTAGCCTTGAATCAACTTGAAGGGGTCTTGGTTCTTCTTTGCGAAGTTGGCCACGTATGTCTTGTCATATATATCCTGAGGGTCAGGTATATGGTACATTTTCTTCAGGTCCTCTACTCTGAATGACCCCATGAGTTCCATTCTTGAATTCCTAAATTGCCTATCTTCAATGGTGAGGTTTTCGACCACCCACCTGATCATATCAGTGTATGGGAGGATTTTAGCCCTCGCTCCTATCCTATGAAGGAAAGAACAGGAAGCATCCTTGAATTGAAGTCCCGAAGGTCTTATTGAGTCAGTTATTGCTCTTGTGACAATAATCTTGGGATGCTCGTCCTCAAGCCTATTGTATATGACCTCCCAAGTTGTTTCTCCTTCGTCAGCGCTGCAGACTGTATCAGAGAATATAGGAGCCATCTCTGTAAACTCAGATTTAGCAATGCTCTTCTTTTTTTGTTTCTGCATCACCTTCCTCAATGACATGTCTTTTGTAACTTGCCTGAAATGAACAAGATATATCAGCGCAGACGGTGTCAGGCAATTAATACTAAAATCTTTTTTGAAATGACTTTGGATCATGAGAAAGGTTTAAATGAGATACTCAATGTTAACTACCCATAACTTGGAAAATCATTACCTCTCCTTGGGCCGCTAAACATTTATTAACCTGTCAATCCGTTCATTTTTATATTAAAATGCAATTATTTCACACGCTTACCGCTCTTATTCGCACATCGCAATCTTTAAAAGGATGCAATATAGCATTGCCTGCTCTATAAGGTGAAATGCGATTGTGATTGTCGCAATATCGCATTTCGCAAATCATTAATGGATGTCGTAGTGGCATAGCTTAATTACTTGCGATTTTTGCGAAGTGTGATTTGTGAAATAACAAGGTGCTTTTGATTGGGATATCGCAGCGGGAGGTTTGATCGCGCATCGCAATTTTTTAAAGGTGTTTTATGATCATCACATGGAAAAGCACAATTTGCGATTTGCGATGAGGATCACATCCTTGGGTTGAGATTTTTTCAAGGTAATTTCTTAGAGTTAGGTTTTATTATCCTAAGACTAAAAATTTAAAAAGGGTCCCCATTTATATCTCTAACCTTAGCTATTGTTATTCATAAATGGGGGGGTTGTTTCATAGTACAACAATTGGCAATTCACTTGGGAGAACCAGTTATCTCTGAGTAGTTTTCTGAAATTTCTAAAACTTTCAAAGTAATTAGAGTTATAAGAATAATAATTACATGAGATATAAATTAAACAACATTTCTCTAGAATCGTAATCACTTACTCAATCTATTTATTCAACTACTTTACTCTTGTAATGATAAAAATACAAATGTTTACATCAGTCAATAATAAGATTTAAAGTGATATAGCAGGTGTTTTCTACAGATTAGTTTTTGGTGTTTACTCATTTATCATAGATAGAGCCTCTACTGCCAGCAGGCGTTCATAGCCTCGACAGGGTTATCTTTTAACCAACAATGATTCATTGTCCCATCTGAAGCAATTTTCAAATTTCAAAATGATATTCACTTGCTTTGAATCTCACTTGGATCTTGTCCCATTTTTTAATATAATATTTTCTTTTAGGTTTCTTAAAAGACATCATCTAGGCTTGGTAACCTAATAATGACAATGCCATTCACTGGTTGTAACTAAACTGAACAAGCTGGCTCTTGATGAGACCCCTTGTCCTCTGATTGATGAGATAATTGGATATTACCCTATTTTGATATGTAGTATTGGTAATATCAGTTTAATTATTTCCCTATGACCATGGTAAACAAGCTCGTAATGAGACTTTTTATCTTCTAAGTTTTGCATATTTTAGAATTACATGCTGAAAAAGGAAAACTTTACCAGATGGGGTGAATCATTGGCTCTTTTAAGAGCTTTGGATGATAATGATAAAGTCTTACTATACTCATCTGCAAAAAGTCCTTACTAGGTTAAAGATTCTTTTCTTAACTGATAACAAAACATTCATACTCTAAAAAGATAAGAGTTTGTTCATAGAATAAATGTTTTTTAGTAAGATCAAGTTTTTCCAAAGAAATCAAGTTTACTTTGGTACTCAAATGTCCTAATTATTTCTTTTAACCTTTACTTACTTATAGAAGCAAAAAATTAGAAATATTATCAAAGATTTTATTTTGACAAGCCAAAAGTAAATACTACTTAACCTTTATTTTCCTAAGAATCTTAAAGGCGATATGATACAAAATTGGAAGAGGTTATCTTCTAGGAAAAGTATTTTTTCAAGATTTTTCCATTAACTGCCAAATAATCCTTCTTACCAGACAAGTCTTGTAGAAGAAACGTTGATTGTCCAATTTTCTCAATGATTTGAAAAGGGACAAGCCATAGTCTTTGGAATTTGGTATGTTTACCTTTTTCCTCATGTGCTTTGTCCCATTTCAAAACCAAATCACCTACTTCAAAAAATTTTGACTAGCATAGGTTATATCAAAAGAGGCTTTGACTAATTGTTGATGATGGAAGTGGGTTGCTTTGGCCTTTTCTCGTTCTTCTTCAAGCTTAAGAATCTGAAACTATCTAGCTTGGAGAGAAGAAGAAGGGTTTTCATCAATGAATTTCACTAGGGAAAGATATGGGATTGCTATGTTTGTGGGAATAACAGCTTCTTTTCCATAAACTAAAGCAAAAGGAGAAGAACCGATAGAGGCCTTCTGTGTAATTCAATCTTCCCATAGAGAAAATGTCAATGATTTGTGCCAATTCCTATGATTTTGCTCAATAGTCCTTTTGATAATTCTGATGAGGTTTTTATTCATTGATTTTGCTAATCCATTACCTTGTGGATAATAGTTGGCTGAATATTTTAATTTAAAACCTTGCTTTAGAGAAAATTCTACCATTGCATTTCCAGAAAAGTAAGATGCATTATCAAACATTAAAGTTGAGGGTAAGCCAAACCTGGTAATTATGTACTGATCAATGAAGTCCGTAATGCTTTCTGTATTATCTATCTTTAGGGGGATAGCTTCTACCCATTTTGTAAAATAATCAGTAGTTGTAAGGATGAATCTATGTTGTTTGGAAGAGTTAGGAACAATCTCACCAATTATGTCTAATCCCCATTGTTCGAATGGTTGTTGGATGTTTACTGGTTGCAAAGGGAATGTTGGCTTCCTTTCTCTTCCAGTTGTGGTTTGAAAAGTTTTACACTTTCTTGCATATTCATGTGCATCCTTAAATATTGTTGGCCAATAATATCCTGCATGCAGGATTTTGTGAGCTGTGGTATTTCCTCCGAAATGTCCTCCAGCTAGTCCATCATGTAATTCCTGCATGACCTTTTGAGCTTCAAGTTTCTCCAAGCATCTTAGCAATACTGAATCATAATTTTTTCTAAACAATACATCATTGACTAATTCATACTAATTTGATTTCAACCTTAAGGCACGCTTTGTTTTATAATTAAGATACATAGGAGCATATCCATTCTTCAAATAAAATTTCAAATCAACATATTGTGATTGTGTATCATTGAGGATTACCTCTGATATTTGCACTTCATTACCTTGATCTTCTTCTGTTGATAACTGGGAAGCTCCTGTTAACATCCTGCAAAAACCTTGGCCCCTAACAATTTTAGCTAGCTGGATTTCTACATCATATTCTTGAAGCGCAGTAACCCAATTGGCTCTTTTCTCCCCTACTTCTCTTTGGATTAATAATTGTCTTATTGCAAGGTAGGGTACTACTATCTTTGTATGGGCTTTGAGAAGAAAAGGTCTGAAATGTTTCAAGGTTTTAAAAACAGCAAATGCTTATTTCTCGACAGCTGAATAATTTAACTCGACACCTTGCAAGTTAGAACTGAAAAAAGAGATAGGTGCCTCGTTATTTTCATCGTCCAGTTGTGTTAAAACTACTGCATATGATGTATTAGAGGAAAAAGTATATAATACAAAAGGTTTGAGAAAGTCAGGAGTTGTCAACGAAGGAGCATTAATAATGGTTTTTTTAATCAACTCAAATGACTCCCTTTCATGTTTGCCCCATTTGAAAACTGCGTTTTTTTTTGTATCATTGTCTGAAGGGGTAAGATGATCTATGAAAAATATGGAACAAATCTTTTTACAAAATTAATTTGGCCTAGGAATGATTGCATAGTATTTTTGTTATGTGGGAGAGGAATCTTTTCAATATCTTAGACTCTATTGGGATCAATGTAAATCCCTTTTTTGGACACTATAAACCCAAGGAGTTTTCCTTCTGGTAAAGAAAAATAAGGATTTTTTGGATTCAAGGAAATGCCATATTTCTTGCATCTTTCAAAAATGTGCTTCAGGTCACTTAAATGATCGTTCCTATCCTTATAATAGATTGTGATGTCATCTAAGTAAATAACAACTGATTTATTAATCAGACCTTTAAAAGTAATATCCATAGCACGTTGAAATGTAGCACCTATGTTAATGAGTCTGAAAGGCATCTTCTGATAGGCATATGTTCCCCACTTGGTCCTGAATGTTGTTTTTAATCTATCATCTGGATGCACAAGAATTTGATTATATCCTAAGAATCCATCTAGAAAAGACATTAATTCAGAACCTGCAACTGATTGCAATATTTGCTCCATGGTAGGCAAAGGAAAGTTATCTTTTTGACAAGCTTTATTCAGGTTCCTAAAATTAATACAAATCCTAATATCACCATTCTTTTTCCTTACAGGCACCATATTTTATACCCACTTAGAGTGTCTAACAAGGAAGATTATTTTGGCTTTTAGAAGCTTGTTCAATTCAGATTTGATTTGACTCTCAAGGTTTGGGTGAATTTTGTGAAGCTTCTGTTGAACTGGCTTTTCATTCGAAGTCATAGGTATGGTATGTTGAATCACAGAGGTATCATAGGTTTTGAGACCTACATAATCCCAAGCAAAGACACGTTTTTATATTTTGAACAACCTAATGAATGATAATCTTTCTTCTGATGATAGGCGAAGACCTATGTTGACATTTTGAGGATTTTCGATTGACCCTAAGTTTACTACTTCAAAACTCAAAGTAGAACATTGAGTTTTGGAGTTAGTAACTTTCTTGAATCTATCCTTTATATCATAAAGATCTTCCATCTTAACTACAAACTTCGGGATTGGGTTTTGATTCTGATCATTTTTAATTTGCAGGTCATGCTCTTGTTCATCTATGATCTGTTCCTCATAGGACCCTTCTAATGTAAGGAAATTAACTATGTCCACATCATTATTGAATACTCTCTAATTTGTTACATTATCGGCAATAGATGGCCTAAATATTAACTTTATCGAAAACCTGTCTGAACTGAAATCTTCTGAGGGTATAAGCTTGGATGCGACATTAGCAAGTAAGTCAGCACTTGTGTTTTATAGTCTAGGAACAGAAGAAATGTTAAAAGAAGAGAAATGAGAAGTCAGATTCTGGGCTAATGATTGATAATGTTTAAGGTGCCCAGAGACACAATGAATTGTATTTCTTACCTGCTTCACAATTATTTCAGAATCACCATAGACTTGTAGATATTTGACATTAAGGCCAATGGATTTATACAGTCCTTGGATCAATGCTTCATATTCAGCGATATTATTAGTGCACTGAAATTCAAGTCTGCATGCTAACATGGTTTTCTCTCCTTGCGGATTGATCAAAATGCATCCTGTGCCTGCACCGTCTTCAGATTTGGAACCGTCAAAATAGAGAGTCTAGAACAAAGAATTATTTGAAATTTTATCTACTAAATTTACACACTTGGAAGCATCTGTTTGTGAAAATTTTTCTATTTGAGATACTATGGCATTATCTGGAAAGGGAGACCTCTGAGCATTAAAGGATCCCAAAAATGACTCAGCCGAGTAATTTCCAATGATGTTATTGGTGAAGGCAACAAGTTCATTGCTTCCCTCAAGGTCAGTGATTGTATATTTCATGAACTTTTCTCGGTCTACCCTGATTTGGTTTGGTTTACCATTATGTGGCAACCACATGTGAGACCAATCAGTTGCAAAGTAACCATGCAACTTTTCAGACCAATCCCTACTTAAGATTAAACCATAAAATTTAGGGATATCAGCCACTAAAATATCAATTATTTGGGAAACTTTTGGATTAGAGGAAAGCCTAATTGAAACTGATGTTATTTCTCCAAGTACCTCTACTTTTGTCCTGTCTAATTGAACTATGTGTACTACAGATTTTCGAGGTGTAATATTTAATTTGGTGCACATAGCTCTTGGCATAATATTTGAAGAGGCTCCTGAATCAACAAGGCAGTTATGAACATTTCTGTTGATCTACTTTGTTGGAAGATGATGGAGGTTTTCCCATATCGTAGGCAGCTTGGGTAACTACAGCAGATGGCAGAGGGGATACAGGAACTACTTTTAACTCTCTTAATAAAATTTTATGTTGTTGCTTAAGTTTAGTGAGTTCATGCAATGAAATGTTTTCTCTAGTCTTTTTCATGTCTTCGACTATATTTTATTCCACTGTGTCTGAGATTACCAATGTTTTGGAAGTATTTGGAGGATCTAGAGGAATAGGATCGATTTGACTAGTCTTAGATTTCTTACTTACTGTTTTCTCCTTTACAGGAGTAGCAGTTTTTTGTTTCTGATTTGTGATAGACATGTCAGGAGAGTTTTTACTTCTTGTAGTCACTGGCATAGCTTGTGCCTCTTCTTCAGTTGGGAGGATGAAATCCCACATTCCATTTAATTCAACTTCTTCTTCTGTTTTGGCTTCCTCTTCGGCTGGTGAGTCTTCTTCTGCTTCTTGATCAGACTCAACATTTGAAATGGTGTTTGGGGGTTGTGATGTAGAAGAAGGATTCCTTTTAAACAAGCAAAAAGGTATCCTGGGAGTAGAGGACTCTGGGACCTGTTTCTTGATTTCGACCATATCATTAGACATCGTTTTTAACACTTTTTGAAGGCCTTCAAGATCGAAAGGGTCCTTTGAAGCTTTCTTTTTAGAATCATCCTTAAATGTTACTTTCTTTGACTTCCTCTCATCTGTTTGTGATCTCTTTTACAAAGCTATAATCCTTATTTCTACAGACAGGGCTTCTTTCATGTTTTCTACAAGGGTAGCCTTATTGGCTCTATCTATGAAAATTACAATATTAGAAGGAAGAGATGATATGTACCATTCTATTTGTACATCTACTGCAGGTTTTGAGGCAGTTGGGATTTTATTTAGCAATTTGTTAAATCTGGAGTTGAAGTCTTTGATCCTTTCATCTGAATTAGCTTTTAAGTTAGAAAGATCATTGATCAAGGATGATATGGTCCTGTCATCACCAAATTTTGCAAGAAATACTTCTTGAAAAGTATCCCAGTCCCTAATTGAACCTGCTGGAAGGGAAAAATACCAAGATCCAGCAGATCCTTGGAAGGTATAAGGGAACAGTCTGATTACAACATCTTCATGTGCAACTCCATTAAGATTCATGGCTAACATAAAGTTATTTAGATGTTCTTCGGCCGGAAGACCATCATCGGGATTGTACTTCAGTAGCCATTTTTCTGGGTTTGTTGGGAGTGCATTTGGATTTGCAACTAGGACAGCACCAGGGTTTGTCCAAGGTTGAGTAGGTTGATTGGCCATAACTTGAGTTGGAGACTGAGAATATGGGAAGGTTGGTCCAGAAGTAGGTATAGATGGTGAAGAACTTACTACTGGGTTAATACTACTAGTGGTAGTACTAATTGGAGAAGTGGATAGTTGAGAAGTTGTGGATTGAGTAGAAGTGAATGGGGAAGTGAATGGATGGCAAAGTGATGTGATCTCAATGGTATCTGATCAAGATCTTGGTGAGGTAACTTTCCTACGTCGTGGAGGGATGGGGAACTCAAAAGGGGTTACTCCAAGCCTTTCACTTTGCAATCTAGTTAATACACCAGTTTGTTGTAATAAGGAAGTAACACTTTCTTCAAAAACTTCGGGCCTCTCTAGTTTCTCAGCAGAAATGGATATTTGTTCCAATTTTTATATCAAAGAATGGACTTCGGGAGACTCGGGAGTGTAATCTAGGGAATGTGGTTGTCTTACTACTTTGGGAGACGAGGGAGATGTTTCTATAACTTCAGATTTCTAATCAAGAGATTCTGAACGAGATCTAGAAGGTGTAGAAGTTGTGGAGGGGTTTTGACTCTTATGAATGTTTATCGATTGATATTTAGGTTTATATTCCATTCATAATCGGATGACCCTTCTTCTAGCACCAAAATGTTGCGGCCTCTGAATTCTATTGCCCCAACATGGGGGATAACCACCTGGTCTGGACCTTAAGACAACTCCTTTTCCATTTAAAGTGGTGGCTCTAACTAGGGATAATGGGACCAGTTTCCCAGTGTGGGTTTTAAGATGAGAGTGGGTGGTTCACGAGCGATTGCAATAGAATAATGATAATCTAAATGACCTATTCTATCATGCAAATCTCTAACTAACTTATTCTAATATAAACCCAGGTATTTTTGTGTGGTATGCGATCTACAAAGATATTTGCTTAACATGTGATAATAAAGATCAATCACACATAAACAGAGATGATAACGTATAAAGATAATTTCTTTGACTAAATAGTTAGTCAAAGAAATTTATAAAATATATCGCATATATGATGAGTTATATATGAAAATCAACAATTTCAACTAGGCATCATACAATAGTTCAATTAATGCTTAATAGAAAGGATAAATCTCACATACAATTCACGAAAGTAAAGTATTGTCACTAATTAAATGAAAACAGAATCAATCATACAAGATAATAGTACCATATGTGTGAATTTATTCTCATTTGACTAATGACATGGATCAACTCCTTTCTTCAAATCAAATTATCTCCCAAGGACACAATAGTGCATCAACAAAGGAAAGTAGTCTGATATCTAAAAAAAACGATCATGTTCCATACTTTCACCAAAGCATTCACAAACTTACAAAAGTGCATTCTTTGCAAATGTTTTTGATAAAATTCTGGACCCTTCTCTAAATGCATGAGAAGGGTATACTATTCTAACTAATGTGCAAAAATAGATTATAAAAAAATTTGAGGAGGTTTCAAACAACCTTCCTCCTAACTAGTTAACTAACTCTAAAATAAACAATGGCTTGATGAGCAGAGGCTAATATGATGATTTGTTGTCTACCAGCTTGTCCTTCAAATTGCATATATCAGTCATTGGTTTGAGTTGAGTAGGTGCCTCAAAATGTGTCTTGAGCTATCTTGCGAAAATCGCATTGGTGAGAGGTGGCAGCATCCGCAGAGTCGAATGAAGTGAGAAATTAAGGGTCATGATTTGGCTGTGTGGCTTGACAAGCTATAGCCAATAAGAATCACAGTCAATCTTGGTCAATTTTTCGATTTCTTCCCTTTGAGTCTACCTTTTCCTGCCAACTTTTATGCAAAGCACCTAAATCGAGCATTTCTTTTATATTGCCTTCCTTTACCAGGTTGGTGAAAAATTGAGTGTGGTTCATCGCCTTGATTATATGTTTCAATACCCAAGCTACCCTTGCCACTGCTAGTTCAAATTTCTTGATTCTCACGTCCCAATCCATGAAAATAATGTCTTTGTGTGTCTCCTCAATCTCAGGCAAATTGGCTTTCCTTCCATCTTCTGTTTCCTGCCATTCGATGAACTCTGAGATTCTGGTGTTCAGATCAGTAAACTCGGTTCTTTGGTCAGTTGCCTTATCAATTAGATAGTCGCTAGTGATTAGATAAGGAGTAATGTGTGACATATTTTGGTAGAAGTGATCTTGTTGTTTCATCAGGAGGGAATTCAGTTCTAGCGCCTCTTTAACAAACTCCTTAGTAGTAGGAACTTCCTTATATATTTCCATGGCTTGCTACAATTCTTGGAGTTGCATGTTTTTGGCCGATATATTAGCTTCATGGCTTATCTTCAGGACCTCCATGCTCTATTGCAATTGGGAAAGTTGCTCAGCTGCTTGCCTGTTCACACTTGCTTTCTCTGTTTCGAGCTGTTGCTCGAGCTGTGCAATCCTCTCCTCCTTTTCTCTCAACAAAGTAGAGACTTCAATAGCTTTGTCCATGGTGGTCGTTGCATATGCTCCCGTGAACTGTGACAATCTAGTCAAGTTCTTAGTTGGGTTGAAAGCAATGTCCCTCCAAACTATGTCCATTGGCTCATTTCCAGGTGGGAGCTCTGGTGTTTCTACCCTTTTCCGTTTCCTCTGTATTCTTACTACAACCTTGTGGAGTGGGTTGTAGAAAACATAAAGTGAAGGGATTTCAGTCACTTTCAAGATGATCCCTGATGTGGGCAGAGCAGGGATAATCTCAGTCTACTGGGATGTTGTTGCCTGCTCATCCATAGGCTTGGACTTTGTATTCTCCTGAATATGCAGAGGAGTTTGACACTCCATTGTTTCTTGGGTATCTATCATTTTGGGAGTGTCTTGTAGTTTTTGATTAAACTGATCCCACTCCTGCTCCAAACTGTTTCTTTTGACCTCTGAACTAATTTCTTTAGGTGGGGTTCTCATAACCTGTTTCTCGGCTGACTTCCTGCTGGACTCTGCTATATTATATGTGTCTTGGGCCTTCCCTGTATCTGGTGTTTTCTCAATATTCACCTGAGATTCTATGTGAGAACTAGGTCCTTCATTGTTAACAGTCACACTGGGCGTAGGCTTATCTTCGATCTTCAACAAGTGCATTGGGATTACTTCGAGCCTTTCATTTCTGAATTCTCGAAATTTTTCAAAATCTTCAGGACTCAGGTTGGCTTTAGCCCATTCGAACACTTGTTCGAAGGATTCAACTGACTGTAACAGGTCTTCAAAATCGTTATCCTCATGGTTGTATGGCTTGAGCTTTACCGCAATAGTGATGTTATATGCTACCTTGTCTGGATCAACTTGCTTTTTTGGAAAAGTATGAATCCTAAGGTCTTCCATGCTTACTGACTCCTTAATCGCATGATTAAATTTTGCTAAAGAAAAAGAACCGCACTTGACAGGAAAAGAGGGCCATAATAACTTCTTGTTTTCTTTGAGAACTTTAGTTAGGCCTTTTCCCACGGTCTGGTGGGCGATTTCCCTTTCCAAAAATTTATCAGAAACATACAAAGGAAGGACATGTGGGTCAGATGTGCTACCAAAAACCCTAATGTAGGTGAACCATTCTTTAATAAAATATTTGTCGACAGCTAGAAGGTCTATAGCAGCTTCTTGGGAAAACCTGGGGGCTTTCTTATTGAAAATTATTTGATGCAGTGGCAAAATAACAGCATGACATATTTTATAGAAATGGGGTATATATTGGGGCTCCTATATTTTCTTATGACTGAGATGGATAGGGTAGGGGTCTTGTAAGGTCAATTTCCAACCCATGGTCGGAAATGTAGTGCCGAAACAGATGGCATCCATAATGTAGGCACTAAAATAGAACAGAGGAAGGTTCTCTGGAGAGGAGGATCTCTTCTGTCGATATTCGATAATGATGGTGGCTAGGTTATCAGATAGGATGGTAGCCCAATTCATGATGTGGAAATTAACACAAGCATCAATCAGAGGAATCCATTCCATGGAAAACTTAGCATTATTTGGTAAACCATATAGTCTACATAACATAGCAGTTGCATAGTTGTAGGGGTTTGCCAAAGAGGCTATAGCATACATACCTCATTTTTCAAATTTGAATTTGTTCTCCAATACTCTCCAGCCCTGAATCAGCTTGAAGGGGTCTTGGTTCTTCTTTGCAAAGTTGGCCATGTATGTCTTGTCATATATATCCTAAGGGTCAGGTATATGGTACATTTTCTTCAGGTCCTCTGCTCTGAATGATCCCATGAGTTCCATTCTTGAATTCCTGAATTCCATATCTTCAATGGTGAGGCTTTCAACCACCCACCTGATCATATCAGTGTATGGGAGGATTTTATCCCTCACTCCTATCCTATGAAGGAAAGAATAGGCAACATCCTTGAATTGAAGTCCCGAAGGTCTTGTTGAGTCAGTTGTTGCTCTTGTGACAATAATCTTGGACGCTCATCCTCAAGCCTATTGTATATGACCTCCCAAGTTGTTGCTCCTCCGTCAGCACTACAGACTGTATCAGAGAATATAGGAGCCATCTCTATAAACTCAGATTCAGCAATGCTCTGCTTTTTTTGTTTTTGCATCACCTTCCTCAATGACATGTCTTTTGTAGCTTGCCCGAAATGGGCAAGATATATCAGCACAGACGATGTCGGGAAATTAAGACTGAAAGCTTCTCTTAAATGACTTTGGATCGTGAGAAAGGTTTAAATGAGATACTCAATGTTAACTACCCATAACTTGGAAAATAATTACCTCTCCTCAGGCCACTAAACATTTATTAACCTGTCAATCCGTTCATTTTTATATTAAAACGCAATTATTTCACACGCTTACCGCTCTTATTCGCACATCACAATCTTTAAAAGGATGCAATATAGTGTTGCATGCTCTATAAGGCAAAATTCGATTGCAATTGTCGCAATATTGCATTTCGAAAATCATTAATGGATGTCGTATTGGCATAGCTTAATTACTTGCGATTTTTGCAAAGTGCGATTTGCGAAATAACAAGGTGCTTTTGATCGGGATATCACAGCGGGAGGTTTGATCGCACATCACAATTTTTTAAAGGTGTTTTATGATCATCACATGGAAAAGCACAATTTTCTATTTGCGATGAGGTTCACATCCTTGGGTTGTTTTGCAAGTTTTTTCCAAGGCAATTCCTTAGGGTTAGGTTTTATTATACTAAGACTAAAAATTTAAAAAGGTCCCCATTTATATCTCTAACTTTAGTTATTTTTATTGATAAATGGGAGGGTTGTTTCATAGTACAACACGGTCCAAGTGGAATAGGTGGGTGGCCACCAATGTCCACCTGGATCACAAGACCTCATTCCATGAGTTCTAGGGATTGCTCAACAAACAAGGGAGGGTGCTTGTCCCGTGATAGCTCTACATCAAAACTTAATGGGAATGGTTGCATGGTGGCCATTCCCTACATTCACCTAGGGCCATATTCATTATAGTTGGGATATGGAGCTTTAGGAAAGGATAGAGCAATTAAGCCCTGAACAAGATATGAATTATACCATCATTGGAGATCTCGACATTCCTTCTGCCATTCATTCCTTTATTTTTCTCTTCTCTCTGCTCTATGAGTGGATGGTTGTTGGGGGTTAGGAGAGGTAACGAGTCTCAAGTGGTTTTAGGTCAAGTGAAATTATTATACTATTATAATTATCATGGTGATGGAAAGCGAAGGATCTAGATGAGGTGGTAGAGGTCATGCAAGCCAACCTCTCCCTCCCTAACATGGTCAAGGTGAAGAAAAATTTAATGAGGATATGCTAATGCATATCCATTGTTGCTTTGTAGCCATGGAGGCTCAGGAGAGAAGGAACACAAGAAATGGACATTGAGTTGTCTGGAATTTGTTGGGAAGACAACTTTGGGAGCAAGAACAATCCAAGGAAAGAGTTGAAGGAAGATTTTTTGAAATTAATTTCATCTTGTTTCACACATGCACAACCTTAAGAAATCTATCTAAAGTGATGGGAATCTTGTTTCCCCCTCCTTAGGCATCCCCCAATTCGAATGCAAGGATAGAAGTAATGGAATCCTCACGCTAGGGGAAAAGACACTCTCGTCTGGCACACTCAGAACCTCAAGCTAAGAAACAAATGATGGCCAATGGTCACAACTCTTCTAAACTAGTTGAATAGGTGATGAAATTATCCTGCCAAGTTGGAATTAAGGGCCCAACTAAGGAGAACCCTCTTGGAAGGAGAAGGATTTCAATACTGGTAAAGAATTCATTGAATGGGAGAATCCCGCTTGGCTTCTTGAAGGATATGATGATCCCTTCCTCTACCTAGAGTAGCAAGAGTAGGCTAGGAAGGAAAAGACTCTGCAAGAAATGGTCCTAAGTGAGCAAGCACATCTCACCCAGACCAAGGTCATCACGGAAAAGGAATAGCCCAATCAAGCATGCTAAATTCCCAAGATAGTTATTCTTAGAGTCTCAATTTTACATGTCATCTAGTTTCTCTTGTTTACTTAGTTTCAGTCATATTTTTTGTTTTGGTATCATCATATCACTATTGTAGTTTAGAACTCATTGGGAGACCATCTAGTTTCCCTCTCATGGGAAGATGGCCTCCTCAATTTTCTCCTCATAACACACTTGTCTCTCTAGTTTTTCTGGTTTTTCTATTTGCAAAATAGCTCGGGGATACAAACTATTCTAGACCTCCATGATTGTACCTTATGTAAATTTTTTAAAATATAAATATTTTGGCTTGCTTACACAAAAAGAGAAGTAATGATAATAAAGTTTCATTTAATATATTGTAATTTTATTTTTATTATAAAATTACAAAAAATTATTCTCATAAATTTAAATAATAATAATTCATATTTGTAACCATCCATAATATTTCAAAACATATAATTAATAGACATATAAAAGTTGTAATAATTTTAATTAATACATGTATATTTTTTTTGTAAACTTCTCCATAATTTCATTTCATTAATAATTCAAAATTATAGAGTAGTCAGCCCCAACTTTTCACAGAGAGTAATAGTAACGCATCATCAAATAGGGAGATTGAACATATAGGCAACTCCCCAAAGTAACAATAACTAGAAAATATAGAGACCACCGAAACAACTCATAAGAATAGAACAACCCACCCAAGCACAAAGTGTCAAACCCACCATATATCCCCACAACCCATATACTAGAAATGAGTGAAACAAAAATACCTAGGAACCAAAAAAGACTTGCAATATTGTCAGCAAAGCATACGCCATAGTCACTGTGCATCTTAATCACTTGTATAAGCCCTAGCTTCCACAATCTCTGGAGTCGTGTAACCGCCAACACATGCAGGTCTCCAAAAAGGAAAATACCATAACAACTACCAAAAAAATCAAACCAAATTCCGACAATGACAGTAAGTATTTCATGCATATTGCGGGCAAGAAGTAATGGGCAAACAAAAAAAATGTTAAGTGTTTAAAACTTGCTGACAATCTAGAGGGACTGTCTTGCTTACAATGTCCATCACCTATCTCGACAAAACAACATTGAAGATACCTTATGAATATGAAAATGTAATTCAAAATTCTCAATAACAGTACAACCATCGAGCACCCAACAACAACCTTCATACTGAAGTGACAGAATAAACAAAGTGGAAACCTCCACAGTGTAATCATCCTTGGAGATGGATGATCAAAATTAAAACAAAAAGAAAAATCCTTGCAAAAACTAGTCCTGATCAAAAGAGATAATTGTCAAATCTTGTGCACTATCCACTGGGGGGTCAGTATGATCACCAGGTAGGTCAATGAGATCACTTGAGCTATAATATGACACCAAAAAACTTTTGACCTTGGCCATTCTTGAATCCACATTTTCCAAGCATAAACATAGTTCCTTGATCATACATTTAATGTCCTCAAGAGAAGAGAATACATTATAATTCTCGACCTTCTTATCCTTAAAAATTAATATCAACAAGATATCCATATGTTAGTGAAGAGCCAAATAATTCAAGAAATGAAGCCTACACTTCCTGAATCTACCAAGGTTAGATACCTTGGTCATATATTTGCCAATAGTACCTGAATCTGAATGATACAGATGATCACCAAACTCCTTTGATTACAAGAGGAGGAATTACTTTCTCACTTCTAACAGAGCCACATAAAAAAAAGTCCCAACTGAGTCATAAGAAAAAGGAAGTATATGCTTATACCCAACAGAACCAAATCTGCCCCTTCTACTAATCATTTTACGACAAGGAGGCATGAGAACATTAACCAAAGAACAATATGGACAACCATGAAGAGACCCTCTATTAGAAAAACAAACTAAAGGAAAAAAAACCAGTCCTTGTAACCCTGATCGAAATATTAATAAGTCATCACCCACTAGCCGCCTCAGAGGACCAGACCCCAACAAATTTTCAAATTTCCCACAACACAAAAGTACAACATAGTAATACTTCCAAAATATAACGAGGCCAAAAATCTCACATCGGTAAAGAATGAGAGCATAATTGATATTCCGACCAAGGGCAAGGATGAATTCAACACATAAAAGACCCAACAACACTAACAATATGAAACCAAACACTACCAAATAAAATATTCACTTCATAGAGTCGACAAATAACCATAACAAAGTACCAATGACACCATTGGGACCAACAATAAACAAAGCTAACCTAATTAAAAAAAACTTTGAACCACGCCAATAATTCCCAAAAGACATAAGAACAACATGGATATAAATAAGAACTAGAGAAGTAAAGGGAATTACCTCCAAAATCGCAACCAAAATCATAAATAGGATTGGAAAGAAAAAAACCATACCCTGCCAATTCCCAATGATGCCCAACACTCTACTTGGACTCTAATTGAATCACATACCTAGACTCAGCATCCACGAAGTGAGAAATCAAGCACAAAAAACAAAAAAGAATCGAGATGAAAGAGGAAGATGATAATTCCTCTCCTCCAATCTCAACCTCGATGTACTTCAGCCACCCAAGAGCCCTTAACAAGAATTTAAATTGAAGATAATAGCATAATGTGAATCTACAACCTTTAGCTAAAGATCATCATGCATCCCCCAAATGATGACACTTGTTATCCATTCCCCACAGTTTCCAACAAAACCTCTCTGTCTGTATAACCAACCCCACTGGGGACTAGCCTATCTTTCTCCAGTAACTCCCGTAGAATTTCAAATCCTTCCACTAGAATAGAAGGATGCCAATATTCATCCAATACTAAGGCTCTAGACTTGCAACCCAAGTTCATGAGAAAATCGACAACTGTGTTGACAAATCTCTTGCAGTGTGTAACTGTTACATAATCCAATTTTCCAAGTTGATCACTGATGCATCCCAGAATACTTTCCAACCACCAACTCCTAATAATCTTACTAGGAGGTTGTCCATCTAATAGGTTTTGTATATAGTGTATAGCAAGTTGTTAATCCTCGTCTACTTGCAATAGTTGAAAACATTCTTATATTGCAATATGAAGACCCTTATTCAATTCTAAGAACTTTTCCATATTATTACTAGTTGAATTGAAACTCTGAGAAATAAACTCAAAGTAGCTGATTTTCAATCACGAAGAACACCCCCAAATCCAGCTATCCCTAGGTTCCCCTTAGAGGCCCCATCAAAATTCAACTTAACAAAACCACAAGGGGGGGTGAAAAGGATAAATTGAAAGATAGGGCCATCTCCTTAGGATGTTTATCAGAAATAATACACATATTCTATGAAAAATTAAGTTGTTCCAAGATCCCTACCTCAACCAAGTCAACTTTCCAATCATCCTCCAACCAAGAAGCAATAAGAATGGTTTCCCTGATATTTTGAAGAATTGCCTCTTTAAGCATTGGAACTAGTTGCTTCTTATCCTAGAAATTTATGACTCTATGACCAATACTAACTGATTTACAATAAGAATACATGATTTCTTGAACATAATACAAGGCTTCATCAATGATATATACTGCTAATAAAATGACACCGAGTGATGAAACATCAGAATCCATGGCTAAAATAAACACTCATTAGAATGCATGCCAATCATCATGGATGACCTCTATGTATGACATAAACAATCAACAACATATGATTTTGCAATATAGAACCATCATCTCTTGACCTCATCCCATCAAATTCAACACACTCTCTTCTCAAGAGAGTAGAAACCAAGCAACATCAGCATAAACTAGCGCATCAATATATCGATCCAAAAACATGTGAAATAACGTACTCTATCCATATATGAGAAACAATATAAATCACATAAGATACATGTCTCAACCTCTCCAAATCACAAGCCATAAATCAAGATCTCAACAGTAGTAATCAACAACACATAATAATACATAGTGACCCAACAATAGTATATATCAACAACATAGCACACCAATCAACACAATATATCAACCCTCTATAGATATACATAACAACAACAATAACCATCACATGAAGAAAAAAATTCTTCAATATAAATTGTACTGGAAGCATCAACAAACATAATGATGTAAAGACAACAACAATATCACATCAACAACCATACTCAGAAATATATCCATCATGATCAACTTCTAGTTTTTCTGCATATAAGTTGCAAATCTCTAATGCATGAATGCAAGTAGCTATAACCATACACCATCATTGTACTAATCTCCATGGCACCAACACATGCATAGCATCATCAACCCATAAATCATAATACAAATGAACTACATGTCAACTCATATAGGGAACATATAATCCATGCACAACTAAGTTTCAAGCTCTTGCAAGAAACCATGATGCCATCAAAACCATCGAAATATTGGAAGCATATAAAGTTCTCCCCCTGAACATGTGCCATCACATTTTATCAAACTTCCCTCCTTGAGAGATTTTTGCTCAAGCTCACATCACAAATCCTCTATCATAATCTGATCACAATAGCTTTAGCAAACACAACATTAGTATCAAAAATAAAATCCATCATCATGAAATCATAAGCATCATCAACATCACATCCTAATTATATGCCTCAAAAACAACTCCTCAATAGATAAATCTATTCACACACACTTCACTAGCTATGGAAACAACATCAATTATTCTACATGAAAAAGAAGATGCACCATAGCTCCCATTGAGGTCATGCAAGCTTCAACTTCTTCTTGTCAATCCTTGATGCTCCTTCCTCCAAACTTTGAGTGGTTTCTCTCTTGCAAGAAAATCTCTTATTTTCCTCATAGTTGGCCTATTTTTGCATATTCTTCATTCCTTGATTAGGTGGCCTCAAGTGTCTTGTAGTCTTTAAATCCTTGGCCCTATGACCAACATTGTCACACATGTAGTATCTGATGTGCCATAAAAATGGAGGAAAGGACTCATATCTCTTGTTCTTCATTCTAGTCCTTTTGGCATGCAACCTACATTGAATAGTGTTGTGGCTTAAATCATTGCATGAGTAGCAATAACCATAAAAATGAGCATTATACTTTATTTTGGTTGAACTCTATGAACTAGGTTGTCTTCCTTGCTAGTTTTCTTGATGGGATCTTCTATATCATTTCTTCTCTTGTTACATGGATCTATAGTTTGCTACAATATGCTTGAGCTTCTAGCAGTTGCAGCACCTCACATTTCCCAAAGGTAAAAAATGATCTTCTTGAAGTTTTTCTTGGCATCACCTTGGGCTTATCTTCCTTGAACTCTTTCCTTGATTGTTGATAGTGTTGATGGCTCTATTTATTGCTGGTTTTGTTACTACTATCAACGATTATACTTGTAGTTGTAACTAAACTGGTTTCTCCTTTGTGCATACTGAAATTTGGCTTGATAAATGAGGAAGTGATTTTCTCCTTTAAGTCACTCCTTAGTGAAACCACTTCTTTTTCCAATCTCTCACATTCCTCCTCCTTTTATCTATACTTATTTCTCATTTCTTCCTCAATCTTATTTTCCTCCTCAAGCTTGATTTTCAATCCATTGATCTCTTCTCTTAATCCATTCTCTTTCTCATCGGAAATCTGCAAAATTCTTTTATGTCCTTTACATGTGGAAGTTAGTTTATCCACTTCAATAGCTAATTCCTTGATTACAATCATCATTGACTCATGTTCAACCTTAATGAGATAAATATCCTTCTCATCATCACTATCAAACTCAACTGAATCATCATAATCATAATTCAGAAATTATTTCAAAATATTACCTCGCTATACATTTGTTTTGGCTGAGATTTCAAAATTTGCTGCTTCATTTGCAATGGATTGAATCTTCTCCTTCTTCAAACCCTTTGTCTTTTGAGACATCCTCTTCTTTCTTATGTCCATGATCCACAATCTACTCTCCAAGCGGTCAAGATTCACTGAAGAGCACTCGCTCTGATACCAATTGTTGGAAACTAGATCACTACTAAGAGAGGGGGGGGTGAATCAGTAGTGATGGCCTTTATATCAATTTTAAATATTTTTACCAAAATATTAAATATCCATGCACATTCACAAAATCATCTTAACTGAATATGAAAGAAGTAATAAACTCAAAGCATAATAACCATGAGAAACATCGACACAAGCATGCACACATAAGAACACAAGTATTTTTGGTGGAAACCCTTTCGAGAGAAAACCACACTGTTGTTGTTGTGCTGCTCAATTCTTCTATTAATTTGTTTAAAAATAGTTTACATGGATTAGATTACAACCATCATTCAGAAGAATTGGCTTCCTTCATAGTGTGTTGCCATTTATCAGTTAGGAAATTTATTTCTCTCACAGATCTACGAAATATAATCCGCTGAAGGCCACCACGCTCAATGATCCTCACCTAACTCCCATTGGACTATCCAACTCCTATTGGATGGAGAAATATGTTCCTTCCACTGAATCCGCCAAATCACTGTCTACTTTGAAGCCTCCATGCCTTCACTTCCTCCATGTGAACCACGTTTCATAAATATTTCATATTGGGCTCTCAATCCGCTCAACATGAGAAACCTAACAACACCATCATTTTGCATTTAAAATATGAATAAAAAAATTTGATTGGAGGAGGGAAATTCTTCTCTTCTTCTCACATCAAAACTCTATTCTCTAACACACCATAAGCTGCCAATTCTCTGCCACCTACAACACATAAATTCTAAATTTTCTTCTCAATTATATCTCTAATTTCTGCATACAACACTTTGATAAAACATTTCAAAACTATGTGAGTAGTTGTTGCAATCACTACTCACTCGCAATGCCTTCTCAATGGAATACTCTCACACTCTCAATGGAACCAACCAACCAACAACATTATTTTATTTATTTTTATTTTTTTAAGATAAGTAAAAGAAAAAATATCCTTAATAATTCTAAAAGTGAATATCACAGGAAGATACCATCGCTATGCCAATACCATGACACCTGTACCATGGTAATCTCCAAACCAATACCATGGGAAAATACCTTGGTTATGTCAATACCAAGGACAGATGTACCATGGTAATCTCCAAACCAATACCATGGGAAAATACCTTGGTTATGTCAATACTAAGGACACATGTACCATGGTAATCTCCAAACCAATACCACGGGAAAATACCATGGTTATGTTAATGCCAAAGGCTCCTATACCATGGTAATGTCCAATAAAATACCAAGGGAAAATACCATGGTTATGTCAATACTGAGACTATTTGCACCAAGGTAATATTGTGTGCCAACCTACTCCACACACACATACCAATACCATGGTAATGCCAATACCAAGAATACCTGTACCATGGTAATACTCTACTCATTCTCAATCAAATACCAAGGTATACCATTTAGCTTCCATACCAAATACCATGGGAACCATCCTTGGTAACATTGTATAACCAAACAATCATATGCATAACCAATATATAACTAAACACCTCACTACCATCCAACTCTATGCAACAAGATTATCACAACAACATGATCATGATGACCATGACATCCTCTGCTCACACTATGTATGCAACACCTGCAAATCACAGATCCATCCACACATCTCCATGCTAGTAGACATGCCAAAACCAATGCAACACATCAACCAAGTACAAGCCACATGCAACCAAGCATTTATGTGCTAACTACTAGGTTGACATTAGTGCAACCAACAACACATCTACAACACTGTAACACACATCAATGCCAACAATCTCCCCCTTTGGCATTGATGGCAACCCCAGTTGATCAACCATATGAACTGTCCTCTAAAAAATGATCTCCATCCTTACATTCTCCCCCTTTTACATCAATGGAAAAGGGCTAAACATGTCAATGACAAATGCTACATGCTCCACTCCATCCAATGGGGTCCGTCAAAAAAAACATAAACTCCACTCAATATCGTATGTAGGTGATGAAAAATGGAATGCATGATTGAAAGACGAAAATAATACAGTAGAAAAACATGTGCAATAAACTCCCCCTAGACACAAGTTATGCTTGATCAACAACACACTAGAGTAGAAGTAAACATCTCCTATCAACAACAAAATCCATGTCATGTAGTAGCAGCAGATCAAATCACCAACACATAACAACAACAACATAATGTGACCAACTAGCAACAACAACTTTGATTAACCCTATAGAAGAAACAACATATATCCAACCAACTCTGAAGCAACATCAACAAATACATCCTCTCCACAATGTACTATCTAGTAATTGAAAAATCCTACATCAACAACATTAATATCTCAAACAAGTTCTCTCTCTCCTATCTCAAAGGGTAGCAACAACCTCCTATGAAGAAAACATGGTAGAAACAAATAATGATGACAAGGTGATAACATAATGACCATCCAAGCTCCACTGAATGAAAACATCTCCATAAATGAATGTGTACTGATATATCTCATTTCCATTTCCTCCTTACCACATGCAGGAGGCTACCCCACATGGACCAATGACTAGGACCAAAATATATGTAATAAATTACAAGGCTTCATGGACCTATTACATGACTACCAAAATGATAATGCATGGTCACACAATTACATCAATAAGCCCATAGATAACTACACTCACTCTTGTGACTCAAGATATAACATAATTCATGACTCTGTGACCAATACCATCTGATTTACAATAAGAATACATGATTTCATGAGCATAATACAAGGCTTCATCAATGAGATATATTGTTGATAAAATGACACCAAGTGATGAAACATTAGAATCCATGGCTGAAATAAACACTCACTACAATGCATGCCAATCATCATGGCTCACCTCTATGCATGACATAAACAAGTACATGACATAAAAGATCAACAACATATGACTTTTCAATATAGAACCATCATCCCTTGACCTCATCCCATTAAATTCAACACAGTCTCTTCTCATGAGAGTAGAAACCAAGAAACAACATCATAAACTAACACATCAATAACTTGATCCAAAAAAATGTGAAATAATGCACTCTCTCCATATATGAGAAACAATATAAATCACATAAGAGACATGTATCAGCATCTCCAAATCACCAGCCATAAATCAAGATCTTAGTAGCAGTGATCAACAACACATAATAATACATAGTGGCCCAACAATAATATATATCAACAACATCACGAATCAACAACATACCACATCAATCAACACAATATATCAACCCTTTGTAGCTATACATAGCAACAACAATAACCATCATATGAAGCAAAAATTTCTGCAATATAAATTGTACTCGCAACATCAACAAGCATAATGATGTAAATGCAACAACAATATCACATCAACAACCATACTCAGAAATATATCCATCATGATCATCTTCTAGTTTTTTTTGCATATAAGTTGCAAATATCTAGTGCATGAATGCAAAAAAGTATAACCATACACCATCATCGTACTAATCTCCATGGCACCAACACATGCATAGTATAATCAACCCAAAAATCCTACTACAAGCCAACTACATGTCAACTCATATAGGCAACATATAATCCATGCACAACTAAGTTTCAAGCTCCTGCGAGAACCATGATGTCATGAAAACCATCGAAATATTGGAAGCATATAAAGTGTTACCATATAAAGTGCTCCCCCTGAACATGCACCATCACATTTGATCAAACTTCTTTCCTTGAGAAATTTGTGCTCAAGCTCACATCACAAATCCTCTATTATAATATGATCACAATAGCTTTGGAAAAAACAACATTAGTAGCAAAAATAAAATCCATCATCATGAAATCATAAGCACCATCAACATCACATCCTAATTGAATGCATAAAAAACAACTCCTCAATATATAAATATATTCACACACACTTCAATAGCTATGGGAACACCATCAATGATTCTACATGAAAAAACAAGATGCACCATAGCTCCCCTTGAGTCCATGTAAACCTCAACTTCTTCTTGTCAACCCTTGTTTCTCCTTCTTCCTCCAAACTTTGAGTGGATGCTCTCTTGCATGCAAATCTCTTCGTGCCCTCATAGTTGGTCTATTTTGAATTTTATTAATTCCATGATTAGGTGGCCTCAAGTTTCTTGGAGTATTGCAATCCTTGGCCCTATAACCAATATTATCACATATGTATCATCTGATGTGCCATATAAATGGAGGAAAAGACTCATATCTCTTGTTCTTCATTCTACTCATCTTTGAATGCAACCTACATTCATTAGCCTTATGGCCAAAATCATTGCATGAGTAGCAATACCTATAAAAATGAGCATTATACATGATTTTGGCTAAACTCTGTGAAAAGGGTTGTATTCCTTGGTGGTTTTCTTGATGGGATATTCTATCCAATTTCTTCTCTTGCTACATGGATCTACAATTTTCTACAATATTCTTGAGCTTCTGGCAGTTGTAGCACCTCATATTTCCCAGAGGTAAAAAATTATCTTCTTGGAGTTTTTCTTGGAATCACCTTGGGCTTATCTTCCATGAGCTCCTTCTTTGACTGTCGGTTGTGTTGATGGATCTCTTTCTTGCTTCTTTTTCTACTTCTATCATCGATTATACTTGTAGTTGCGGCTAAACTGATTTCTCCTTTGTGGATGTTGAAATCTGGTGTGATAGATGATGAAGTGGTTTTCTCCTCTAAATCACTCCTTAGTGAAACCACTTTTGCTTCCAATCTCTCCATTCCTCCTCCTTTTCTCTATACAACTTTCTCATTTATTCCTCAATCTTCTTTGCCTCCTCAAGCTTAATTTTCAATCCATTGATCTCTTCTCTTAATCCATTCTCCTTCTCATCAGAAATCTGCAAAATTCTTTTCTGATCCTTACATGCAGAGGTTAGTTTATCCACTTTAATAGTTAATTCATTGTTTACAATCATCGTTGACTCATATTCAGCCTTAATGAGAGAAATATTCTTCTCATTATCACTATCAAACTCAATAGAATCATCAGAATCATGATTTAGAAGTTCTTTCAAAATATTACCTCATGATACATCTATTTTGGATGAGATTTTGGAATTTGCTGCTTCATTTGCAATGGATTGAACCTTCTCCTACTTCAAATCCTTTTCCTTTTGATACATCCTCTTCTTGCTTATGGCCATGATCCACAATCTACTGTCCAAGCGGTCAAGCTTCTCTAAAAAGCACTAGATTTGATACCGAATGTTGGAAACTAGATCACTACTGAGAGGGAGGGGGTGAATCAATAGTGATGGTCTTTATATCTGTTGTACATGTTTCCCGTAGGTAGTCCTTCGCTGCAAGAACTACGCCAAGAAACCAACTCAACTAGTATTTAGGCTCAAGGTGGCCCTTGAACCAGAGGGGGATCCCTCAGTTGTTACAAGGCTTTATTTAACGTTGTTCACTTGTCACTAAACAACAGCCTTTGAAGCACAATGGCCAGATTTATGGTTTTAATTGGGGGTGGTTGGTGATCAATGACAATCCCTATTCATATTAAATGCCTCTCTCACAGGGTCCCTTCTGAACGTGTCAACTTCCAGCCTGATAGAATGACTTGATTTGTATAAGAATTTGATAGAAGAATGTAAGGAGATTCCTAACAATTAAGCAACCAGAATGATTACCTAACAACTAGGAAGATTTGGATGCGTGTAGAAGATTTCTATAGCCTAACAAAACATATTTAGGAGAAAATAGAAGGACAAACAATAACCAATTTCAAAGAGGAGCTAGATCAGACAGACAGTCTGCTATACTAATCTCTTTAAGCAATTATAAATCTGCAGGGGATTTCAGAGAGATTGAAACACAATCTGTTCTTACCCAGGTCTTCTATAATACTGTGAACATGTGCAGAAAACAGATATGGAAATACTGGAAAAACATACAAGAAACACAAAATTCTGTCAAACCAGAGCCATAAGGCTTTCATTAGAATTCTACAAAAGAAGCTATTACATAGTTTAAGAGCCTTGGCATCAAAAACCCACCCTTGTTTATTACATGTAAAACAATATATAGCTAAATATCCCTAAACTGTTACAATAATCCTGGAATGAAATTCTGAATTGTATATTAAAAATAAATAATATTTCCTTATTAGTTGCAGGAAATCTGGAATTGTTGCAAGTACCTGCCTCAAAATATGGAGTTGGTTGAATGACTGCTGAAAATCTGCAGAATGATCCTCAATCTATTGATCTTTTGACGTTCTGAATGTTGATATCTCTGTGCCTTTAAAATCTATAGCTATTGTTTTTGCCATTTGCCTTTCAATTGATATTTCTGTGCCTTGAAGTCTAGGTTTTGTGAAGCTATTGCTGAAATCTAGGGTTTGTGAAGCTGTTGCTGAAATCTGGGATTTGTGAAGTTGTTGCCGAAGATCTTTTTGGAATGCTTTTATGTCACTTTTTGACAATGCTTCACTAATTTCAAAATCATAAATGTTTTCAAATATTTCGTGAATAAATTTGGTATTTTCATGAATTTACTAAATAAATTGAGAAAGTATCTCCTCAAATAATAAATTTATGGATAAATTCATCCAGTTATTTGAAATTATGTCGTGGTTTTATTTATCTTGTATTTACAAAAGTATGTGTGATTGTGTAAATCCATGTCCTGTTTCTCCTTCCCTGTAAAAAATAATTTACTTTCACACTGTAAATTTCCTTTCTGTGAAATTCATTTACAGATTAAAAAACCATATGTGGTTTTGTAAATCCATGTCTTGTTTTTTGTAGTTGGTAGAGTATTTTACTTTTCTCTTTTACTTTCACCTCAACCTGATTTCACACCTGTAACTTGATTTCACCATGCGTGTAAATTATTCTTAATTACGTAATGACTTCAATTTCACATGTATTCACATAAATATCTTTTTGCTCTCCTGTACATTAATTTCATCAATATATGATTGCAAAGTCTCCCTTTATTCATTTTCATGCACCGAGAATTTATTTTACCTGTAGTTGTAACACATTAACTTGTAATTCCATTTTACCCACTTTGCCTTCCATCGTCCCCAATTCATGAGATGGTGACACATAGGTTTGGGAGTCTGCCATTAAAACTGCTTTTCGGACCGGACCCCCCCCCATGTTAACAGGAAATGGCCAAGGGGAGGTCGAAATAACTTTTTAAACGTTGGATTAAATTACCTATATCTCGAGGCATGAAAGATAAAGAGAGTTTAATCAGTTAAAAGATAAGGAGAGTTTAATCAGTTAAATGTGGGGTGGGCCATAGGCTTTGACCTTTAGCTTTGAGTGTGCTTATGATTAGGATTAAATTTTATTTTTTATAATTATATTGTTATAAAAAATAAAATAAATTTTAAAATTAAAATTATTATATATATAAAATAAATAAATCATTCAAAAGCATAAAATTTGTATATTCCCTCAGTATTTAACTCACAAGGAAATGGCAATTTCAAACTGAAATATATTACAACAATATCGATTTTAAATCTTTTTACCACAATATCAAATAGCCATGCACATTCACAACATTAACTTAACTGAATATGAAAGAAGTAATAAACTCAAAGCATAATAACCATGAGAAACATTGACACAAGCATGCACACATAAGAACACAAGTATTTTTGGTGGAAACCCTTTTGGGAGAAAACCACTCTGCTACTGTTTCGGTGCTCAATTCTTCTATTAAACCGTTGAACAAGATTTTACATGGGTTAGCTTAAAACCATAAGCTGGAAGACATGGCTTCCATTAGAGTATGCTAGGATTTATCAGTTAGGAATTCTTTTTCTCTCACAGATCTATGAAATATAATCGCTGAAGGTTGCCACGATTAAAGATCCTCACCCAACTGCCATTGGATTCTCCAACTCCTATTGGATGGAGAAATATCTTCCTTCTACTGAATCCGCCAAATCACTGTCTACTCTGAAGCCTCCATGCCTTCACTTCCTCCATGTGAACCACGTTTCATAAATGTTTCATACTGGGCTCTCAATATGCTCAACATGAGAAACCCAACAACACTATTGTTCTGGATACAAAATATGAATGAAAAACTTTTCCCGGAGGAGGGAAATTATTCTCTTCTTCTCACACCAAAACTCTATTCTCCAACACACCATAAGCTACCAATTATATGCCACCTGCAACACATAAATTCTAAATTTTCTTCTCAATTCTATCTCTGACAATTTTTGCATACAACACTGAAAATATATGTGAGTAGATGTTGTAATATCTACTCACTCTCAATGCCCTCTCAATGGCATACTCTCACACTCTCAATGCAACCAACCAACCAAAAACACTATTTTTTTTTTTACATAAGTAAAAGCCAAAATATCCTCAACAATTTTCCAAGTGAATACCACAGGAAAATACCATGGTTATGCCAATACCCAGGACACCTGTACCATGGTAATCTCCAAACCAATACCACAGGAAAATACCTCGGTTATGTAAATACCAAGGACACATGTAACATGATAATATCCAAACCAATACCACAAGAAAATACCTTGGTTATGTTAATACTAAGGACACCTGTACCATGGTAATCTCAATATCAATACCATGTGAAATTACCATGGTTATGTTAATACTAAGGGCTTCTATACCATGGTAATCTCCAAAACAATACCATGGTTATATCAATACCAAGACTATCTACACCAAGTTAATATCATGTGCTAGCCTACTCCACACACACATACCAATACCATGGTAATGCCAATACCAAGAATGCATGTACCATGGTTATACTCTACTCATTCTCAATAAAATACCAAGGTAAACCATTTAGCTTCCATACCAAATACCATGGGAACCATCCTTGGTAACATTGTATGACCAAAAAATCATATGCATAGCCAAACACCTCACTACCATTCAACCTTATGCAACAACATGCAGGATCATTAGGGCCATGCCATCCTTTGCTCACACTTTATATGTAGCACCTGCAAATAATAGATACATCCACACATATCCATGCTCGTAGACATGCCAAAACCAATGCAACACATCAACCAAGTACAAGCCACTTACAACCAAATATGCATGTGCTAACCAACTCTCCTGCAACCCATGCTACCATGTTGACATAAATTCCAACCAACAACACATTTGAAACACTATAACACAAATCAATGCCAACAATAAGCTTGCACTATTATTTTAATGGTGGACCCTAGTTTGGAGAATTGGTGTCTAAAACCTTTTAGAGTCATTTTGAGGCATTAAATAATATTCTTCACGGTTTAAAAAATATTGCTTACATGAGAAATTTTAACATTATTCTATACTTGAAAAACATCTAACTGTATAAGAATCATGTCAAATGAATTTTGTTAGTTTTTGTAGCATTGGATATGTTCTAGCCTTAAAATTTTGTGGAGAGGTTAGAATGCATGAGATCACCAAAACCCAAAAATTGTTTTTGGAAATTCTACCTAGAAGTGACTTAATTAGATTATTAGTAATTTTTTAAATATTTCCTAAGTCTAAACTTAGGGAATATGACTAATTAATCAGAATTAATTAAGTTAAGGTGTGAATATTCTAGAAACACACACGGATTGACTTCAAGTTAATCCTAGACATTGATTAAGATCTAATCTTAGTTGTTGATGTCTCAATAGAGGATTATAAAAAGAAGTCAATGGGGCTTGGAGAAATCACTTGGGCAGTTCATTTTCGGAGCAGATCGAATTCTAGAGTAGCAACAGTCAGTTGACAGAGAGAGAACTAGTGAAATCGAAGCAGTGAGAGAGGGGTAGAGACAGTGAAGCTAGAGGAAGGATTCTAGATCTAGTGAGTGTATCTGCAGAGAGACAAGTGAGCCACAATGAGGCTAATGCAGAGCTCCGTAGTAGCCTCTAGAGGCAATGTTGATTTGCTAGGAGATATTGACATTTTCAGTCCCAGAGGTCGAGAAGGAGTCCCTGAGTGCCGAAGAAGTGTCTTTTTGATCAGAAAAAGGTAAAACGTCTTCATCAAAATCTAGCAGAAGGCAATCCACCCAACCAACTACGTAGAGCAATGCAAAGGCTAACGCAGTGCCTCAGAAGGCCGAAATTCTCAAGGCAGGTTGTGTCGGGAGATTTCCTATGGAATGAGGAAATTTCCTCACTAGATTTTTCTTTCTAGTATTTCTCTATATGACTTCTAGTTTTGGCATCCATTTGTACTCAGATTATTTCACTGCTACTCAATATTAAAACCCTCAATTGTTGCACCAGTTTTCCCAAGTTGGGTTTTTTCGCAGACATTGATCCAAAAATAGTTTTGTTATTTTATGTGTTCATGCTAGCATTTCTTCGAGCATTTATTCTTCCACAATTTCTCTGTGTAGGTTGCAATGTGACTTATTTAGTATTTCTTGTAGGAAACAGTAAATAAATTATTAAAATTAATTAACAATTGGAGAATAATTTCTAGTTTCAGCAATAGGATTCTAGTTTTCGAAATTTTCACATGGTATCAAAGCCAAGTTAATCATCTTGAAGCTTAGAAGTGAAAGAAGCTAATTTTGTTTCTCAGAGGGAGAAGTAGGTCAAAATTATCAAAGGAAGCACATTATCGAGATAGGTAGGTAGAATTGCTGGGGAAAAAAAATTCGATTTCAGTTGCAGGAGTGCAGAAAAGGAGAATTGCCTAGGAGTGTAACCCCAGTAGTCAGAGGGAGCAACAACAACTCATATTTTTTATATGCAGATTTCTGGTTGGATGTAGAGAGTTTTGCAGCGAAAGAACCAGTGTTGGGTGGAAGAGAAAAGCACACATAGCAGAGGGAAAATTTCTCTCAGGGGATCTCGAGATTTAGAGATCTAATTTTTCTAGTTACAGATTGCTAGTAGTTGTGAGCAGAACTTCTCACTCCATAAGGGAGTGCGAGTAGTAGATCTAGCAGCTGAGCAACGGGAAAGAGGGAGATTTTCAGGTTTATTTTCTCCATTTTTGAGTCTCACAGATTTTGCAACTTTGCAATAATGACCGTACGAGATTGTTAGAGGAGGGCATGCGAGTTAGCCAGAGTGGATATTTGGGCCGCAAATCGACTTCTAGTTACCTGAGGCAAATGTGGGAGGAAGTGTGATTTGTCTAGTTCAAATTGCAAAGAAAAGAAGAGTCCTAGCCAGGGACTAGGCTCAAAAGGAGATAGTGGGGCACTAGATCTAGGAGGAGGAGGACTGTGTGACTCCAGTGCTACAGATAAGCAGGATTCTTGAGGAGGTTCACATATTGAATCAATACATTTCTACGGGAGCCCACATTATTTCAGTAAGAGGATGGATCAGTGGTAGTAGATGTAGTCATATGTCAGAGTGATTGATGCAAAGTTTAGTTATCAGTCAGATGTTGGGGAACGCAGTGCAGAGTTGGCAGCAATGCAGGTGTCACATGCTGAGTCAACAATAGCATATATGCCTCAGTGACTGCGTAGATACTAGTAGCAGTGTATATGCCTCAGTGACTACGTAGATACTAGCAGAAGTCAGAGACTTGAGAGACAAATGCATCATATTGATCACAATTGATTCAATATTTAGGATGATTTTTAGTTGCCATTGCAGCAACAACAAATGAAGAGGGAGTTGCAGTGCAGATACATGTAGGTTTTAACCCCGTACAGAAATTACCTGCATATGAATTCTAAGAACAAAAAATAAACAATGCGAGAGCATAACACATAAAACACATATACACAGAGATTTTCCCTTGGATCCCAAAACTGGGACTACCAGCTTGATTTTTCATTATGTTCCTTTCAATGTTACAATACATATATATACATTCAGAAGCATCCAATACCATGGACCAAAAACCATCGTGCCTAAAACCATGTGCGAAAACCATGCACAAAACCATAGGTAGGTTCGCCCCACCTAATATAGGGTCCAAAAATGTTTTCCCTAGGGCGCTACCCCGGACCTTGAAGAGGGGGGCTAACCGCCCACCTAAAACCCCGTATGACCCCTTAGCTGCGCAATCGGTTCAACAAAGAGGGGGCTCCACCCCCCCTCTAATCCCCCAGTTAACTAGGGGAGCTAGTCGTGGAAAGAATATAACACAACCCAACATTCTCCCACTTGTTTTTTTCTTTCCACAGGAGGCCACAGGAGAGCTTAGTCATTTATCCAGCCCTGCAATGCCCATTGTTTCTCTACACCAAGAGAATTTCTCAGAGCTCACATATTTTTTCAATACATCTGCAGTATTCTTCAAAGTGTCCACCTTTACCAGCAAGACCTTTTTATCTTCTATCATATCCCTCACAAAGTGATACTGAACATCAATGTGCTTTGTATTTGAATGATAAGCAGGGTTCTTTGCCAAGAAAATTGCACTTTGGTTGTCACAGTCTATCATTATAGCTCCCTGTACTAACCCCATACTTGAACACAATCTCTGCAACCAAACTGCTTGCTTGCTTGCATGAGTGGCTGCAATGTATTATGCCTCTGTAGTTGATAGTGCCACTACAAATTGTTTATTTCTCATCCAACTGATTGTACGTTCAAATAGATTAAACACATAGCCACTTGTAGATCTTCTTTGATCCAAATCTCCAGCCCAGTCTGCATCAACAAAGCCATGAATATCCAAAACTCTGTCCAATCCTGGTCTTCCTTGGTAGCACAAACCATAATTACTAGTGCCATGCAAATACCTGAAAACCCGCTTCATTGCTGTCCAATGCTCCTTCCCTGGTTTTGACATAAACTTGCTCAATACTCCCACTGCATGTGCAATGTCTAGTCTAGTAAAGACCATCACATACATTAGGCTACCGACTGCACTTGCATATGGAACATGGGACATGTCCTCTTCCTCTTCTTGTGTCTTAGGACACTATTCAGCAGATAAATTTACACCTACAGGAATAGGAACCTTCACCGGTTTACTATCCTACATATTAAACCTCTACAGTATTGTCTCGACATACTTCCTCTGGTTTAACCAGAGCTTCCTCTTTGCCTGATCTCTTTTAATTTCCATGCCCAAAATATAGTTTGCAACACCAAGATATTTCATGTCGAATTTGGAGGACAATTAGGTCTTCAAATCCTAGATAATTTCTTGTCATTTCCAACCAGCAACATATCATCCACGTACAAGACCAGATAAATAACGTAGTCACCAATTAATTTAAAATACACACAATGATCTGCTTTTCTTCTAGTGAAGCCAAGTCCCCATATAAATGTATCAAATTTCTAATACCACATCCTTGGTGATTGTTTTAACCCATACAGAGAATTCTTTAACTTGCATACCAGTTCTTTCTTACCCTTCACCACAAAGCCTTCAGGTTGCTTCATGTAGATCTCTTCTTCTAGATCCCCGTGAAGAAATGTTGTCTTCACATCCATCTGTTCTACGTCAAAATCAAAAGCAACAACAACAGATAAAAGCAATCTAATAGAAGCTACCTTGGCAACAGGAGAAAAAATATCACCAAAATCAATTCCCGGCACCTAGGAATAACCTTTTTCTACCAACCGAGCTTTGTAGTTATCTACCTTTCCTTCTGCATTTGTTTTCTTCTTGAACACCCATTTTTTGCCAATGGGTTTCCTTCCAGCTAGCAACTCCACCAAATCCCAAGCCTCATTTTTTTGCAAAGAAGCCATTTCATCAACCATGTCCTCTTTCCAGAGTTTTCCATCCTCTGAATCTACTGCTTCCTTCACAGTTTTGGGATCATCATCAGTAATAGATAAAGCAAAATTTGAACAGAAAGCATATGGACTATACCTTTCTAGTTGCCTTCTTTCTCAAACTGATCTTCTCACAACTAGAGTTTGTGGCTCTTCATATTCTGATTCCTCTTTTGTTGTAGAGTCTAATTCTTCCTCCTTTAGCTCAAACTCTATCTTCTCATGTTCCTTTGGTTAGACTTCATGTTTAATAACATATTTCACCTCTATGAACACCAAATTTTGGCTGTATACAACCTTCCTTGTTACTGGGTTCCAAAGTTTATAACCCTTTAAACCATCCTTATACCCAATAAAGATGCACTTTTCAGATTTACTATCCAACTTTTTTCTTTTCTCCTTTCGAACATGTACATATGCATCACATCCAAATACCCTTAGATGTGAAAGAGAGGGTTTCTTATCAGCCCATACCTCTTGTGGAGTCTTATCCTCCAACACTGATGAAGGTAATCTATTAACCAGGTAACATGTAGTCTCCACCGCCTCTGCCCAGAATTCCTGTCCTAACTCGGCACCACTGAGCATGCTTCTTGCCCTTTCCATCAACATTTTGTTCATTCTTTTGCAACTCCATTTTGATTAGGTGTATGTGGAGTAGTCTTCTGCCATGCTATACCACACTTCTTACATAATTCTTCAAATTCCTTCTTGCAAAAATCTCCACCATTATCTGTTCTCAACACCTTTATCTTCTTCTCTATTTGGTTTTCCACCAGACCTTTAAATTCTTTAAACTTTTCAAAGACTTCAGATTTATTCTTAAGGAAATATATCCATGTATTCCTTGAGAAGTCATCTATAAATGATACATAGTACACATACTTACCCAATGATGAAACCTTCACAAACCCAAACACATCATTGTGCACAAGCTTTAATATATGTTTCACCCTCTTACCACCAGAGGGGAAACTCACCCGATTTTGCTTCCCATATACACAATTTTCACAGAAATCAAAATCCATAGAGCTATTAATCATACCTTCTACCATACCTTTACCATGAATTATTCAAAGGCCCTTCTATCCAATACGTCCAAGCCTTTGATGCCATAGCATGGTATTTTCTCCAGAGACCACTAGATTTTCTGCTCCACTTTCAAGAACCACAAGACTGTTGCACCCATCAACAACAGTGCTACCTTGCAGCTTGTACAGAGTTCCAATCCGAACTCCCCACATCAATACCAGTGCTCCTTGAACCAACTTGCAGGTATCCTCCTTGAACACTGTTTTTACACCTGCATCATCCAGCATGCTTACAGAAATCAAATTCTGGCCAAGGCAGGAATATGCAGAACACCCGGAAGTGTTCTAATTCTTCCACCTTGCAAATTCAATTTAACTTTTCTGCAACCAAGGATTTTAACCTTCCTATCATCCCCCAAGAAAATATCACCACCATCATATTTCTCATACTCACAGAACCACTCTCTATGGGGAGTGAAGTGAAAGGATGCACCTGAGTCAATCAACCATGCCTCATGATCTACATATGTACTTGAAGAAGCCAAGTACACATCCCCACCTTCATCTGAGGTGGTTTTTGCCTCTGTAGAAGGAGCATCATCAGATCCCTTTCCTTTGTCAGGAGCTTTAGATTTACAGTCCCTTTTGTAGTGCCCTTCCTTTCCGCATTTCTAGCACACCTTTACAGGTTTTCCTGGAGATTTAGATCTCCCTCTAGATTTAGATCTCCCACTTGATGACTTATTTTTGTTTATGTTTTGGGATCTTCCTCGTACAAAAAAGGCATCACCATTATGGCTCTCCATATTTTTCCGTCTTATCTCCTTCGTCAGTAAGGATGAGACTATTTCATCAAACTGCAAGGCAGTTGCATTGCTACCTATTTCAATAACCAGACTATCCCACGAATCTGGTACAAAACACAACAAACTGATGCACTTATCTCCATCTGAAATTTTAATATCAACAGAAAATAATTGACTTACCACAATATTAAATGCATTCAAACGCTCTGTCACCGAGTCTCCATCTTTCATCCTAAGGTTATACATTTTTTTCCATTGGAACAATTTATTCACCAGAGACTTAGATTGGTACAAAGTCCCTAACTCGTCCCACAAAGCCTTAGCCGTAGCTGTTTGTTCAATTTAGTTTCCTAAATTGCTCTACATAAATTATCAATTCGGGTATCATAAACTGATGAAGTGTAATGCACTATTTGTGTTAGATGACCCTTCTTACTTCATTGTTTTTGTGTTTTATGTTGTTTTGGGGGTTTTTGGTCCTTTAATCCCTAATGATTTACAATGCAAGCAACAAAATCTTAAATATAACTTCTGTAAAGACTGATAAGAACCTAAAGAAATGAGAATTAAAAGAGCTTAAGTAATATTTGAAAGCAAAGTTTAATAAAGAAATGAAAATAGAGTTTCTGTTTCTACTCTTATCATTATTTCCAAGTCATGAACTAAAAACTAAAAAGTAAAATTGCAACTATTGTCTAATAAATTACAGAAACAAAACTAAATGAAATACTAAAAACTGAAAGTGAAATTGCAACTAATGTCTAATCTCTTACAAAAACCAAACTAAAATACTTAAAAAAAATGGAAGTGGAATTGCAACAAAACTGAATGAAATACTTAGTTACTCTGCCTCTCAATTTTGGGAGAAAAATCTTCTTGGGATGACATTTTGAGGAATTATGTACTTCATTATTCTAAGAGAAGATAAATGAAAAAATGTAGAAAAGACTCATTGCATGAATGAAGTATTCAACCACTTAGTTTAAGATGAGTTATCAACTAGAAGGGCTTTTTAGAAACATTCATCTACACCATGAGTCACTAAACTAGTAATAAAATGGCAAGAACAGTAATGGCACTGATCAGTCTATTTGGAAATTTAAAGACTAGTGAAACAGTAAATGAAACAAACTACATTACACTACTGAATTTCAACTTCTAACTACTGATAGAAACTAGAAAGAAATTAAACAAAAAGAAGCTATTCTATACTGAAAGAAGCTATTATGCATTAGTGAAGAAATGATAAAAAAATTCATTATAAACAAGGTTAGTATGAAAATGATTATGAACACTGTGAGAAGAAATGGTAAATTACAGTTGAACGAGAAAATACAAAACAAAATGAAATAAAACCTCAGTCAGCATAGGGGCCCTCTACAACTGATCAGGTTATGCGTGCTTAATCAAAATCCAAGCAACTCTTTCACATATCCATAAAATTTGCAGTCTTCATATTAAAACAGGAAAATGAGTTTTTTAAAGTTACAGAACAGTAAGTCTGAGCTTAATACATGATTAAATTCGAACTCCTTCAGATTTCTTTACACAGGTATTTATAAGAAAATTATGCAACTGTTTGTGGAGAAAAATAAGCTACAGTGAAAAACACGTAGAAGACAGGCACACAGAATTTTCTTCCTTAGCTGTTGGAGACATAAATCCAAGATGGTGGTTGTTAGATTCGATTGCACAGATGGCTATTGGAATCTATGGGTTTAGGAAGTTGTTTCGGATAATGCTTCCCATCACTGTGAAACGTGTTGATTATCCACGAAACAGAGTCTTGTTGCCTTCGGTCTCTACGTTTGACTTCTCCATTGACCAGAGTCTTGTACCATCTTCCTTGTCGACCTGGGCTAGGTTAATAGGACATGGTCCATGTCATGATGATTTACATGCTGCCCATGTAGTTGGTTTCTCCTTCTGACACCTGGAACCTGTTAAAGCATGGAGGTAGCTGTGGAACAGCTGATTAGCTGTAGAATAGGCTGCATTCCATAGCTAAAAGACAAAAATTTATTCAAATAGAAAAACATAAAAGCATAACATGTAAATCATTAAATGTCCTCCTTAAGGCAATGTATACCGGTCATTGATGATAGGAATGCATTTCTTCATGGAAAAACAAAGAAAAGAGATGACAAGAGTTGCTAAGGAAAGAGCAGTTTTGAGGCTCAACATACCCCCACTGCAAAACCATTACATGTCCCCATGCAATCAAAATTGTGAACTTCTTCCTCCTATTGCATTTGTTTTGACACTTCTACCAACACATCCAACTTCCTCTTCTTGCTTTTCTTTGCACTGACTGCCATCCTTGGCTTCCTCATAAGAAATTTGTATTTGAGGTTAATAAGTGTTCTGCTCAGCTTCTTAGTTTTCGTTTTTAGATTCATGTTCTTCTTGTAGCATAATCCCAAGTGTAGCATTGTGTTGTCATAAATAGCTCTATCCAGCTTATTCTATTCCCTCGAGGTTTCATTTTCTTTTTGGATGTGCATGTTCAGAATTTCTAGCTCAAAGATCTCTTGTTTGAGAGAGCTAGTTAGAGTTTCTTGTGGGGTGACAGGCTGCTCTAGATTAGCTGAAGTTCCTGGATCTATCAAGGTATTATTTTTCTCTAATGACTCTATGTAGTCATAGATTTGTTGTTGTATTAGATCTATGCCAGGAGAAGCTCTACTTGGGCTACCTTCAAAATTCTGCGTAGGAGAGTTCTGTGGGCTTTGTTCAGATGGAATACTATCAAGGGACTGAACTGGGGTTTCTTCCTCTAAGTTTATAAACTGGGCCTCTTTTGATTTCACCCTCTTCACCTTACCTCGGAGTCTAGAGCTCCTCCTCAAGTTTTGGAAGATTATGGTTTCTTCTTTTGTGTCCTTTTTCCTCTTTCCTTTTTTCTTGATTTGCTCCTTGATCTTGGTTAGTCTTTCAGAGAGTAGTTGTTCATCTTCTTGAGGTGATGAAGGTTCAGGGATGTCCTTATTGATTTCTTCAACCCTTTCTTTCATTTTTCTCTTCTGCTTAGTCTGCTTTCTGATCTCTGTTAATTTTTCAGAGATTGGTTCTTCTTCATCATTTTTTTGTGCTGAAGGTTCAAGATTGCTTTGAATGGTGAGATTGGTCTTCTTTCTCCTACTCTTTCTGACACTATCTTTTTCAGGAGATTCTGGTGTCTCTTGGAAATGGTTTCTTATCAGAAAGTTTTCCCAGGTGTCCCCTATTTTCTTGAGATGATATTCAACCAGGATCTTGACCAATCCATGGTGATACATGGTTGTTTCCAAAGATTCTATTTTCTTCTGTACATTTGAGGCCATTCTCCTTAGACTATTTAGGAGGAAGAAAGGGAGGTTAATGTCCCCATTGTCTAAAAATTTCATCAATAAACGTATATGATAAACATACATACATCCAAATCTTCCCTCACAGGTAATAAATTTTTGCAATATCAAAAGCATGCTTCTCCATTTATTTTTGAGTGCTGAAATAGGGATTCCTTTCCTAAACATAGTGACATCCATACCTGGGTTCTTGAGGAATACCTTCCATGATTCACTATGGAATTCTTTGTTTTTGAACCACCTTTCACCAAGTCTTGGTAGTCCTGTAGCCTCTGCTATGTAGGATTTTGTTATTGCAAACTTGATGTCCCCAATTTCCACTTCTGTACCATCAAAGGGTCTAGCGAAAGATTTCGTGATATCCATCAAAATTTTCAATGAACTTGAGCCATCCAGTCTTCTGCAGCATCTCCTTAAGTTGGGGATATCCTTCCATGAATTTTGCTCCTACGGGCTCTGCCCTGACGATGAGTCCCATATCCTCTGTTCTTGGTTACCCTTCAAAACTACTCTCACTGTCTAAGAAATAGAATGACTACGTATATGGAAATGGAGTGATTGGGTATATGGAAATGGAGTGATTGGGTATATAGAAATAGAATGACTGTGGATATGGAAACAGAATGACTGTGTATATGAAATGGCTGCGTGAATATGAGAGAAAAACTTAAGAGTTGGCATGTAATAAATAAATAGTCAAGGTTTAGAGAGTCGTAGATAGGTAGGTCATGTCATTATTCTGACCGTTAATAGGTGTAGCTATGGAGGACCGTTTAAGTACGAGTTATGGAGTTTGAAGCGGAGATCGGTTATGAAGGAATCATTGGACCGTTTGTCATTAAAGGCGGAAGATATGGCGGAGACATCGTGGTAGTCAAATCAAATGATGGTTAATCAAGGAGACATGTGATCATACATATTATGCAAGCTTATGTTTTTAAATTGCTTTTTGAAATAAATTTTTGCATTTACCTTTTGAACCCTTACCTTCCGCTTGCTAATATTTTTATGTTTGATCCACAAGTACTTTAGGCATGATTGGTCTTCAAAGTTGATTTTTTCTTCAATTACCTGCATACAAGATTTTATTATGAACTGGACACTTGTGTTTGGACTGATAAACAAATTGTTGCTGCAGAACATGAGACAGCTGCAGAACATGAAACAGAGAGTAAAATATGGCTTATGAATGAATGAAATGGTAATGGTTGTGTAAGTGAAAATAAGACAAGATGATAAATGAAAATGGAGATGAAAGAAATATTGAAAGAGGAAAATTTTATTGGTGAAACATGGCAATGGAATGAAATGAAACTGTAAAAATAAAACAGAGTGAAGTGAGATGAGATAATGAATTTTGCAGAATGCAGAGTGACTGTGGTTTTTTGTCACCACTTTTTAAAATAAAGACTAAGTTGGTGGAGAAGAAGGATTCTTATTCACTAACTTCATTTCAGAATTGTTCTAGAAGAGCTTGATGAACTCCTTTGAAATTGGTTTTTGATATATTTTCAATCTATGACCATTCACAAGAACAGGAGTTTGACTTTTATCTATTGTTCTGATCTTCACTACTCCATTACTAAAGACTTTTTTAATCTCATATGGCCCAAGCCAATGAGTTTGAAACTTCCCTTGAAAATATTTAAACTTTGAATCAAATAACAGTGCCCAATCTCCCTCTTGAAACCTCTTGTCCTTGATGTATTTATCATGCCATTTAGCTCTCCCTTGTTGGACTATAACAGTCCTATGAACTGCCTCTTGCCTGATTTCATCAAGTTCATTTAATTGCTCCAGTCTATGCTTTTGAGCCTCTGATAATTCCATCCCCAACTGGACTGCCATCTTGAAAGTTCTGATTTGGAACTCTATAGGGAATAGGACTTGTTTCCCATAAACAAGTTCATACGGTGTATGTCCCATTGTGTTCCTCCAGGTAGTTCTATAGGCCCATAAAGCTTCAGGAAGCCTTTCTGCCCAATCTCTTCTATGTAGATGCACAGTCTTTGTGAGGATTCCTTCAATCACTTTATTTGTAGACTCCACTTGACCATTTGCAATTTTGCTTGTGGATGATAGGGAGTAGATTTCCTATGCTTGATCTTGTATTCTTCCACAAGCCTTTCCATCATGTTGGATGTGAATTGAGATCCTTGATCTGTCATAATTTCTCTTGGAACACCAAAACGAGTGAAGATGTCCTCAAAAATAAAATTAACTACAGATTTTTCGTTAGCAAAAGATAATGCTTTGGCTTCTACCCATTTAGTGACATAATCAATGCATACTAATATATACTTTTTCTGCTTATATGGAGGATTAATTGGTCCAATAAAGTCTAAAGCCCATTTTTCAAAGGGTTCGATAAGTACCTTAGTTTGTAATGGAATTTCATTTGAGGGAGTAGGTTTTCCTACCCTTTGGCATCTGTCGCACCTCCTGACATATTCTTTAGCATCTTTGAAGATGGATGGCCAATAATATCCTAAAGAAAGGATTTTATAGGTTGTCTTCTTGTTAGCAAAGTGTCCACCACATGGCTCATCATGACATGGTTTGAGAATCTCAGGCATTTCATCTTCCCTGACACACCTTTTGATCATAAGATCTGGCCCTGTTTTATACAATTCATTAGTGATCCCTAAATATCTTGCACTTTCCTGAATAATCTTTCTTTTCTCTCTAGGAAACAAATGTGAAGGTAACTTCCCTGTAACCAAGTAATTAGCAACATCTAAAAACCAAGGAGTTTGAGTAGTTACTGCAAAAAGATATTCATCAGGAAACTTATCTTCAACTAGAGAATCCTCTTTGATATTCTGAATCCTGGACAAGAAATCAGCAACTGTGTTTTGTTTTCCAGGTCTATCTAGAATAGTAATGTTGAATTCTTACAAAAGTAAAAGCTATCTTGTAACTTTGCCATTAGTAATAGGTTTATTCATCAAATATCTAATTACAGAGTGATCTGTATGAACAAAGGTTTCATAGCCTGTTATATAATGTCTGAACTTGTTAATTGCATGAACAACAGCTAAGAATTCCTTTTCAGTCACAGTATAATTCAACTCAGTGGGAGTCAAATTCTTACTTGTATAGTAAATGGCATAAGGAATCAAATCTTTTTGTCGCTCCCAAAGTTGTATCTGAAGCATCTATGGAAATATGGAAAGGAAGTTTCCAATTTGGACCACTTAAAATAGGTGCTTCAGAAATTTTTGCTTTCAAGGTTTCCAATGCTAATTGGAAAGTAGGATTCCAACTAAATTCATGATCTTTTGTAAGCAATTTGAAGAGTGGAGATGCTATTTTAGTGAAGTTTTCTATAAACCTTCTATAGTATCCTGTAAATCCTAGAAAACTTCTAACATCCTTTTGGCAATTTGGAATTGATAACTTAGAGATGACTTCAACTTTAGATTTGTCAACTTTAATCCCATCTCCCGAAATGTGATGTCCTAAAACAATACCTTTTGTAAACATCATAAAAAAAATTCATGGCTTAGTGAAAGGTTTGTTTCTTTACATCTTCTAAGATTTTTTTCCAAATTTTCCAAAGCTTCTTCAAATGTGTTTCCATAGACTGTAAAATCATCCATATATACCTCTACACAATCATGTATTAGATCAAAAAAATTTCCTAGTACTACTCTTTGGAATGTTGCAGGTGCATTACATAACCCAAAAGGAAGTACTCGGTAGGAAAAATTTCCCCATGGACAAGTAAATGTGGTTTTATCCTGATCCTCAGGTGCTACCTAAATTTGATTATAACCACTAAAACCATCCAGAAATGAGAAATACTTCTTACCTGCTAATGTATCTAACACTTGATCTATAAAGGGCAAAGGAAATTGATCTTTAAGAGTTGCTTTATTCAATTCTCGGTAATCAATGCACGCCCTCGATTTACCATTATTTTTAGGCACAATTACCAAAGGAGAAACCCATTGGCTATCTGAAATTGGGTAAATGAAGTTTACATTTAGTGATTTTTGAAGCTCTTCTTTTACAATCTCCCTAAGATTTGGATTCATCCTTCTCTGAGGTTGTCTAGTAGGTCTATTGTTTTCCTCAATATAGATATGATGGATACAATTCTTAGGATCAATGCCTTTCATGTCAGTGTATTCCCATGCAAATGCAGCAAAATGTTTTTGTAATGTTTTTATTAGCTCTTCTTGTTGTAGTTTCTCCAAGTTTTTTTTTATGTTCAATGTCCTACCTGGAAAAATTTCAATTGTAGAGCTACCAAACTCTTCCATAAAATAGAGAGACATCTGCCTAGATGACAAGTATTCAACATTAGATTTTTCTTGAAATTGTGCATGATCATATTCTGAAGATGTTTCAAAATTTTCCAATGTATTCAAAATTTGACTATCTTCACTAATTTCTGACATAGTAAAGAGAGGCTAAATATCATCTTCATCATCAATCCATTCCTTGTCATTTATTTCTATAATTGCTTTTGCTCAGGGAAGACTCTTATCCCATGCTCGTGGATGTTTTGATTTGTACATGGGAAGTATGTGCATTATAATCCTCTTGACAACCTCTTTCTAGCCATCAGTTTGTGGGTGGAATGTAGTCAACTTGGTGAGCTTAGTGTCCAATAACAACCAGAGGCTTGACCAAAATGTGCTCAGGAACCTTCTATCTCTATTTGATATAATGGTCTTTGGAATTCCAAAATGAACTCACACTCATTCAAAGAAGAGTTTGGTAGTGTCTTCTATTGTGATGCTCTTGTTGCAGGCCATTAATATAACCATCTTAGAAAATCTATTGATGACCAAAAATACACATTCATTACCATGCTTGGTAGAAGGGAGGCCAGACATATAGTCTATGGAAATGGATTCCCAAGGTCGACTAGGAGTAGGTAGAGGATTGTACAGGCCTTTCTTCTTAATGGTTGGTTTGGTGATGGCACAAGAAGTGCAAGATCTGATATATTTTCCAACATCATGTTGGAGTTTTGGCCAATAAAATATTTTTACAGCACTCCCACTTTCTTCTCGACACCAAAGTGTCTTGCAACCCTATTGTAATGCACATTCCAAATCAGATTGGTATGCTCGCTTGAAGGAACATAAATATGTCCTAATAGCACAACAATCCATCCTGAAGGTGGAATTGTGGAATTGGATTTCTATCCATCAACATCTTGTAGGTTCCAGCAAACTTTGAGTCACTTTCATATAGTTGTGGCCATCTAGAGGTCTCATGCCCACAAGAGTTGAGAATTGTACTCAGTGCCACAATCAGTGGTTGACTAAGGCAGTATGCGACATGATTGGTGCTTCCCTTCTTGTACTTTATGTTTAGATGGAATTGTTGCAGGTATGTAGACCATTTCTGATGGCGATCGTTCTATAGCTTCCCCTGTGTCTCCTTAATTTAAGGGATAACTCTTGCATGACTTCAAAAAGACTTCTAACTTGAATTTCTCCAACTAATTAATTTAAAATAAATTAATTAATTATTTCCAAGTAGTTGTTAAGACTAAATTCGATTTTAATTCACAATTTAATTCAAGGACAAATTAAATTGGAATATTCTTGTTTCCATATTTCAGCACTCCCTCTCAACAAGAAAGGGATTATCTGCCACCCCGATCCTGTCTCTATGGAACTCGAATTTACACTTTGATAATGCCTTTGTCAAAATGTCATCATCTTGCTCCTTGGTCGAAATATACTGTAGCAACATGATCTGTGAAAAACCATGGCAAAAAATCTTGCCTTATGCTTCTCCACACTACCATCAGTAGCTTGCTTTACCTTGTAAAGCCAACGGGAACTCACAACTGAATTGTTCTCTGGTCTCGAAACCATGTCCCAAACATTGTTACGAAATATGGAGTCATACTCCTCCACCATAGCATCAACCCAAATTGGCTGCTTCACTGCTTCCTCAAAGGAATATGACTCGGTCTCAACACATTCCGCAGCAAGGGCCATGTATCCAGTGTACCTCTCAGGTGACCTCCTCTGTCTACGTTGAGAAGATGGTGCTCCCACATTCTCTCTCGCATCCTCCAACAATATGTCAGCTTCTCTTGTGTGCTTCTGTCCATCTCTGGAAGACTCTGCTTGAGTGGATGTCTCCACTCCTGGAACCTCTGCATGTGTCTGCTCTACATCAGTCTGAGGCTCCTCCTCCTTAGGAACCAATAGTTCCTCCATAGCATGTAGTTGGAGCTCCCTCTCAAGGGAAACTCGCATGGACTTCTGCTCATCAAACTTGAGATCTTTGTGAACCACTGTCCTCTGACTGGTAGGCAAGTACACCCGATAGTTGTGAGGTGTATTAGTGTACCCCACAAATATCCCCAACTCTTTTGTCAGCTAAAGCTTCTTCCGTGCATCCTTTGTCACATGGAAATATACTGATGAGCTAAAAATCCTGAAGTGACCCACATCTGGTCTCTTACCGGAGAAATCTTCCCCTGGTGTCTTCATCCCAAGTATGTGATGCAGGCTTCTATTCTGCAAATAAACCGTTGTGTTGCATGCCTCAGTCAACAAGTGAAGTGGTATGCCTTGGTCATGCAGCATTGCCTGTGCTGCCCCTACAATAGTTCTGTTGTTCCTCTTGGCCACCCCATTCTGTTGTGGGTTATGAGGTGCCATCAACTCTCATTTAATTCCTTCCACTGCACAGAAGTCCTTAAACTCTTGAGAGACATATTCTCCACCATTGTTGCTTCTCAAGGCCTTGATCTTCTTCCCTGACTCTTTCTCGACCAAAGCTTTGAACTCACAAAACTTTGTGAAAGTTTGGTCCTTCTTCTACGTGAAATAAATCTAGCATTTACAAGAATAATCATCAATGAAAATCACATAATACCTTTGCTTCATTGTGGATGCCATCGAGAATGGTCCACACAAATCAGTATGAACTTGCTCTAAGATAGCTTCTACTCCACTATCTTGATCATGAAAGGAAGACTTGGTGTACTTTCGCAAGGTACAACCTTTGCATGTCTCAACTTGATCAAGTTTACCTTTGGGAAGTCCTGTAGATATCTGTTGCATTATCTTCAAATCCCCATGATGAAAATGACCCAACCACTTGTGCCACAACTTGCCAATGTCTTGGCTTTGCACCAATTATGCTTTCGTACTCAATGTTGCACAATCATCTACCTCTACTTTATAGAGATTCTTCACCCGAATCCCTATCTTCTTGGTCTGACCCATGGCTATGTGTCTTAGGAATGCCTTTCCTTTACTGAAGACAACATCTTAGCCTTTATCCTCTAACATCGCAATAGATACCAAGTTCTTCTTCAGTCCTGGCACATACATCACATCTGTCAAGGTGAGAGGAGCTCCATGCTCCCTCTGAAAAGAAATTGTGCCCACCCCTAAAACACTATACCTTTCATCGTCACCCATCTCTATGCACATCTTGAGGTCTTTCTCCTCCAAGGCACTGAATAAATTTTTATCACCGGTCATGTGGAATGAGGCTCCACTGTCAAAATACCAGACACAACCCATCATCGATGACACCATGCATGCGATGAGGGTAAATTCCATTTTGAACTGAGAGGCTAATGCCTCACCTTCCGATCCTTCCGAGGATCCCTTCTTGGACTTCTTCGATGGGAAATTAGTTGCATAATGTCCCATCTTGTGACAATTAAAGCATCTTACTTTAGACATATCACCCTTGTTCCCTCCATGAGAAGAATTCGATTTGAAATGGGAAGCCTTCCCCTTCCCTTTCCTTGCCTTACTTGCTAAGGCCAGATTTTCTTCATCATCATTCTTGGATGAAGAACCATCTCGTGTGCTCCTCCTGATCTCCTCCTGCATAAGATCTAACCACAGTCATTCCCAATCCGGCAATTTCTCCCTTCCATTCACAAAGTCCTGGTACCTATTCCAACTCTTTGGAAGGCCAAGGAGAGCGAGGCTCACCATATCATCATCGGAAGTAGTTATTCCCACACTGCCAAGCTCATCTCTGCAGGTGGTGAGCTTGTTCAGATATGTGGAAATAGTATCGCCCTTCTCCATCTTGATTCTTCAAAGCTTATCCTTGAGCGCCAATTTCCTCTAGTTGCTACTGTTCTAGTAGAGGTCCTTCAATTTATTCCACATTGAAAATGGAGTATCCTTCCCATGGAGACTCGAGACAATATGGTCTCGAACTCCCTCAAGGATGATTTGTCTCACCTTCACCACACACTTCTTCCACTCAGCCAACTCTTGTGCATTAGTTGAAGCTGGCTTTGGGATTTCTTGATCAATGAATTCCTTCAAGCCATTGTCTTCTAATACAGCCTCCATTCTATCTTTCCATGCTATGTAATTCGAGTTACCTTCCAAGGCATACTCGAGTCTCAAGCCATAGAATGCCATTGGCCAACCTTAAAGTATGATATGAATTCAATTTGCACCTGCAACCCCAAACTTCAAACTTCGAATTCTCTTCTCAGTATACTATTCACAGCTCTGATACCATGTAAAAAATATGTGATAGGTTAACTCGATAATGCAATATAAATCAAAGCAGAATACTATAACCTACTTCTACTATCAATTTGCGGAAGCTTAAAGATCGAGTTGAACAATATAACCAGAAGAAGAAGAATCAATGGCACAATACACATGAAAATAATTTGGGGAAAGTCTCAGATAAAAACCCCACACTATTGTATTATCATACATGGTGGAAATACATAGGAATTATACAAATCCTTAGCTCTCATGGCTAGCCAGCTCTCAGTACAATCCTCACAGATGCTCACAGGCAATCTTAGCTTCTCTCCAGCCTTCCTCTCTACCCTCCAAGCTCCTATTTCCTTGTGTTGTTCCTTGTGGATGATTAGCCTATTACCAAGTGGAATAACCAGCCTTCAAAACTGTGCAATCCTCAAGGATGAATCCTTGACTGCATGCATGAGTTTTTCTCCATGAGAAAACACATGCAACTGATAGTACACTGTCCTTGAACATTAATCTCAACTGGGTCTTTCTTAGAATATACATGCATGAGTTTCTGATGAGGGAATCTTCAGTTAACTGGAGTAGCACTAGTTGAGTGCATTAATGCATCAACTGACTGTTAACTCACTATTAGTTCCTCAAATAGTTTGGAACTAATTTAACTAGACTTAACTCAGTAAACCGAGTTAACTAATTACAACTCAAATATAACTCAATCTTATCCCCTTAATTTAAGGGGGAACTCTTGCATGACTTCAGAAAGACTTCTAACTTGAATTTTTCCAACTAATTAATTTACAATTAATTAATTAATTAATTCCAAGTAGCTGTTAAGACTAAGTTCGATTTTAATTCACAATTTAATTCAAGGAAAAATAAAATTGGAATATTCTTGTTGCCATATTTCAACACTCCCCTTCCCCACTAATGTCACAAGGGTGGGTTTGCACTATGGTATTATAACCATTGATCTCCCTGATAAAATCTCCATTATCCTTAAGTTAATATCACCTCTACTGATCATAAGGCTGTCTTCCATTGTGGTGGACACACAGTGACTGGCCTTTGACCTTTTGACCCCAACTCAGAGGTCGACTTGAAGTCCTGTAGGAAACTGCTTCTTCTGCCCTATTTGGCCTTACTGTTGACCATCTGACCCTAACTTGGAGGTTGGCTTGACCTACCTCTGCAACATGTTAACATGGTGATGGGGCCTGACATGATTCATGTCTACATTATTTGGGTCTTAGGCTCTCATCCTTGCCAAGTTCCCCTGACATTATGTATCATGGGCATATGGATTGCACATAGATTTTAGGGCTTAAGCTTCTGACTCCATGTAATGGGTGCAATGTATTATATTTTTCCCACCTTTAACACATTTGACTTACCAAGAAATTTATATCCATAAAACAATTGTTTAGCCTAGTTATGGCACTATATGATTTTCCTTCGAACACATAATATTTATGTTTATAACATCATGGGAGGTTCAATTGTGGCACTGTATGGACTGTATGATATCAACAGTCCAACATAATGCATTATGCAGAAATATTAAATAGAAGTGTTATTTTAGATCTAATGATGCCATGTCTTTCCAAATACATTCAGACAATAGTACTCAAGGAGATCTTCTAGATGCAAAGGAATTTAGTCATAGTAGGGTAGGTTGTTGGGTTATTTATTGAATCGATTTCTTTGAGGGGGTTCCTTCTATTGGATGTGGAGCCTGATTATCTTCCTGATTCATAGGTCTTGTTTTAGTCGCGTTTGGATCCCAATCCCTGATGAGGGAGTGTTGGGGAGCTTGCCCCGCCCCCCCCCCCCCCCCCCCCCCCCCAACTATTGTTGCCTGGGGGGTTTGAGGGCAATGCTCCTTAAGCTAAAAATAGATGAAAAGTTTCCTTGTAAAATATTGTAATTTCGTAGTCAATCTAGTTCGTTCATTAGGCAGATAATCTTACAGTAGAAGTTATATTAATTTAGGGTTTTTTCCCTAGAAGGCAACCCTTGATTTACATGAGGGAATTTTATTGCAGTTGTTTATTATTATCCTAAGAGAGAAAGAGAGAGGAGGTTGTGTGAGAGAAAATAGGAAATTACAACGCATCTACTGTAGGTTCTATCTTTTCATTTTGCTGGATAATATAAAAGGAAGGAATGGATATTTCTTCGTGGATGTAGCCCAAATTGGGTGAACCACATATATTTGTGTCTCTCTTGTTCTATGCATTTTTGTATTTGTGTTTTTGAAATATTTTTTATATTTCATTGCTTTGTTAATTAATTTCTAACAAGTGGTATCATAGCCAAAGGCTTATTTGGTTGATAAATTCGCTGGAGAGAAGGGTTCCTGGTTCAAGTGGGAGCAATGACAGAAAATGGTAGGTTTAGGGTCGAGAAATTTAATATCCAAAACTACCAGTTGTGGAAGATGTAGATGGAATATTATCTATATCAGAAATATTTGTACCTACCATTGAGTGGAAAGTCAAAGAAGTCGATGAGTATGACAAACACATAATGGGAGATTCTCGACAGAAAGGAAGTAGGAACAATATGGTTGTGTCTAGCAGTGTTAGTGGCATTCAACATTTCAAAGGAAACAACAACAAAAGGTTTAATGATGGCATTGGCCAAACTATATGAAAAACCCTTGGCCTAAAATAAGGTATTTCTTATGAATCTCCTATTTAATATGAAGATGTAAGAAGGTGGATATGTTGTTGATCATTTAAATGAGTTTAATATGGTTATCAATCAGTTAAGTTTTGTAGGGGTAAATTTTGATGATGAAGTTAGGGCTCTAATGTTTTTGTGCTCATTACCAGAAAGTTGGAATGGTTTAGTTATGGCCATTAGTAACTTTGTCTCTAGATCTAGTACTTTAAAGTTTGATGATGTTGTTGGTGCCATCCTTAGCGAGGAAATGCAATGGAAAAGCTCCAGTGAGACATAAAGTAATGCTTTGACTGCAAATACTATGGGAAGAAAAATGGAAAGAGGAAGGAGCCCAGGAAATTGCAGTAAATAAAGAAAAGGAAGATCCAAATCCAAATCAAGGACAGTGTGCTAGAAATGTGGGAAGAAAGGGCACTTGAATAAAGACTGTAAATCTCATAAGGGAAAAGAGGAGATGGACAATAAGAGAACAATCATGAAGCGAATGTGTCAGGTGATGTGTTGAAAGATGCTTTGATTATTTCATTAGAGAATATTATTGATGCCTCGGTGGTAAATTCAAAGGCCTCATCCATGCCACACCTAATAGGAATCATTTTCATGACTATGTTCAAGGAGATATTGGACAAGTTCGTCTAGGTGATGATAAACCCTGTAAAATCGTTGGAATGGGTAAGGTTTTTATAAAGAAACAAATGGAATCCAATGGCTATTGAAAGAGGTAAGGCATGTTCCAAATCTGAAGAAAAATCTAATTTCAACAGGGCAGTTGGGAGGTGAAGGTTTTGTAACTACTTTTACAGAAAAAACTTGGAAGGTCACTAAAGGAGCCTTAGTAATAGCCAAAGGAGAAAAGGTTGGTACATTGTATTTATGCAATAGTATTTCTAATTATGTTAATTCTTTAACCTCAACATGAGTAGATACAACACATTGGCATTATAGGCTCGAGCACATGAGTGAGAAGGGGATGCAGATTCTTCACTCAAGAAATTTGTTGTCAAGTCTAAAGCATGTTGATTTGGATTTCTGTGAAGATTGTGTTTATGGAAAACAAAAGAGAGTCATATTGATTAGAGTTGGGAAGGAAAATAAGAGAAACAAAATAGAGCTTGTGCACACAGATGTATGGGAACGTGCTCAAGTATCATCTCTCGGTGGCTCTCGCTATTATGTTACTTTTATTGATCATGCAACTAGGAAAACCTAGATTTATTGTATTCGAAATAAATCTAATGTAACTGACACTTTAAAGAAATTGAAAGCATTGGTTGAGAATGAGACGGGAAAGAAGTTGAAGTGTCTTGGATTAGACAATGGAGGTGAATACTACAACAAAGAGTTTGATAACTATTTTTCATAGCATGGAATTCACAGAGAGAAGATAGTTCTAGGAACACCATAGGAAAATGGTGTATTAGAAAGGATGAACATGAAAATCATGGAGCATGCAAGGTGCATGAGATTGCATGTAGGATTTCCCTTACAATTTTGGGTAGATGTTATAGATACTGCTATTTATCTAATAAATAGAGGGCCTTCAAGTTCCTTTGATGGTGGTGTTCTAGAGGAGCCATGGACAAGTAACAAGGTAAACTACTCAGTTTTAAATATTTTTGGTTATGAAGCCATTGTCCACATCAATAAACAAAATAGAAAAACCTTGAGGAAAAATCAAAGAAATGTACCTTTATTAGATATGGTGTAAATGATTTTGGTTATCGCTTATATGATTATGAAAATCACAAAATCATTAGGAGAAGAGATGTCATATTCAATGAAAAGGTCTTGTATAAGGATCAAATGCGGGGAAAGAAATAGGAAAAAGAAAACAAATAATACACAATACTTAATGAGATCACATAAAAAGTAAAGGTGCCTAAAAATCATAATGATCAACAACCACAACAACAACAGACACCTCAAACACCTGAAAGTGGTGTTAGAAGATCTACCAGGATAATTAGACCCCCTGAATGATACTCTACTTTGTTATATTATGTATTGTTGACTAATTTTGGTGACCTGGAAAGATATGAAGAAGAAATGAAGGCGGAAACTAGGAAGAAGTGGGAGCAAGCGATGGAAGAAGAGATGGACTCCTTGATGCATAACTAGACTTGGGACTTAGTCAAGTTGCCTGCAAGTAAAACAACATTGCAGAATAAATGGGTTTATAGGTTGAAGGAAGAATATGGAGGTAAAAAGAGATATGAGGCTAGACTTGTGGTGAAGGATTTTTCACAAAAGAAAGGTATAGACTTTGATGACATTTTTTCTCCTGTTGTTAAAATGACTTTAATTGAAACTATTTTAAGTCTAGTGGCAACAAAATATTTGAATCTTGAGCAGATAGATGTATAGAAAACATTTCTCCATGGGGATTTGGAGGAAGAAATATATATGAAGCAACCATAAGGGTATGAGGTCATTAGGAAGGATAAGTTAGTGTGAAAATTGAAGAAGATCTTGTATGGATTAAAAAAGACTCCAAGGCAGTGGTATCTAAAATTTGACAGGTTAATGTTTGAATAAGTTTATACTAGATGTCACTTTGACCATTATATTCATATTAAAAAAAAATTATGGCAACTATATTATATTGTTATTGTATGTAGATGACATGCTTGTTGGAGAGTCTAACATATAGGAAATAAATGTGCTCAAAGAAAAATCAGCAAATTCATTTGCAATGAAGGATTTAGGTGCTGCAAAAAAAGTCCTTGGCATGAGAATAACTAGAGATAGGAAAAGTCACAAATTAACATTGTCTTAGAGTGAGTACATAGAAAAGGTGTTGGAAAGATTTAATATACATAATGAAATTCCACTTAGTACACCTTTGGCTAGCCATTTCAAATGAAGTAAGGAGATGTGTCCCAAGACTCAGGAAGATATGGATTATATGTGTAGAGTTCCATATGCATCAACGGTTGGAAGCTTAATGTATGTAATGGTCTGCACAAGGCCTAATACTACACATGCAGTGGGAGTGTAAGCGGGTTTATGAACAATCTAGGAAAAGAGCATTGGATAGCAGTAAAGTGGATTCTTAGGTATTTGAGAGGTACGACAAATCTTCTGCTTTGTTGGGGTGGGACCAGACAGGTTGAGCGCAGGCCTTAAAAGTTTGCTTTGGACTACTACTGAATATCAGTAAAACCTTCTCATTTCACGATCCACACCACCCCATTCAACAAAGTTTCTTATGATAGAAGCCCCCTTTCCAAGTCAACAGACCTATAGAGGTAGGTGTTGTATCCCCATTTCCTCCCTACACGAAAGAAACTTCTTATTAGATCGGCAAGGACTCTCCTTGCTGGGTGGCTTGTATCTCACTCAATGGAGCGAGGTTTGATATAAAAAGGTGGATTTTTAGTAAGTAAGACTGAAAAGCTGACAGCGGAAAGGGTTTTTAATACGTAGAGAAGAAACTCGACCAAACCCCCTCCCCTGGTTTCAAGCTTCAATGCCGGGACTCGACCTGCTGTTGGACGGGTTCAAGCTTCATTATACCTCTCCCTTATGGTCGAGCACCTAAAGTTCCTCCAAACAGCAATATTTTAGGAATATATTCGAACTCAATCACAGGCGGGGCATCTTGCCTCGCGAGTGGACTCGAATAGATCTTTGCCTGTCGATCCATCAGATACATATTCACAACCGACGACATTTTTCTGATAAGCGGCTTGGCTTCATGCTGGTATGCTTGTCTTCCTTGCCTGCTCGCTTCCTTCTTCTAGCAGTCTCCCTACTTTTGGATAGAGGGAGGTCGAGCGTCCACAGCTAGCCAATTGTATACCGATCCTCATCTCATGAAGGCAAACCAACGGAGACAGACCAATATCGTACATCTTGGATCGTACATCTTGGATTGAATAGTCCAACCTAGTCAAGGTATAGGTAGTTGCAGTTCCCACTTGAAAGGCCACAGCCAAATGTTTCTAGAGTTTATATAAGACATATGCAAGAGTGCCTATCCGTGTAGTTGCTTCCTATGCGATATGCCTTATTTTTTGATCCGATCCTCTGTTAGTTCCTCCTCCTCTGTTCGATCTGATCCCCTCTCCTGTTCGCTGGATGATTTACCTTCCCTTCTCCTTCCCCTTATCCTGCCCTTAGCTCCGTGGCTTTAGTTGCCTGTTACATAGGCTATGCCTAGGTATATGCACTGGTCGCTCCTGGTTCTAAATCTCGACCTGGAACTGGAAGGGGTGCTTTGAGCTTATCTCCTGCGACTATATACTTTGCTCTTGGTGCTGCTTATTATACTCGGTAAACTCCTGATCTGCTGGATGTCTCGATAAACCAGATCACTGGCACCTATAAGGACACTGCTTAGCCATGGGACGCCTCTGCTACCTTCTACGCTATTCACTTTGCTTTTGCGGGTGCTTCCGCTATAACTGGAGGAATTGAATCTGCACCTATATATGCACCTGGTCTTGCTCTTACCTTGGCTTCTTCCTTTTATGCTGGTATATAAACTGGAAAAACGAATTCCGCTGCAACCTATACTGTATACGCCCCCGCCTCCCTTTATATGGTAAATTGCATAGCTAGCGCGGTTCCCATTATCAAAACCCATTTTCATTTAGCCCCGTATGGATTCAAGATAAGGTGCCCCCACCTCTGCTTTCTGCTTCTTTCTACCCCGTACCCCTGTCCTTGTTTCCTCCGCTGTAGTTTTGATCGGGTGCTGGAACTAGTTACGGATATGTGGGTTCTGGCTCAAGATCTACTGGTGCTCAAACCACACTACTTATGTCTACGCTTTTGCCTACCCTATACTGCTAGTGTTTTTTCATAACCTCGCTCAAGTGCTTTCCTCCATATAAAGAAAACGTTCTTTCCTGAGTGGGTGAAACTATCTTATCTAACTGACTTACCAAGATATTATATATGGTCCACCACCATTCTGAAATGGCCACCCTCCTAAGAACTATTTCCTCCCTCACACTAGTCTCCGAGTAACCCCCATCTTGTAGTCTCTCTACATTCCACAACCTACTAGCACCATACGAACCCACTCCCCATGGTGTAGCAAAATTCATCTACCAAGTTTCATGGAGTAAATGGCAGCAATCCCTCACCATCGGAATAGTGAGTGACCCCTATAAAGGAGTAGGGGCGATGGCGGCCTTAACAGTCGAGCCGATGGCGGCCTTATTAGTCGAGCGTGCTACGCACCCTGCCGGTCCTCACCATATGAATAGTGAGTGACTCCGTCCCTGTGAGTTTGTATCAGTGGCTGAAGAGACTTGCAGAATACCCTGAGTATAGGGCCCAACAAGAGAGGACTATTCAATGGACTTGGACTGTTTCGAACCTTGCTACATTGCAACAGGTAGATCATCAAATCACGTGAGCTATAGATTTTGAGGTAGAGAATATTGTGGATGCATTCATTCATTATATACGTAATTACGTCATTCGAGATATGTCATTTTGCGCATCCCCAAAGGGCCAAATTAGGCTATTTCTTAGGTCTACGCAGGTTCCCCAGCTTGGGCGTGTCAAGTAGCCGTAAAACACACGCAAATGTTCAATTTACTTATTGGGTGGGGGGGCTTTTGGTCGAGCCTGCTGTCGCATCCTCTCCCTCTCCTCTCCCTCTCCTCTCCCTTATGGTCGAGTACCTAAAGGTTCAATTTACTTATTGGGTGGGGGGGGCTATGGTCGAGCCTGCTTACGCATCCTTAACAGTCGAGTACCTAAAGGTCCTTATGGTCGAGTACCTAAAGGTGATGGCGGCCTTAACAGTCGAGCCTGCTTGCGCATCCTCTCCCTCTCCCTTATGGTCGAGTACCTAAAGGTCCTATGGTCGAGCACCTCCGGTCCTTATTAGTCGAGCGTGCTTACGCACCCTAAAGGTCCTCTCCTTATCAGTCGAGCCTGCTTACGCATCCTTGAAAACGAAATTCCACTCTCGATGCATGCCTCTGGAAAACTACCGCAACATAGGCTGGCATAGGCTGGCTTATGAGCTTGCTATCGAGTCTTGTACGCCCGAAGCAAGGGTGAGGTACGTTAGTGACTCGACTAACAGGAGAGGTACGTTAGTGACTCGACCGTAAGGGAGAGGTACGTTAGTGACTCGACTAACAGGAGAGGAACGAACGCTCGACTAATAAGGATGCGTAAGCAGGCTCGACTGTTAAGGCCGCCATCACCTTTAGGTGCTCGACCAAGAGGGAGAGGAGAGGAACGTAGTGCTTGCTTGACGTTAGGAAAGCAAGGAACGAAGTAGCTTGTCCGCATCGGGCAAGGTCCGGCAGGGCTTGCTTGACGTTAGGAAAGCAAGGAACTGACTGAACCTAAACTACCACATGCTCATATATAACAATGACTGGTCTTTCTTCTCTCTCTCTAGCTTGGTGACCGGGCCGTCTTCCTGAAGAGGTAACCCCTTTCAAAGATAACCGGAGGAGCACCACAAGGTATGTGTTTACTGTAGGTGGAACAACTGTCAATTGGGTTTCAAAATTGAAAAATATTTTTGCACTTTCAACAACAGAAGACGAGTACATTGCTACTACAGAGGCTAGTAAAGAAATGATTTGGTTAGAAAGGTTTATGGATGAATTGGGAAAGAAGAAAGAGATGAGAAGGTTATACAGTGACAACCAGAGTGTCATTCATCTTGCAAAGAACTCAACATTTCATTCCAAGACTAAAAATATACAACTCAAGTACCATTTCATACTGTTAGTTTTGGAATATGGACAGCTAAAGCTGGAAAACATACACACTAGCCAGAATCCTATAGATATGTTAACAAAAGTTGCAACCAGAGAGAAACTAAGATTGTGCACAGTTTCAATTAGCCTTCAAGAATGATGATGAAGATGAGAAACAACCAAGTCCAAAGTGGAAGAATTGTCCAGAAAGTGAAGAAACGATAGAGTTGATATAATCAATCTCCATGTGGGAGTTTCTTGGATGTGGAGCCTGATTATCTTCCTCATTCAGAGGTCTTGTTTCAACCATGTTTGGATCCCAATCCCCGATGGGGTGTGGGGGGGCTTCACCCCCCCATTACTACCTGGGGGGTCCAGGAGGGGGAGACTGCATGTTTTTAACTCCCCTTGGTGGGGGTTCAGGGGTAGTGTCACCAAAGCTAAAAATAGATGAAAATTTGCCTTGTAAAATATTGTAATTTTTTAGTCAATCTAGGTTGTTAATTAGGTAGATGATCTAACAATAGAAGTTATATTAATTTAGTGTTTTTTTCCCTAGAAGGAAACCCTCGATTTATATGATGGAATTGTATTACGGCTGTGTATTATTATTCTGAGTGAGAAAGAGAGACGAGACTATGTGAAAGCGAAGAGGAAATTACAACGAATCTATTGGAGGTTGTATCTCTTCATTTTACTAGATGATATAAAAGGAAGGACTAGTTGTTTCTCCATGGACGTAGCCCAAATTGGGTGAACCATGTATATTTGTGTCTCTCTTGTTCTATGAATTTTTGTATTTGTTTTCTTTGCAATATTTTGTGTATTTCATTTCCCTGTTAATTAATTTCTAAAACCTTCTTGACTATAAATGAACAACCAATTTCTTGTTTCAAAGCTTTTCAATATTCAGAGTCATTCAATTGCATAGTACGTGCATCAAACTCCTAAAATTATAATTAAATAGAATGAGATTGGCCTCTACATTTTTCTGTCGAGGAGGAAGAATAACAATAGATATTGTTAAGGGTATGAGTCCTAGTATTAACCTTCTTTTAAGGATATGATTATTGTGGGTGAAACAACCACACAATCATTTATATAAACTTCGCCATTAACATGTGATATGTGCAGTTATAATATCTCACTATAACTTGAGTAATATAATGAGTGGGTTTCCTCTCTATACTCCACCCATTAATGCGGCTACTACATTAAAGAGACCAATTCTCCCAAAATAGAGGATATTCCATGGCTTATTAACCCATGTTTCATAAACACTACCGCATCGAGGAACATGTAGATAAGGCACTTATCAATGAGATATTGATCACATCATGTGTATAACTTCAATGTGAATAAAGTATTGCAAGGATCAACAATTATCTCTCAATAGTATGGACAACATACATTGGAGGCCAACCCTCCCAAAACATGAAACCTGCCAAGTTTAACAAACCCAAAGTCTATTATCCTCACAACATTCAAAACCATATAAAGGAGTACACATCAATGCGAAGCAGATCCCATCATGCATATGGAATAGAAGTCAGTATCATGCCAAATCTAGGGGGCATAAAATCAAGATATCTAAGTGTTGATGGTGCTAGACTCACCAACATTCAAAGGATCTCCCTGGTATGAAGTCCCAACTAGACCTCACAACGTTTGGTTTAGGAGTCCCATCCGGTATGATGGCTCGGTTGCCATTATCTTAAAGATATGCCTTAGCTCTTGCTTGTTAGCACATGAGAGTAGTTTTCTTTGTCTTCAAACAACGAGTTTCGTGTGCCTGGTGAGTGCTTAGTGTCGCTTGTGTCAAAGTTCTTTCACTACAGAGGGAGAAGGAGGAAGTGAGTCTCAGGTTGAAAGGGAATAGTCCCAACTCTACTAGAGACACACAACACAATAGGACATGCACAGCTCCGACGGATTAATCCACACAGATGCGGAAGTCACAAGCATAAGGTGAACAGGTAGCATGTACAACACCCAACGGAATAGTCCACACGAGTGTGACGAGTGTTATAACAAGTTTACAAGAATGAATATTTCGAGTGTCCGGCGGGATAGCCCACACGGGCTAGTCAACATTAATAACTAATACAACACATTTCCATTAGCATATGTATTAAACCAACTGAAATAGTTCAACTGCCTTAATACAGGTTAAAGAAACACGCATTACAAGCGTCCAAAGAATAGCCTTACAAACGAATACAATACATGTGTGAAAACATGCTTGCCTATTAACAGACTTCTGAATTAAACGAAAGTTCCAAGACACATCCATACACCATTACATCACTAACCCCGATAGCAAGGCATAGGATCCATTGCTCGCTCCTTGAAGAAATTATTACAAATGCTCAAGGCTATGTGGGAGGAGCCAAGGTGAAAATTCTTTTACATGTACAAATGAGGGGTATTTATAGCCAAGGGTAAAATTGACCCTTGTGACTATTCGACTTCCCTCATGACTGTTTGAATTACATGACTCTTCAACTTTACATGACCCTTTAGATTTACATGTGGGTCTTTTGGACTTCCACGTTACATTATATTGATTACAACAGTGTGGCTCACATTAGTGATGTGGAAAATATGACTCATGACATGACTCGACACAACAAAGCTAGTGTGTTCATGCTGCTGGTGGTGTGCATGTCGAGCTATAGTGCTACTGAGTGATGGATGTGCTCTTGGTGTATCATAGCTTCACCTCTGCATGGCAAGGTGTGCAGAGTCTTAGATGGTCTTGGTGTTTGCTTGATGTTGAATGTGCACTTCGCTCCTTCACTTGTACTTTGGAATGCTTCATGTGTTTGTCCTTTTGTGAACAAGTCTCCTTGCATGTGCTCCTTGTTCATCTCATTCATTGTCGTGCCATGTCTCATCCATGTACCTGTATCTACAATCACCCATGACGAGATGACGTCAAATCCAGAAATCTCCTAGTCTACCATGATGCATTGTCTTTCTCTTTCGGATGCAGGTGGTTGGGAGAAGGACAAGGATCCGCAACTGTGCAAGGAAAATTTCAAGTCGTGATGTGGGCTCTAGGCATTGTTCATCGAAACTGCACAGAGGTTACAGGGAGACTAAGATGGGAAATTTGGATCAACAGTGACTATCTGCGGGATCTGTCTTGGCTGGAGGGCAGATCTGCGCAATTTTTTTCAGGGAGACAGTGTAGGCAGCAGAGGGAGATTGGCAGTGAAAACTGCATAATTTCTCCAGGGAGCTGGAAATGGGCTACGGGATGCTGCTGGAAAAAAATTGTGCATTTTTTCTCAGGCGCTGGCCACGGGTTGCGGGAGGCTACTAGAAAAAAATGCGGAGAGCTGATATGTTGTCCTGCTGGACATCCTTGCGCAGTTTCTGAGCTAAGTGGGATGTTGTGCAGTTGAGAGACTACTGATGAAAGCTGCGCAATTTTCAAGAGGAGAAGCAGGTCGGCTGACAGGGTGATTGGCTGAAAAAACTATGCATTTTTTTAGTCCAGTGCAATGACAGGCAGCGGGTGTCTATCCGACATTTCTACGCAGTTTCTTCAGGCAATGGAAGTGAGAATGCTTGGAAACAACACAATTTTTTGGAGGAGTGAGGCCCGGGCTCACTAGCCGATCAAACTCTCTGGTTGAATAGCTGGAGGCTTGGTTGATTTTCTTGCGGGAAGTGCAGATTGAGATGGCTTGCTGGGAAACTCCTGCATTGTTCTAGGTGACAGTTAGTCGAGCTGATTCCAGGATTGCACAGCGCAGACTGCCTAGGAGGCAGCCTCAATCTCTATGCCATTTTGGGCAATAGTACATGTTCACTGAGGGCTAAAACTGCACAAAGCAACTTAGCAGATGTCTGGCTGTTAGGGTTGGTATGGTTGACATAGCTTCAGCAAAATGAATAAGTGTGTGAATGAGTGACTTCGTACATGAATGACCTTGTGAACACACACTCAACATGACTTGATGACAAGACACCTCAAACCATCAAGACAACATACAGTCAGTGTGAAGACCAACAATGCGAGCGACAAGCACGCCACTTGTGATAGATCGTTGAACGATTGTGACAAAACTTGCGTGAAAGTGCATACAACTTCGTGTGTGAGTGCAACAGATGATTACATAGCAAATACAACTTGTACACATGAAGAAAGACCTTGTGCATGGCCAAAACATGACTAAAAGCATGACATTATGACCAACATGCAAAAAGATGTCTGATGAACGGTCAAGCGAGGAGGGTGCAAAGACTCAACATGGGCTCACAGGATGAGCCCCAGTGCTTGCAAATGTAGAAATTCTTACTGTAGATTAAACTGAATATGAAATTTACTAAAGAAAAATACTTAATTTACTTCTACAATCAAACTTGCGGAAGCTTAATCGATTTTGAGCAAGATCAACCAGAACACATATAACAGAGAAGAAGATTCAATCACACATGAAACACAGAAGAATACTCTGGGGAAAGCCTCAGCTAAAAACCCCGCTATATGTATTATCATACAAGTGGAAATATCTCAGGATTACACAAAGCTTTAGCTCATAAGCTATCCAGCACTCAGTACAATCCCTCCCTGTTGCTCATAGACAGAATAGACAACACATATGCCTTCCTTCAGTCCTCCAAGCCTCCTATTTCCTTGCGCAGTTTCTCCTAGGTCCTCCAGCCACCACCTATGTGATTCTCACCTCACACACTGCACTGACCTCTATAGTAACTGCGCAATCCTGAAGGAATGAATTCCTTCTACATGCAAGAGATATTCACATGGGAATATTCTAGCAATTGATAGTACACTGCCCCTTCCTTTAATATCAACCGGGTCTCTATCTGAACTGACATGCATGAGTTATTTATGAGAGAATATTCAGTTATCTGGAGAACACTAGTTGCATGCATGCATGCATTAACTAACTGAACTCATAATTAGTTCCATAAACTGTTTGGAACTAATTTAACTGGACTTAACTCAGTTAACTGAGCTAACTAATTACAACTCAAATACAACTCATCCTTATCTCCTTAATTAACGGATAACTTCCTCAATCAAAGGGATAACTATTGCATGTCTTCACAAAGACTTCATGTTTGATTTTCTCCAACTAATTAACTCAAGATGAATTAATTAATTATTTTTCAAACAGCTACTAAGACTAAATTCGAATTTTAATTCTCAATTTTAATTCAGGGACTAATTGAAATTCGAATATATCCTGAAATTTTATCTATAGCAATGTTATTTTTAGCATTTCTTGTTGCTATTTTCAACACTCCCTCTCAACAAGAAAGGGATTATCTATCACCCCGATCTTGTCTCTGTGGAACTCGAATTTTCACTTTGACAATGCCTTAGTCAAAATGTTAGCATCCTGCTCCTTGGTCGAAACATACTGCAACAACATGATCCTCCTCGCCACACAGTCTCTGAGATGATGATACCAAATGTCGATATGCTTGGACCTGTCATGAAATATTGGATTCTCAGAGAGTTTGATACAACTCTGATTATCATAGTAGATCACTGTTGGATCCATCCTCTGATAAAACAAACCAACTAGAATTTCCAGCATCCAAATGGCCTCATATGTTGCTTGACTAGCAGCCATGTACTGAGCCTCTGCTAAGCTAAGTGCAATTGACCTCTATTTCCTGCTTTACCAAGAAACTGCAGCTGAACCAAGGTTGAAAATTCCTCCTGATGTGCTCTTCCGATCTGATGGACTCCCTACCCAATCTGCATCTATAAAGCCCTGTAGCTTCACTTCCTCTGACCGTCTGTACCATAATCCAAATTGAGATGTGCCTTTGAGGTATCTCAAAACATGCTTTGTTGCCTTCCAAAACAGCTTGGTAGGTTGAACCATAGCTTGACTCAGCTGGTTCACTGCAAAGCACAAATCTGGTTGTGTGTTCACTAAATACATCAATGAACCCACAAGCTACCGATACACAGTAGCCTCTACTACCTCACCTGAAGTAGCATCCTCCTTCCTCCAGTTACCTGCTAGAGGAGTCTGCATGGGCTTGCACTTCTCCATGTGGAATCTCCTGAGTATCTCATTGGCATACTTTCCTTGAGACATAAACACTTCCCCATCCTTCTGCCACACTTCCATGCCTAGAAAGTAGTGCATGAGACCCATGTCTTTCATCTCGAACTCTCTTGAAAGGTCCTCCTTGCAAGACATGATCAACTGATCATCACCTGTCAATATCAGATCAACATAAAGAATAATGATCAACTGCTTACCTTCCACCATGATGTGGTACAAGTTCGCATCTGCTTCACTCTTTGTGAATCCCAACCTGGTGAAGTAGTTGTCAATCCTGGTGTACCAAGCACAAGATGCTTGCTTCAACCTGTACAAATCTCTCTTGAGTCGGCACACATGCGACTCACGATCGAAGGTCTCAAATCCTTCCAGCTGCTCTATGTACACCTCTACCTCAATCTTTCCATTGAGGAATGCATTCTTCACATCCATTTGATGGATCTTCCAACCCATCTGTGATGATTGTGCCAACATCGATCTGATATATGAGTACCTTGCTACAGGAGCAAAAGTCTCATCATAGTCGATCCCCTTGATCTGTGAGAAACCACAGGCAACAAACCTTGCCTTCTATTTCTCCACACTACCATCAGCAGCATGCTTTACCTTGTAAAGCCAACGGGAACTCACGACTGACTTGTTCTCTAGTCTTGGAACAACATGCCAAACACTATTCTAAATAATGGAGTCATACTCCTCCACCATAGCATCAACCCAAATCAGCTGCTGCACTGATTCCTCAAAGGAATATGGTTCGGTCTCTACACATTCCCCAACAAGGGCCATGTAACCAGTGTACCGCTCAGGTGACTTCCTCTGTCTTCGCTGAGAAGATGGTTCTCCCACATTCTCTCTCGCATCTGACAAAAATCTACCAGCTTCTCTCGTGTGCTTCCGCCCATCTCTGGAAGACTCTACATGAGTGTATGTCTCCACTCCTGAAACCTCTGCATGTTGCTGCTCCGCATCAGTCTAAAGCTCCTCCTCCTTAGGAACCAAAAGTTCCTCCTCTGCATGCATCTTGAGCTCCCTCTCAAGGGAAACTCACATGGCTTTCAGCTCATCGAACCTAAGATCTTTGCGAACCACTGTCCTCTGACTAGTAGGAAAATACACCCGATAGTTATAGGAGTATCAGTGTACCCCACAAGTATCCCCAACTCTGCTATCGACTCTAGCTTCTTCCAGGTATCATTGGTCACATGGCAATAAACCGATGAGCCAAAGATCCTGAAGTGACTCACATCTGGTCTCTTCCCGGAGAAAGCTTCCTCTAGTGTCTTCATCCCAAGTATGCGATGCGGGCTTCTATTCTGCAAGTAAACCATTGTGTTTCATGCCTCAGCCCACAAATGAAGTGGTAGGCCTTGGTCATGCAGCATCACCCAAGTTGCTCCCACAATCGTTTTGTTCTTCCTTTCGGCCACCCCATTCTACTGTGGGTTATGGGGTGTCGTCAACTCCCATTTAATTCCTTCTACTGCATACAAGTCCTTAAACTCTTGAGAGACATACTCTCCACCATTGTCGCTTCGCAAGGCCCTGATCTTCTTTCCTGATTCTTTCTCAACCAAGGCTTTGAACTCACAAAACCTTGAGAAGGTTTGATCCTTCTTCTAAATGAAATAGATCCAGCATCTACGAGAAAAATCATCAATGAAAAGAACAGAGTACCTTTGTTTAGCGATGGAGGCTGTCGAGAATAGTCCACACACATCTGTATGAACTCGCTCCAAGATTGCTTCAGCTCGACTGTCTCAATCCTGAAAGGAAGATTTTGCATACTTACCCAAGGTACAACCTTTGCGTGTGTTCACTTGCTCAAGTTTACCTTTGGGAAGTCCAGTAGAAATCTGCTGCATTATCTTCAAGGCCCCATGATGCAAGTGGCCCAACCTTCTATGCCATAACTCGCCAATATCTTGGCTTTGCACCAATTCTGCTTTGGAACTTAATGCAGCACAATCATCTAGCTCTAGATTGTAGAGATTCTTCACTCGAATCCCAATCCTCTTGGTCTAACCTGTGGCTATGTGTCTCAGCAATGCCTTTCCTTTATTGAAAACTACATCATAACCTTTGTCTTCCAACATCGTGACCGATACCAAGTTTTTCTTCAGTCCAGGCACATACTTTACATCAGTCAGGGTGAGAGGAGCTCCATGCTCCCTCTGAAACACAACTGTACCTTCACCTGAACCATGATACTTTCCATCATTGCACATCTTTGTGCGCATCTGGAGGTCCTTCTCCTCCAAGGTACTGAATAAACTCTTATCTCTAGTCATGTGGAATGAGGCTCCACTGTCCAGGTACCAAACACAACCCACCATCAATGAAACCATGCATGCAATGAGGGTAAAATCCAATTCGAACTATGAGGCCAGTGCCTCACCATCTGATCCTTTTGAGGATCCCTTCTTGGATTTCTTCTGTGGACAATTTGTTGCATAATGGCCCACCTCATGACAATTAAAGAATCGCACTTTATATTTGTCAATCTTCTTCCCAACATGGGAAGAACTTGATTTGGAATTGGAAGCCTTCCCTTTCCCTTTCCATGCCTTACTTGCTAAGGCTAGATTTTCTTCATCATCATGCTTTGATGAAGAACCATCTCTGGTGCTTCTCCTAATCTCCTCCTGCATCAGATCCGACCACAGTTGTTCCCAATCTGGCAGTTTCTCTCTTCCATTCACTGAGTCTTGGTAGCTATGCCAGCTCTTAGGAAGACCGAGGAGAGCAAGACTCACCATGTCATCATCGGCTATCATGATTCCTACACTTCCAAGCTCATCCTGCAGGTGGTGAGCTTGTTCATATATGTAGAGATCGTGTCGCCCTTTTCACACTTGATTTTCCGAAGCTTGTCCTTCAGCGCCAACTTCCTCTGGTCGTTATTGTTCTAATGTAGATCCTTCAATGTCTTCCACATTGAAAATGGTGTCTCCTTCCCATGGAGACTCAAGACAATATGGTCTCGAACTCCCTCCAAAAGAATCCTCCTCGCTCTCGCCACACATTTCTTCCATTCCGCCAATTCTTAGGCATTAGCTATTTCTGGCTTGGGGACTTCTTGATCAATGAATTCCTTCAAACCGTTGTCCTCTAATACTACTTCCATGTGATCCTTCCAGGCTATGTAATTTGAGTTGCCATCCAGGGCATACTCGAGTCTCAAGCCATTGAATGCCATTGGTGAACTTTGAGACGTGATAAGAAATCGATTATGTACCTACAATCAAGAACTTCAAAAATTTTAACTTCTCCCTTCTTTGTATATTGTTCTCTACTTTGATCACCTTTGCTCTGATACCATGTAGAAATTCTCACTGTAGATTAAACTGATTATGCAATGTACTAAAGAAAAATACTTAATCTACTTCTACAATCAAACTTGCGGAAGCTTAATCGATTTTGAACAAGACCAACCAGAACACATATAACAGAGAAAAAGACTCAATCACACATGAAACACAGAAGAATACTCTGGGGAAAGCCTCAGCTAAAAACCCCGCTATTTGTATTATCATACAAGTGGAAATATCTCAGGATTACACAAATCTTTAGCTCACAAGCTATCCAGCTCTCAGTACAATCCCTCACTGCTGCTCATAGATAGAATAGACAACACATATGCCTTCCTTCAGTCCTCCAAGCCTCCTATTTCCTTGCGCATTTTCTCCTGGGTCCTCCAGTTGCCACCTGTGTGATTCTCACCTCACACTGCTCTGACTTTTGTAGTAACTGCGCAATCCTAAAGGAATGAATTCCTTCTGCATGGAAGAGATATTCACATGGGAATATTCTAGCAACTGATAGTACATTGTCCCTTCCTTTAATCTCAACTGGGTCTCTATCTGAACTGACATGCATGAGATATTTATGAGAGAATATTCATTTATCTAGAGAACACTAGTTGCATGCATGCATGCATTAACTGATTGAACTCACAATTAGTTCCATAAAATGTTTGGAACTAATTTAATTGGACTTAACTCAGTTAACTGAGCTAACTAATTACAACTCAAACACAACTCATCCTTATCTCCTTAATTAAGGGATAACTTCCTCAATCAAAGGAATAACTGTTGCATGTCTTCACAAAGACTTCATGTTTGATATTCTCCAACTAATTAACTCAAGATGAATTAATTAATTATTTTTCTAATAGTTGTTGAGACTAGATTCGAATTTTAATTCTCAATTTTAATTCAGGGACTAATTAAAATTGGAATTTATCCTGAAATTCTATCTATAGCAATGCTACTTTTAGCATTTCTTGTTGCTATTTTCAACAGCAAACATTAAGGAAAAATCCAAGGAAGGCTCTGAAATTGGATGTAGGCCAAAATTTTGGAGGGTGTTGCAGCTGCTACAACACTAAGATTATGATATAGTGTCATAAATAACACAAAAATGAAAACGTTATTTAGGCCTAAACCTTGAGAAAGTGGAAATTTCGAAGCAATAACTTGGGCATACATTACTGGCAGAGTTATGAAGCAACCATATGAAATAAACATGTCAATAAGGACCAGAGAGGAAGAAATCATAGATTTTAGGCTTCTGCAATCTGCATTTCGTGTATTGATGTCTTTCGGAGTCATCGCATTCATATTTTATTGTATCGACGTTTCGAACCAACCTCTGTGGTTCATCATGAGGACCAGATGTGTGAAGAAGTCGGATAATGTTGGGGCAATAAATATAGGAAAAATGGGTTGGTAATGTAAGTAGCCGACAATTTTGATATTGTCAAGAAATGAATTTAGTTTAATTAATAATTATTATTATTAATTTTATTTTATTTTTTTTGAGGAAGAAATCATCAATATTGCTACTTAGAAACCTTGAACATTGCTAGCAAGAGTTTACAGTAATTCCAGGGCTATGTCTCTGCATATACTAACAAATTTTTCATGTTGATTATTGCAAGAACACAATAACAACATCCACACCCTTTTCCAACACTTATTAAACAATTCCAAAAACATATTAGTCAGTCATGGAAATAATCAAATTACAAACCATGTCTCATACATCAATGGCACCATTTCAAACCAGAAATGTAAATGGATATGTATTTTCATTGTTTCTTAAGAGCATTAGAAATAATTATCTCAAAAACTAATGGGAAATTAAGCTTAGGAAAAATAATCTCCACCCAACCATGGACAAGCTACAACTAGTGCTTACTTTCAAGTGTCACCCCTGAGGCAGATTCCAAAGACTGAGGGGTCTTTTGCTTGGGGATTAAACTCAATTGCTAATAAAAATAGGGAATCTAGAGGTTCTTCGACCTCCATCCACCAACTAACTTACAATAAACCAAGTGCATGGCGATTCTATGTTAGTTTTTGTAGCATTGAATGTGTTCTAGCCATGAAATTTGGTGGAGAGGCTAGAATACATGTATTCTCCAAAAACCAGAAATCGTTTCTGGAAATTCCACCTAGAGACGAATTAATTAAAATAATTAATCAATTTTTAATGTTTCCTAAGTCTAAACTTAGGGAATATTATTAATTAAAGGGTATTAATTAAGTCATGGTGAGAATCTTCTAGAAAAATACATGGATCAAGTTCTAGTTAATATTGGCCATCGATTAAGTTTTAACCATAGTCGTTGATGTCTCAATGAGAGATTATAAGAAGAAACTCGATGGGGCTTGGAGAAAACACACCAGCAATTCGATTTCACTCGCAGATCGAATTCCAGAGTAGCAGTGATGAGTTTCTGAAGAGATAGATAGTGAGCTCGAAGCAGTGAGAAAGGGGCAGGGATAGTAAGGTCAGAGGAAGTTTTTCCAGTTCCAATGAGTGAATTGCAGAGTGGTAGTAAGTGCCACAAAGAGGCAACACAGAGCCACGTAGAGGAAACACAGTGCTTCAGAGGGGATTCTGTATTTTGCTAGGGAGAAGCAGTGATTTAGTGCCAGAAGCTAGAGAGAGAGTTCAGAGGCTAGGATGATCCATCTTCCAAACACAGTGAATCAGATAGCGAGAGGGAAGAAGTTCCAAGTTGTTGGATGTAGTACTGTGTAGGCTGACGCAGTGACTGCATAGAGGTAGCAAAGAGTAGCTCAACTTGAGTCAAGGTTAGTGTCATATTTCCAGTGGGAGTGATATTTTCCTCACTAGATTTATTATCAGTCATTTCTCTTTATGGATTGCTATATTTGAGCATCCATAGTCTTGTACTGAGATTTAATACTACATAATTTTAAAAGCCTTAGTTGTTGCACCGATTTTCCCAAGTTGGGTTTCTCCAGGGACATTAGTCCAAAAATAATTGTGTATTTGTGTGTGTGTAAATCTATTCTTCCAACATTTTTATTACTTCTGCCGTATTTATTTTTTAAAGTTTGTAGTGTATTTAATTTGATATTTGTTGCAACAGACAAAAAGTTGTTTAATCGAATTAACAATTAGAAGAATTAACATCAGTTGTTGCAAAAATATTCAGAGTTAGCCGAATTTTCACATGGTATCAGAGAAAATACTATAAGCTAGAGAGCTCAATAGAAAAAGGAAAGAGGAATTTTGTAATCCTATGTAGGCAATAGTTCAAAACCCTCAGAGGCAGCATAGTTCCTTTGGCCAACATGGTCAATGTTTAAGGAAAAATTATTTCTCTGAGAGAGTCGATAAAGAATAAAATTTTCCAGATCCAATATTGCCAGAGGCAAAGGGAGCAACATTATTTTCCTTGCAGAGCATATCTTCACCTACGACACAATTATTTTGCAGCAAGTAGCTAGTGCAAAATAGTTTCAGGAGGAAGAAAGAGCACACACTGAGGGAATTCTTTCCTCCAGGAAGTTCTAGTCCAAAAGTTCGATTTTTCACTACAGAGCAGTAGTAGTTGTGAGCAGATTTTCACAGTCCAGTAGGGAGTGTATAGAGCCGACCAGCAATTGTGGGGAGGAGAAGAGGAGGAGTTCAATTTTTTACAAAGAAGGCATCAGCAGGGATGAGAGATCAGGATCGATTGGACATAGCCTCCAACTACGTGATCTAGAAGGCAAGAATTTCTTGTCTTCTAGATGAATACAATCTCAAAGCCTACATCGATAGCGTGGTAGTTGTACCCATGGATGCAGATCCTCTAAAGACCTATAAGAAGAAGATGGTGAAAGAAAAGAGGTTGATTCTCGATGGGGTTTGAGATCATGTGGTGTCTAACATAGATGGCAAAGATACTGCGAGGAAGATGTGGGAAGCTCTTGCTACACTATACCAGGGATCTTCTAAGCAACGAAAGATGTATTTTGACAAGAAGTTGAGATGTATAAGAATGCAGAAAGGGGAGTGCATAAACCCCTTCCTCACTAGGATTTAGGATGTCTGAGACCAGTTGTTTGTAGTAGGGTTAGCCCCCTAGCCTATAGAATTGGTTCGGTTAGCTCTAAAAAACGTTTCTGAAGACTGGAAGGTCTCCGTCTAGATTATTATAGGCAGAAACAAGTTACCAGAGTGGGATCAAATGTGGGTTGATTTGCAGGAGGAGGATATGAGGAAAGATTTGGTGAAGAGCACCATCAGTGGTAGTAGCAGCAACAGTGGGATGAAGCAAGTGAAAGAAGAGGAGAATGTGGTCCTCTCATCAAAGGGGTAGCAGTAGCAGTGCAGGAGGAAGAAGGACCTTTCAAAGGTCAAATGCTTTATATGTGGTGAGCTTGGCCACTACAACACTCAATGCCCTCTGAGAAAGAAGGACAAAGAGGAGAAGGAGGACCAGGAAGAAGCTCACAAGGAGATTGATAGGCTTTCCTCCTGTCACACGGAATCAGTCAAGGGTGCGGACACAGCTGACCTTCCTAGAAGTCTAAGACATTCTAATGACAAACAAAACAAACTGGAACTATCCTTCTCTAAACATACATTATGATATGAGAAATCAAGTGTTTCGTTCTTACCTCTGTCCAAACGCTGTTGTAGAAGTCCAAGCTTTGTTGATCCGGATGAGCTCCTCCCATTCTCCAAAACCTGCAATCACCAACAGTCAAACAATTAAATAGCACCTGATTATAACATAAAACAAAGCATATTCAACATATAGACCAAGGAGTACATGAAATAACCCATTAACAACAAGCTATTGAGAAGAATGGACCAATTTGCATTAAAGGTAATCAAAAGGAACCATTACAACCTAAGCCTTGGTGTTGTGCAAGCTCCTTCCAGGGTCCACAAGAGTCTTCCTCTACTTTGACAAAGCTCACCCACTTCCAAATAGAACAAGTAAGGGTGACAATCTCTCCTCACAAACTTCTAAATGGGAGTCCTAATTCCTGCAGCATTTACCCTTAGAAATCTATAGCTTTCAACCTTTTTCCTTCTGGCTCAATGCCTCTTTTTATAGTGCTCAAGAGGAAGTTAATCAGGTCCACCATCAATGGGATAGTCCCCTCTTTGGATGGGATCACTCCCTTATTGATGGGATAAGTTCCTCTTTGATAGGAGTGCATGAACCATCTGGAGGTGCTCAATATTCATCCAAGAACCTTCTAGAAAGCTCTAGAAGTGACCACAAGTAAGTTTTTGAAGATGAAACTCGCGCATTTTAACCTTTTCAGAGGGACGCACCTGCCCCTTTAGATACAGAGCGTCCTTGGACGCAGACCTTATGAACAAAAGGTGCGTACCCGCAGGCAAGGCTTGAGAGAACCGGCGTACCCAGAGATAAACATATTTTATAAGGACTTTCTCTCTTTCTTGGATTTTGACATGAATAGCAGAGGCATAAGACTTGCTCAAAAGGGTAGTATGACTGTTGATTGAGCCATACCGACTGTAAATAGCCATGGTGACATTTTTTAGTGTAACAGATTGCCCCCTAAAGTGCGAAGCCTGGAATAGATTAGGGTTTTGTATTATCTAGGAAGGGTGAAGCGCTTTATCATTTCGAGGATTATCTCGTGGAGAACCTGGTTGGAACCTGCAATTTTCAACACAAAATACATGGATAAGATTATATCATCACTGAGGTAGGCATTCCCATACTCAGATAAAAACTTTAACTAACAGACTAAACTACTCTGATACAGAAATGATCTTGTAGTACATCATAATCATAGACTTTTGTAGACACAGTATGGGCGCAGCCATCTGTTTATGATTAGTCTACTTAGATAATGAATACAAAACTCCTCGCAGCCTGGACGGTAAAGATTTGATCCAGGGTCTTCATTCCTACTTCTCGAATTCGTACGATTCTAGCCATGCGAATAAATGAGTTGATGTCGAACATGGTAGAAACCACTTGATTACCAGTCGATGATGTGAACTGTTAACAAGCGTGAGAGAGACCACCAGTAATGTCAATGGTTCTCAAAGTACCCAGTACAATCCATGAGATGTGAATGAATGAGTTGGTGTCGAACATTGCACGGAATCCTTCGATCAAAAGTCAATGATGTAAACTGACGTCAAAGGCGAGAAACCTGCCATTGATGCATGCAGACTTCAAGGCACTGACGATTTCTAAGTCATCTCTCTAGATAATGTGCTGATGTCGATAGAAAGAGACTCGTTGCAGGCAAGCCCACAACACGAAATCATTGTTCAAGTTGAAGAAATATTGCTTTAAGGACTGACTCAGGGATGGTCAAATGGATGACAAGTATTTTGCAGATGAAAGTTTTGTTTGCAGACCTTTTGAACACATAACGACACGACAGATGGTTTGGTGCTAAATAACTCAAAGTTAATCCCCGGAACCCGGTTAAAGACTTTCAAAAGTGGTTTGATTGACTGTGAGGTAAAAGATTTCCCAACCCAGGTGAATGAAAAGTGTCGTGTCCAAGAGTGGTAATAAAGTTTCTTTTGAGACAAAAGGTAACAAATAGACTCATTCTTCTCTCTTTTCCCCCACCATTTCTGGCAAGTACCTCTTTATTTTTAACAAGCTTGAGGAGGATAACATATGCTTGATTATAAGCTCATCCTTCGGATGAGTCCAACCCAGTTTTGATTCGAACCCTAGGAAGGAGTGGTTCGTTCCTATTTGTAATTGAACAGGTCCTTTACTGTGAAATGTTTAACGAGCCGAGTATAGGAGAAACTCGGCGTTTTTCAATTTTAGAGAGTCTTAAGAACTTAAGGAAACTCCAAGTTGAACTTTTTCGTAAATTTGTGTCCCTCAAGCCCGAAAAAGTATAAAATAATACCTGGGGGAACCGCTTGATCTTTTACGACCAAGGAGTACTTTCATAATTAGTGTCTTTGACCTGAAAAGTAAAAAGCGATCAAGGACACGTCGTTTTATTTCCAATATCGAATTTGAAACGACAAAAATCCGGCAATCTTTTCATGTTTTTTACGGTCAGAAAAGGGCTGTAAGAGGACCGTCTTTTAATTCTGTTTTAACGAGTGTAAAAGAAACGCTCGGCAATCTTTTCATGTTTTAGGAGTCTGAAAAGGGCTTAAAAGAGAACTCCAAGGTTTCACTTTTTCGTAAGTTTTAACGAGTTCGAAAAAGGGATAAAAATGTACTCATGATTTTCACTTTTTTGTAAGTTTTAACGAGTTAGAAAAAATGATAAAAATGTACTCGTATGGCCGACTTTCAATTTAATTTACGAGCAGGAAAAGACGGAAAGAACTCGGCATTTTCATTTGTTTTACGAGAATGAAAAATAGCAAAATAATCTCGGGATTTTCATGAGTTTAACAAGTCTTGAAAATAACCGAAATTGACTCGAGATAGGTTTCATTTTTACAGAAGCTTGAAACAGACAAAAACTATGCTCCAAAGTAGTTTCATTTTTACACAAGCTTGAAACAGAGAGAAAACTGTGCTTGATGCCCCCTAAGCGTAACTGCTAGAGCGCATTGCCCCCCAGCTTCATTTCATTCAACTAAGTACAAGCTGGATGGAATGAAGGTTCATGTACGAGATCGTTTGAAAAACTTGACCTAAAACTGTAAGAAAATTATGCAAAAAACTGAAATAACTAACCTAAATACTTAACATTTATGAGATCTAGTCAATCTCTCGACTCAAATAGAGGAGGATTTGTTTCATTTTTTAACGAGCTTGACACAGGAAAAGAACTATGCTCGAATTCGGTTTCATGTTTATGCAAGCTTGAAACGAAAAACTATGCTTGTTATAAGTTCGCATGCCCCCAGCATAATGACACAAAACGAGGTACATGCCCCCCAAGCTTCATTGCATTCAATGAGGTGGATGGAATGAAGCTTTACTTTCAAGATCTTGGAAAGACTTATGGGAGATGTTTCATTTTTTAGTGAGGTTGACACAGGAAAAGAACTATCCTCAAAACCCTTGTTTCATTTTTTAAACGAGCTTGACACAAGATAAGGAACTATGCTCATAACTACTCTACAATCTACCTAACAAAAACTCTACTCTAAAAACCTTGATTCATTTTTTAACGAGCTTGACACAAGACAAGGAACTATGCTCATAAAATCCTTGATTCATTTTTTAATGAGCTTGACACAAGACAAGGAACTATGCTCATGACTACTCTCTACAATCTACCTACTTAACCTACCCTTGTTTCATTTTTTAACGAGCTTGACACAAGACAAGGAACTATGCTCAAGAAGTTCGCATGCCCCCAGCATAACGATGCAAAGCGAGGTACATGCCCCCCAGGCTTCATTGCATTCAACCATATGGATGGAATGAAGGTTTACTTTCAATATTTAACTTGAAAAGGGAGTTGTTTCATTTTTAAGGAGGTTGACACAAGAAAAGAACTATCCTCATACCTGATTCATTTTTTAGCAAGGTTGACTCAGTAACAGGAACTGTCCTCATACCTGATTCATTTTTTAGCGAGGTTGACTCAGTAACAGGAACTATCCTCATACCTGATTCATTTTTTAACGAGGTTGACTCAGTAACAGGAACTATCCTCATACACCTACTTTCTACAATCTAGCTACATATCCTAAAACTACCTGATTCATTTTTTAATGAGGTTGACTCAGTAACAGGAACTTTCCTCAAACACCCTGTTTCATTTTTTAACGAGGTTGACACAGGAACAAAACTATCCTCGTAACTCCTTGTTTCATTTTTTAATGAGCTTGACACAAGACAAGGAACTATGCTCATGACGTCCAGTTTCATTTTTTAATGAGGTTGAGACGGGAAGAAACTATCCTCACTGACACTTGTTTCATTTTTTAACGAGGTTGACACAGGAAAAGGAACTGTCCTCGCACTCACTGATTCATTTTTTAACGAGGTCGACTCAGTAAAAGGAACTTTCCTCGGACTCCTTGTTTCATTTTTTAACGAGGTTGATACAAGAAAAAACTATCCTCGCACCCACTTATTCATTTTTTAACGAGGTTGACACAGTAAAAGGAACTTTCCTCACCACATTGATCATGGCTTCCAACTGGAAGAAAGACATGTCAATGGACACTCCTTGATCATGGCTTCCAAGAGGTCTTCATCAGAAGGAAGAATAGTTCTCTGGAAGGAACACATGTCAAGGGACTCAAAAGGGATAAGAACATCGTGTTCAAGTAATCCCATAGAGTTTTCCATGTCAATTACCGGATCTAAATCGACAATGAGAGGCTCACTTACATCGGTAACTGAAATCATGGGACCGGTTGCCACATAATTAACCCGTGGCAGGGTAGATACCACTATAGAATCAGGAACATTTAGGGGTGTTATATTATTGGTAGTTGAAACAAGACTAGGGAACGAAAGCTGGTCTACAGTCACAATATTGCCATTGTGGGGGAAAGACATCACGCGAAAGAGTGTCGATACGACAGCTTTCATTGCATAAACATAGTCTCGTCCAAGGAGTAAATTGAAATCCAAGGGACCTCGAACTACCATAAGATCAATACAAACAGTTTTACCTTCCAAGGTAATAGGAAACTAGGAAGGATCCCTAAAGGTTCACTAATGGTTCGGTTAAAAGCTTTCAGATTCTGCGTAATAGGCGCAAGCTTAGGGGAACCCAAAGCTTTCCAAACAGTTGAGGATAAAATACTAACAGAAGCACCTTCATCTACCTGAGTACGATGTATGTCCCTACCACCAGCCTTGACAATGATTTGGAAAGGGATGGAGGAAGGAAGACGAGGTTCTGTCAGTCTATTCCAATCAAAGGAAAAGACCTCAGTACTTGGAGGGGGTTCTGTAGAAACAGGTGAAATGCCCCCCGGCATAGAAGAATCTGATGTAACAAGAAGAACCTGAGCGGCATGAAGTTTACTCTCGAAAGGGAGAGTGTGATCGACCGAATGTGAAATTGAATCGACCACTTGATCAACTAAAGGATCATCAACCTGAGTGACATGAGTTTCACTCTCCAATGGAAGAGTGTGATTGACCGTACTTGAAATTTGATCAATCACTCCGTCAGTTGACGGTAGGTTGGGAGAAAGTTTACGGTAACCAGTTGGAAATTCTTGCTGTGGAACAGTAAGGTTTTCCAACAATTTCGAGGCTTCATCCATGTGAGGGCAAATGTGAGTTTGATGACTCCCTTTGCATAACTTACAAGGAAACCTAACTTTACCCTTTTTCCCAGGAACCTGACTATCACTGGTTGATGGATCAATGGAAATTTGATGAGAGTTTTTTGACCATACTTCCAAGACCTTTGGAATACCAGGACAATTGACAAGGAAGTGGTCACCCTTACAAAGCCTGCAAGGGTATTTTGGTTTACGTTGCATGTTGGAGTTTTCCTCAACACCACTAACACTTACAGTCGTGGTTGGTTGGTTGACTTCTTTCTTATCTTGCTTCTTCTTCTTCTTCTTCTTCTTCCCTTTCTTCTTCTTCTTAGCCTCCTGGTTACTCGCAACAAGGCTTTTACCAGGCGAAGAGGAAGAAATGGAGGAAGAAAAATTAGGCGAAGAAGGTAAAGGGTCAACAGAAGGTTGGTGATGTTGAGATGGTGAACTCTGTTGAGATGAAGCATCCGGTTGAGGTGGAACAATTGGAGTACTTTGGGCCAACGAAGTTGAAAATAACCATATCGGTAAACCTATTGTAAATCCAGGTAATGAAAAAGTAGCCATATAAGGAGGACCAACATTTCCAAAGTAAGGAAAAGTACTAGGATTCTCATTAGGAGGGGTTCCTAGGTTGATAAATTCCAGAACATTTGCCATTATATTCAACTTCAGTGAATTTTATTAACAATTTAAAACTAAAATTAACAATCCACAATTCACACCTAACAATTAAAATTCACAATTCACACCTATGGTCTCTAAAAGTAAAAACAAACAAATTAACACGCGCTATCAAATCTAGGAGTCAAACCACACACAAACAGTAAGCTCTCCGGACCGAAAACACTAGTTGGTGATGAAGCCCAACCTCGCAGAATTCAGTACAGAAATGGCGGGTGGAACAGTTACCCCGGCAACCTGCTTAATGAATAGACTGGACCAAGTTCCTCCACTTTAACCGTCTCGAGCGAAGTGAACCCCCCAGAAAATCCAAGTGAGTATAGCCGACGTCTGCTCCAGGTACAGTGGGATCTTCCCTCCACCGTCACCTTGGGTAGAATCCTAAAGATTATGGTCACTAAGGTTACCAACGGCCACAAGTACACCTGGGGGAACAGTCTAAACTCCGACAGCACGCAAGGGCAGAGTAGCAAGCTCAATCCCCTTACCGGCTCCTTGACAGTAATCCAAGGTTTACCGATAAGTGACCCCTGGCTCCTCGACAATGGTTAATCCGAGGTTTACTGTTTGTAATACGTACTGTCTGGCGTCGTTCCCAACGAGGGAGGATGGATCCCCTCACTGGTTCGGACACGAGCTCGTGCTTCTCCTTTAAGAGGAGCTTTCCCAGAGTGTAATTGTAACAATTGGATTTGATTCTATCACAAGATCAGCTACTTGTTTGGTTTTACTGTCTTGGAGAGTTAAGTACTCACCTACTCCAAGACACTAGCCTAAGCTATGTTGGTGTTTCAGAGCCTTAGAAATGTAAAAATTACTAGATGAATTTTAATTAAGCGCTGTGTTATTAAGGTTGTTTTTACTCAAATGGGTAAATGGATATGAAACCAATGGTGTTATGACCCGACTCAACTGAATGCAATCGAATATGATAATGTAATCTTTTCAATTCGATGAATCCTAACTAGAGTAAGGAGAGAGTTTCCATTCACTTCCAACAATGCAAAAAATTGATCACTAAGAGAAAATATAACAAATTCTCTAATGCACTAATTTCATCAAGAAAAACTAATGCAAATCAATTCCAAACCATTTTTTTTATCTTTATTTTTGTGTAAATTCAAATCAAAGAAAGCTGATCTAAATCTACGATTGATTTTTCAGAATGTAAACTATGCAATGGTAATCTAAGCACAATTCACTTGAAAAGTATGCAAATGTAATCTATGCACATTTTTCATTCATATTCTGAAAATGAGAATTCTAATTATGCAAATGTGATCTATGCAAGAGAATTCTCAAACACAAGATGATTCTAATGTAATCCAAGAACCAATCAAGTGCAAGTCGAGAAAATTGGGTGAGAGTTCCAAAGATCAAATAAAAACACTCAAAGGCGATTAACACTCATACACAATTTAGCCCCACAGAAGCAAAAAGATGCAAAATTGTGAAAAGACTGAGACAAACCTCCAAGTAATGACCAAAGGAAATCAAATCAAGAATTTCTCAAAAAAGAGACTCAAAACACCCAATTGATGAAAGCTTAAAGCAGGAATGCTAATGAAACAAGTTCAGGTGAAGATCTTGGCAAGGGACTAATGAATCTGGGCAGAAAAAACTAAGAAAAAACAAAATCTAAGAGCAAAAATGCAAAAAATGGAATTTTCTCAAATTTTAGCAGGGGACGCAGGCAACCCGTTAAGACAGGTGCGGGCCCGCACTGTGCACACAGCGACAGTGCGTCCAGGGATGCACTGTGCAATACTCAGAGGGTGCGTCCTACTGGAAAATTCAAGAAAAACCAAAATGAATCTAACCCTAAGCTAACCCACCCAGAGACAAGGTCACAGAGCCAAAACCAGAAAAATAAACCAATTTTCTCAAAGCAAAGTTCACACAAAAGAAAAGACTCTTCTCATCAATGGAATCTATCCCCAGCGGAGTCGCCAATTTGTCACACGGAATCAGTCAAGGGTGCGGACACAGCTGACCTTCCTAGAAGTCTAAGACATTCTAATGACAAACAAAACAAACTGGAACTATCCTTCTCTAAACATACATTATGATATGAGAAATCAAGTGTTTCGTTCTTACCTCTGTCCAAACGCTGTTGTAGAAGTCCAAGCTTTGTTGATCCGGATGAGCTCCTCCCGTTCTCCAAAACCTGCAATCACCAACAGTCAAACAATTAAATAGCACCTGATTATAACATAAAACAAAGCATATTCAACATATAGACCAAGGAGTACATGAAATAACCCATTAACAACAAGCTATTGAGAAGAATGGACCAATTTGCATTAAAGGTAATCAAAAGGAACCATTACAACCTGAGCCTTGGTGTTGTGCAAGCTCCTTCCAGGGTCCACAAGAGTCTTCCTCTACTTTGACAAAGCTCACCCACTTCCAAATAGAACAAGTAAGGGTGACAATCTCTCCTCACAAACTTCTAAATGGGAGTCCTAATTCCTGCAGCATTTACCCTTAGAAATCTATAGCTTTCAACCTTTTTCCTTCTGGCTCAATGCCTCTTTTTATAGTGCTCAAGAGGAAGTTAATCAGGTCCACCATCAATGGGATAGTCCCCTCTTTGGATGGGATCACTCCCTTATTGATGGGATAAGTTCCTCTTTGATAGGAGTGCATGAACCATCTGGAGGCGCTCAATATTCATCCAAGAACCTTCTAGAAAGCTCTAGAAGTGACCACAAGTAAGTTTTTGAAGATGAAACTCGCGCATTTTAACCTTTTCAGAGGGACGCACCTGCCCCTTTAGATACAGAGCGTCCTTGGACGCAGACCTTATGAACAAAAGGTGCGTACCCGCAGGCAAGGCTTGAGAGAACCGGCGTACCCAGAGATAAACATATTTTATAAGGACTTTCTCTCTTTCTTGGATTTTGACATGAATAGCAGAGGCATAAGACTTGCTCAAAAGGGTAGTATGACTGTTGATTGAGCCATACCGACTGTAAATAGCCATGGTGACATTTTTTAGTGTAACACCTCCATATTGGAGGAATGGTTTTCCATGATCACCGATATACCTCCAGGAGTAAGGTGGGGTGATTTGGTTTTGCAGCCCCGAAGAGCTACAAGATGGGCAGGATTCTTAAGGAGGTCCACATCATGAATAAATACCTTGATATAGGTGCCCATAGTATTTTAGTAGTAGGATGGATCAGTGGCAGATGGTGCAGTCAGATGCCAAAGTGACAGATGAAATGGCTAGTAGCACTCAGATACTAGGCAACGCAATGCAAAGTTGGAAACAATGCAGTTGGCATAGAGCAGAGTTAGCAGCAGGGCAAAGGCTTCAGTGACAATGCAGAGACTAGCAAAATTTAGAGACTTAGGAGATAGATGCATCATACTGATCATAGTTGATTCAATATTTTGGATGCTTTTCAGTTGTAGTTGTAGCAGCAACAGCAAATGGACAGGGAATTGCAGTACAGGTGCAGTGTTGGCAACAGTTCAGTAGGTCTAGAAACAACACAGATGCAAGATATATCAAAGTTTCACATTAGTTGGTGGGAAACCGTAGCCAGATATTAGTAGCGTGATAGGAGGTGGTGCAGAGACAGGGTGTTTCTTTAGTGAGTTGCAACGCTAGAACACATTCCTCGCTAATATGGAGTGTTAGTTTTTGTAGCATCAGATGTGTTCTAGCCATAAAATTTGGTGGAGAGGCTAGAATACATGTATTCTCCAAAACCCAGAAATTGTTTCTGGAAATTCCACCTAGAGATGACTTAATTAAAATAATTAATCAGTTTTTAATGTTTCCTAAGTCTAAACATAGCGAACATGATTAATTAAAGGGTCTTAATTAATTCATAGTGAGAATATTCTAGAAAAAGACATGGATTGAGTTCTAGTTAATCTTAGCCATCGATTAAGTTTTAATCATGGTCGTTAATGTCTCAATGAGAGATTATAAGAAGAAACTCAATGGGGCTTATAGAAAACACACCAACAGTTCAATTTCACTGATAGGTCGAATTCCAGAGTAGCAGCATTGAGTTGAGGGAGAGAGAGCTAATCAGCTAGAAGAAGTGAGAGATGGGTAGAGATAGTAAGGCTAGAGGAATTTTTTCCATTTCTAGTGAGTGCACTACAGAGAGGAAACATAGAGCCATGCAGAGGAAGCGCAATGCTTCAGAGGGGATTCTGTATTTTGCTGGGGAGAAGCAATGATTCAGTGCCAGAAGTTGGAGAAAGATTCTAGAGGCTAGGAGGATCCATCTTCCAGACAAAAGATGATCAGATAGTGAGAGGGAAGTAGTTATGATTTGTGGGACGCAGTACTACCCAGGCTGACACGGTGATATGCAGAGGCAACAAAGAGCAGCTCAACTTGAGCTAAGGTCTATGTCAGATCGCCAGTGGGAGTGATATTTTTCTCACTAGATTTATTATCAATAATTTCTCTGTATCGATTGCTATGTTTGAGCATCCATAGTCTTATACTTAGATTTACTACTACAAATATTAAAACCCTCAGTTGTTGCACCGTTTTTCCCGACTTGGGGTTTTCCAAGGACATTAGTCCAAAAATAAATGTGTATTTGTGTGTGTGTGTACATCGTTTCTTCCAACATTTTTGTTTCTTCCACAGTATTTATTTTGTGAAGGTTGTAGTGTATTTAATGTGATATTTGTCGTAGCACACAACAAGTAAATTGTTTAATTGAATTAACAATTAAAAGAGTTATCATCAGTTGTTACAATAGGATTTGAGGTTAGCCAAATTTTCACAATCTAGAGACCAATTGTCTCCACCCTTCAAAGTTCAACAATGTGGTTCCACCCAACTTTGGGAATCCAGAACTGGAAATAAAATCAAGCTACAACAAGGAATCCTCCAAAAAACCTCTAGGAATTTCCAGGAATAATTCCTCCACCCCAACCCTCAGGGATGTTCTGGAAACACCATGTCTGTTATGAAACCAGCTCACAAAAAGATAGAAAAGAGAGATCCACGCCTTAGAATTCAGCCTCTTCGAGGGGGCAACCTCCTTTACATTACATAAATGAACAATTCTTGGATGATACAAATGACAAAACCTCCTTTCTATATATAGGAGTCTAGGGAGTCACAATATAATCCAGCCGACCTAACAATAATAATATAAAGCCACAAAAATAACAATAGAGGGATTCTATGGGGCACAGAAATAACAATATGGGGGTAATAGGGGCACAACAATATAAATAAGGGGTATAACTACAATAGTAATGGGGTAATCACTAGTATTATAGGGACCCAACATGCCCCTCTCCTTCAAAAAAGTGTTGTCCTCAACGCTTGAGTAGTTCTGGATACTTCTGCATAAAATTCTCATCCTCCCATGTGGAATCTTCAGCGGATAAGTTCTTCCACTTGATAAGATACTCTGAAATTGATCGATTTCGTAGCTGTCGAGTTCTTGTTTCTGTGACTGCTTCCAGTTCCAATATAATTTTTCCTTCCTCGTCAAGTTCTGGCAATATTGTTTGAATTGGGAGCTTGTCACCTATAACCTTCTTTAAACATGAAACATGGAAAACTGGGTGCAATCGAGAAGCTGCAGGAAGCTCCAATTTGTATGCCATAGTACCAATCTTTTGCAACACCTTGTACGGACCATAATACTTTGGTGATAATTTATTATCCTTCTTAGCTTGCTTTAGGGACATTTGCTTATATGGTTGTAGCCGTAGGAATACCCAATCACCTACATCAAAACTTCTTTCACTGCGATGTTGATCTGCCTGTTGTTTCATTCTATTTTGTGCCAACACGAGGTTATCCTTTAAGAGTTGGAGGACTTGTTGTTGATGTTCGATGTGATGTTCCACTGCCTGAACCTTAGAATTTTCTCTTAAATATGATGTGATGGATGGTGGTTGATACCCATAAAGTGCCATAAATGGGGTCATTTTTGTTGCTGTATGGAAGGAAGTGTTATACCACCATTCAGCCAGAGGCAACCATTTGACCCATTGTGTCTGTTTATCAGATACAAAGCAACGAAGATATCCTTCCAAACATTTGTTTACTATCTCAGTTTGCCCATCAGATTGAGGATGATAAGATGAGCTATGAGCTAACTGAGTACCAAGACAAGAAAATAATTCTGTCCAAAAATTTCCAGTGAAAATGGGATCTCTGTCACTTACAATAATCTTTGGGTTTCCATGTAGCTTTTGAACTGTTTCCATAAATGCAGTAGAAACTGTACTGGCTTTAAATGGATGTGATAATGCACAAAAGTGTGCATACTTGGTAAGTCTGTCAACTACCACCATGATGACACTCTTTCCCTCAGACTTGGGTAAACCTGTGATAAAATCCATTGAAACCTCCTCCCAACGTTGGCTTGGAATGGATAAAGGTTGTAATAGACCCGGTGTCTTAATTGTTTCAACTTTATTTTGCTGGCAAACCAAACATTCCGCCACAAAATTTTGAATATCTGATTTAAGGCCATCCCAAAAAAATTCCTTCTTAACCCTGTGGTAAGTTTTTAAAAATCCTGAGTGCCCTCCTAAGGGAGAAGTGTGCAATTCCATAAGAATCTTTTGTTTTAGCTGGGAATTCTTACAGAGGTATAAGCGATCTTTGTACCATAACGAATCATTTTGCCAGCTAAATGTATCAGAAGTACTGGAATCTTGTTGTAGCTTTCGAATAAGTGCCCACACTTCTTCGTCATTCTTCCATTCCTCCCTTGCTTCGTTTATCCAATCTGGTTGGATAATAGAAATGGCACACAACAATGCTTCCACATCCTCATCCTTTCTTGAGAGTGCATCTGCCACCACATTTTGCTTCCCTTTTTTGTAGATGATTTCAAAGTCATAACCCAACATCTTTGTGACCCACTTTTGTTGCTCTTCAGAGGATAATCTTTGTTCTAAAAAGTATTTAAGGCTATCATGATCCGTTTTTACCTTGAAGTGTCTTCCCATTAGGTAGGGTCGCCATTTCTTAAGTGCATGGAGTATTGCCAACATTTCCTTCTCATAAATAGCTTTGCTTAAAAACTTTCCCTTGATTGGACGACTTTCAAAAGCAATGGGTCTTTCATCTTGCATTAGAACAGCACCAATTCCATTTCCTGAAGCATCACATTCCACAATAAAGGTTTTTGTGAAGTCCGGTGTAGCTAAGACCGGTGCTTGGCACATTGCCTCTTTAAGATGTTCAAAGGCCTTTGTTGCTTCCGGAGTCCATGAAAATGAATCTTTCTTCAATAATGTTGTTAGAGGTGCTGCTATTCTCCCATAATTCTTAACAAACTTGCGATAATACCCTGTCAACCCAAGAAATCCTCGCAGATGCTTTATGGATGTGGGGATTTTCCATTCCTTAATGGCTTTAATTTTGCTAGGGTCTACCTTAACTCCTTCATGAGATACAATATGACCCAAATATTCCACCTCCTGGACTCCAAAGAAACATTTGGATCTTTTTGCATATAATTGTTTCTCCTCCAATAGTTGTAGCACCCTGTCAACATGTTCAACATGATCCTTCCAAGACTTGCTGTAGATTAGTATATCATCAAAAAATACTAACACAAATTTTCTAAGGAATGGTTTGAAAATTGAATTCATCAAACCTTGAAATGTTGAAGGTGCATTGGTAAGGCCAAAAGGCATGACCAAAAATTCATAATGACCCTCATGAGTTCTAAATGCCGTTTTCGGAATGTCTTCAATCTTCATTCTGATTTGATGATATCCCGAACGAAGATCCAACTTGGTGAAGTAAATTGATCCATGCAATTCATCCAGTAATTCATCAATAACAGGAATGGGGAACTTATCTTTAATAGTGAGCTTGTTGAGCTCCCTATAATCTGGACACATGCGCCATGATCCATCCTTCTTGTGCACCAATACTACTGGAGCTGAGAAAGAACTTTGACTCGGTTGAATTATACCAGCCTCTAGCATTTCTGCAACCATACGTTCAATTTCACTTTTTTGGACATAGGGATATCTGTACGGCTTGATGTTTGGAGGAACACTTCCTGGAATCAGATGAATAGCATGATCATGATCACGCATAGGTGGGAGACCCTTGGGAGTCTCAAATACCTTGGAATGATTGTCCAGGACTTTTTGGAGATCTGGAGAAATAGATGATTCCAATGTGGAAACATCTAGCGAGCATAATTGTGCAATTACACCTCTTTGCTCCTTTTTTAGAAGCTTTGTCATACCATTAGAGCTGATTATCTTTCCTGGTTTCCCTGCAATACCCCTTAATTCAACTTCCTTTCCTTCCGTAGAAAATTTGATGAAAAGTTCTTGAAAATTAAAAGCTATTGTACCCAAGGATTGTAGCCATTGGACTCCTAGTACAACATCCGCACCTCCCATTGGAATGGAAAGCATTGGGCTAGTCAATACATATTCTCCCATGGATAGCTTGATATTATGGCACTTTCCAGAGCAATTTATTGTTCCTCCATTTGCAATCATCACTTGACACTCTGGTGCTGGATATAGGAAGCAATTCAATTCTTTTGCTACCATACAATGAATAAAATTGTGGGTGCTTCCTGAATCAATCAACACTATTACCTTTTTCTTCTTGATTTGTCCTTCTATCTTGATGGTTTGAGGAGTGGTAATTCCCGCCAATGCATTACAAGATATGGTCGGATTTATTTGTTCTTCATCTAGGCTTTGTTCCTGGAGTATATTCTCTTCTTTTGACCATTCTTGCTCCTTTTCTTCTTCTTCACAATCTATGTAGAATAATTTCTTCTCAGCACACTTATGACCTTTTGTGTATTTGCTATCACAATTGTAACAAAGCCCTTTTGCTCTTTTTTCTTCCAATTGTTGTGGTGTCAACCTTGTAGGTTGTGGAAGACTAGGGGCAACAACACTTCCGTCTTTATAGTTGTGAGTGGTATGCTTCCTAGTTGCCATAATTTTGCTTTCCATTTTTCTTGCTAACCTGAATGCCTTCTCTAATGAATCAGGTTCCCAAAGGCGACATCATGTTGGATATTATCCTTTAAAGACCCTATGAACACATCAATCCTATGCTCCTCTGGAATATCTTTTACCCTTATGTTCAATTTTTGGAACTCCTCAATGTGCTCCATTATTGAACCCTTTTGTTTGAGACTTATCAATTGGCTAAAAAAAGTGTTGCTTTTTGTATCCTCATAATGTGCTATCAATTCTTCTGTAAAAATTGCCCAAGTGATAAATTTTTTACGAGAACAAAGCCATTGATACCATACAAACTGATTTGGTTCCAAATATACAGTTGCCATACGTACCTTTTGTGCGTTTTGCACATTATTGAGATCGAAGAATTGCTCCATCTGTAATATCCATGTGGCGGGATCCTTGCCATCAAACTTCCTCATATCGATTTTTGGAATATGGTGATTCTTCAATCCAACATTAGCGTCTATGGAATCATGATTAACATTTCTTTTGTTCTCATCATGAGTTTCCTTTAGTACCCTTTCACCCTTAGGGACCATTTCTTGTAGCAACTTATTCATATTTATCTTCAATTCGTCCATGTCTGTCTTCAAATCTATCTTCAAATCATCCATCTTAGCTTCCACGTCAATCATCTTAGCTTCTACGCCTTTCTTTAAACAGTCCATCTTAGCTTCTACACCTTTCTTTAAACCATCCATCTTAGCTTCTACATCTTTCTTTAAACCATCCATCTTAGATTCTGTTCCTTTTTGTGCAAGGGACAGTTGTTGCACTTGGTCTTGTAATTTTGATATATCATGTTGCATTTCTTCCTCTTCTTCATGAGTCATGCTAGAGCTTTCAGGTTCCTTACTAGGTGTTTGCATTTTCTTTCCTCAAGGCATCAGTTACCGATAATAATGCTCTACTATGCCCTTTGAATTCCTTCAAAATAAATTTTCAAACCAAGCTTAAGCAAAAATTTAAGAAAATCTACACATCTTTTTTCACTTTGTAGGAGCTCGATATTGCCTCTAATGTATCTATGTACTTTCCAATCATCTAGTTCTGAATTTGTGACCTGTAGTAGCCCTCCATGTCCTCTTTCCAATGCCACAAGTCTGACCCAAATTGGATTCTCCAAGGAAGAGTTATGTGAAATCTCCCACAGTGACTTTCTTTTAGACTAGTTCAGTAGAGTGAACTTGTACGATGTGCCACGAGTCACTATTTTAACCTTTGAATCTGAAGCTCTCATACAAGAAACTACAGTCCGTCCTCTTTCTGTAGCTTCTTACGTAATTTCAATCTGATCCCCAGAGAGAAAGTTATGACGATTTTCCCCAGGTCACCTGTTTTGAATGTAATTCAGGAGTCTGCAAAAATACCAACTTCCTTAGATCATATCTCCGTAAATATCGCGCGAAAAGCTCTGAAATTCGGACCCAATGTTCAGCGCGCTTTCTTCTCAAATGGGTTTTTTTTGCGACTTATGAAACATCACAGAAAAAATTTATAGCGAAAATTCCACGATGACCTGTTTGGAGTAGCGAAACCCTAGAATCCAAAGCTCTGATACCAAATGTTATGAAACCAGCTCACAAAAAGATAGAAAAGAGAGATCCACGCCTTAGAATTCAGCCTCTTCGAGGGGGAAACCTCCTTTACATTACATAAATGAACAATTCTTGGATGATACAAATGACAAAACTTCCTTTCTATATATAGGATTCTAGGAGTCACAATATAATCCAGCCGAACTAACAATAATAATATAAAGCCACAAAAATAACAATAGAGGGATTCAATGGGGCACAGAAATAACAATATGGGGGTAATAGGGGCACAACAATATAAATAAGGGGTATAACTACAATAGTAATGGGGTAATCACTAGTATTATAGGGACCCAACAATGTCCTCCCTCTGTCCAATGGAGAGGCAATTAATTCCTCATCTAGAAGTGACTTCTTCCTGCATCCTCACAAAATGAAACATCATTTCCTCTCTTGTCCAATGTTCTTCCTAGATTTTCGATCTCCTTCTTAGTCCTCTTGTTTCATTTTTTCTTTTCCATATTTCTCTTCCCATATCTCTTTGACTACTCTCCCCTGCATTGTACCTTAGAAAATTGAATTACCCTCCTTTCCTGCCTGCTATGATGTCTCTCCATGTCTCCTAATATTTTCCATATTGTTTGAATTCTCTTCTCGAGATAGTGACTCCTGCCAACATAACCTTGTCAACTAATGCCAAATGTGCCACCTACCTGCATGTTCCCTAGGTTGTTAAATTTTGATTAGTTTGTTATAGTGGATGGAAAAAACACCTTACCAATTGGAAACTCATCCTTTTTCCTTTTTAAATATCTTTTCCACTACTGTAAAAATCACATTTCATAAGAAAATTTAATTTTTCCCTTTTACACAGCCATCAATTGCCATGTACTAGCTCAAATCCCTGTTGTAAGGAAACCTTAAAAATTATCTATATCAAGAAACCTCCCTAGCCTCTAGAATTTGTCCCATTACTTAGCCATTTTTTTCCTCAAAATATTTACATTTCATACATGAGTGTAATTAGATTTTTCATATTGCCTGAGGAAGATGATAAATAATTTTCCCTATGATCATTTAGCAATTGCTAACATTAGTCTAGGAGTGTTCAACAAGAAGCAATTTAATAGGTGCAACACCCTTCAAGGTGCAAGTTCACTTTGATATCCCCTTATTTAAAGGAGAGATAGATGCATATGCCATAAAGAAATGGTTAAACATGCTCAAGTGTTATTACTCTATCCAAAAAAATTCTGATAGCAAAAAATTTTGTTTCACTCCCTAAAACCCTTCCCTATGTCAAAGATTGGTGGGAAGGTTACTGGGAGGGATACACCATGGATGACTCTATATCATTCAAGAAATAACCCACTTGCACAAAATTTATGAATTCCCTTAAGGAAGAATTCTACTCCATGGGATATTATAATGACTAGTACACAAGATGGACCACTCTATAATAAGACAGAGACCAAATAGTGCCATAGTACACTAATATTTCCATACCTTACACTCAAATTTGGGCATCAGATACTCTCAGACGCACGTCTTTCTAAACTACTAAAGTGGCCTACATAGGTACATACAAACAAAGATTTATTTCTCATACATCTCCTCAGTAGGAGCCACTTATTGTTACATTATGAAATTTTAGCATAAATTGAAGTAGAGGAAATAATGGGAGTCTTGATCCATATATCCTCTATAATAAAATCCTAGAGAATGAGGACCTATCTCACAGATGATCCAAACTGATGCAGAAACATAACAAAATACAGATATAAACGTAAACACATAGATGCATCAGAAATAAAACTTCATTTCATTAATATCACAGAACTAAAATATGCTTACATACAGAATGGAAATAAACTAGCTCAGGGAATGGTAGCTTATCTCTGAGAAGAGATGTGGCAGATACATGCATTTGAACTGTGTTACAATGAGGCTCAAAGGCCTATTTATTATTGATAAATAATTGAAAACCCTAAACATCCAAAAACCTTACCCTAGGAGATGAAGCACAAAAACTATGGGCCCCGTTTGGAAAAATTGGTCCATCAACTTTCAGGGTCATAACTTTGGCATACAATCTCCATTTGATGTGCATAATACCTCATTGGAAATATTTATCCGAGAAATAGAAATTTCAAATGAAAACATCAATTAAAGCCTCATGTTTGTCTATTTTTCCAAAAAAACGTTATTTAGGGCCTCAAAACAGCTATAGAAGTTCAGGACCCGAAAAACTACCAAAAATAGTAAATTGTGCTATAATTAAGGAAATTTAAAAACTGAAAGAAACAATGGTGAGGGTACAAGTGGAATAGGTGGGTGGCCACCAAATATCCACCTATATTATTCCTCCCCCTTAGGAAGAAATGGTCTCCATTGCGTTGAGTGCCTCCATGAGATGGGTAAACTTCTGCTGAACTTGGTCCCTGGTGAGCCACTTGCCTTGGTGCAGGAGTTGGTCAGATTTGACAACCCAATATAGTTGTATCTATTGTTTGTGAGTATTATTGGTCTATGTTTCCATGATCCTATTAGTTGTGGCATGTTTCGTGCATTTTGGGTTTAACTTTGTTGGTGTGAGTTGTTGTGCAATGTCTGATGTGTCCAATAATGGTGGAAAGTATGGTCGAAGGAGGTCCACATTGAACACTAGGTGTAGGCCAAGGAATGGTGGAATTTTGAGCTCCAAATAATTATCCACTATAGCCTTAGTGATGGTTTAAGGCCCATATCAGATCGGGTGAAGCTTGCAGTGGGGCCCAATGAGCCGCTCCTTCTACAAATGTAACCAAACTTTGTCACCCACCTAAAACTTGTGTGGCACCTGATGTTGATCATGTCTCTGCTTGTACTTGGTATTGGACTTCTCCAAGATGTCGTGAAACTATTGGTGAATGTGTTGGATGCGTTCAATAAATCTGGTTTCTTTATCAGCCTTAGATAATACATGTGTGGATTTTGTCTGTGTACTCGCATGAGGCATGGCAACATCAATCAGACACAATGGTTGAAATCCTAGACCCACTTGAAAGGGGTTGCGACCAATCGAGATATGGGGAGTTCTGTTACAAATGTGCTTCACATAGCAAAGACTCTCATCCCAACTTTGTGGATTCTTGGAGTTGTACATGCAGAGTATGTGCATTATCATCCTGTTGATGACCTCTGCCTTGCCATAATTCTAGGGATGGAATGAAATGGACTTGGTGAGCTTGGTGCCCAATAGTGTCCAGAGGCTTGAATATACTATGCTCAGGAACCTACTATCCCAATATTATATAATGGTTTGCGGGACCCCAAAATGTACCCACACTCGTTTAAAAAAGAGTTTGGAAGTGTCCTCTGTTGTGATACTCTTCTTGCAGATGGATTCCCAAGCCTAGCTGGGAGTAGGTAGAGGAGTGTACAGGCCTTTCTTCTTGATGGTTGGCTTGGCGATGGCACAGGAAGTGTAGGCTCTAATATATTTCCCAACATCTTGTCAGAGTTTCGGCTAATAAAAGTACTCTTGTAGTACAACCATAATTTTCTCCACACCAAAGTGTCTTGCAACACGACTGTAGTGCACCTCCCAAATCAGCTTGGCACGCTTGCTTGAAGGAAAACAAAGGTGGGCTATGTAGTATAATAATGTGTCGTGGAGGTGGAAATCATGAACTTCCTTGCCATATACTAGCATCTGGTATGTGAAGACGAACTCTGGAGCATTTTTGTATAGTTGCGGCCATGCAGTGGTCTTGTGGCCACAAGAGTTGAGAACAGTAGTTAGTGCTACAGCAAGGGAGTGTCTGAGATAGTTTTCAACATGATTGGTGCTACCCTTTTTGTATTTAATGTTCAAGTGGAATTATTCAAGATATGTAGACCACTTATGATGGCAATTGTTCTGCAACTTCCCTTACGCCTATATAATCTACAGAGGTCGGTGATTGGTGTGGATGACTGTCTCCTTCCCCAGAATGGAATGCTTCCATTATTGTCAAGCCTGCATCAAGGAATACATCTCTTTGTCATAGGTGGGGTACTTCCGAATTGTATTGGAAAGTGTCTCACTATGATAGGCCACTTGATGCCCATGTTGGGTGAGGACTGCACCAATAACATAGTTAGAGGCATCTGTCACAATTTCAAATGGTTGCTAGAGATCTGGCAATGTGAGTATCGGTGCAGAGCAAAGGTGACACTTCAACTCAACGAACGCCTTATGTTGGGACTCACACCAGGAAATATTTTATTTCGCTCTACCCTTGGTAATATGACTCAAAGGCCAAGTGATATGGGAGAATCCCAATACGAACCTCAGATAAAAATATGCAAGGCCCAAAAATATGTGAAGCTCTGTTAGAGTGGTCAGGGTTGGCCAATCCAAAATGACTTGGATCTTATTCAGATCCACATGCATGCCTCATTCATCTATGATATAACCAAGATATTGGACCTGCCTCATGCCAAAGGTGCATTTCTCCAAATTGGCACATAGTATGTGTTGTCGTAGGGTTTGAAGGACCTGTTGAATGTGTTGCAAGTGTTCTTCCCAACTCTTGTTGAAGATGAGGATGTCGTCAATATAAACAACCACAAATGAATTAGTGAAGGGTCAAAAGATGTCATTCATTAGCCTCATAAAAGTAGCAGGGGCATTTGTCAACTCAAATGGAATAACCAACCATTCAAAAAGACCTTCCTTGGATTTGAAGGCAGTCTTCCATACATCTGTGGGATCTATTGGAACCTGGTGATAGCCAGACTTCAAATCATTCTTGCTGAAATACTTGACCCCCTTGAGTTGGTCCAAAAGGTCCTCAATTCATGGGATTGGATACATGTTCCTGACAATGATTTTGTTTAGTGCCAAAATAATCAATGCAGAGCCTCCAAGTCCCATCCTTCTTCTGACAAGACAATCGGGCTCCCACAAGGCAAGGAACTTGGTCGGATGTTCCCTTTTTGCAGCAAGTCCTGGATTTTTCGCTTGACCTATTCATTTTCCAAAACGGAGCGGCAATATGTCGTCCCATTGGGTAGGGTGCTCCGGGAGTCAAAATGATCAAATGTTTGACCCAACAGTGCAAAGGTACCCCTGTGGGTGAGGAGAATATGTCCCTGTATTCTCCATGACTATATCCATCTTCTTCTTTTACGTGTAGGAACCCTTCCCGAGGGCCATGGATGTGGCCACGATCTTCCCCTTACTTTGAGAGCAAATTAGAAAGAAAACAAATTTCCCAAACTGGGATATGATCTTACTACATTTCTTAGCAGAGATCAAAGAGATCTCGACTCATATACAACATGACGCTTCCACAAGTATGGTTGGTGTAATAATACATCACAAACTTGAAGAGGATAAACATCACACAATACCTCATCCGTGAAGGGCTTGATGTTGTAGGGAAGGTGACACTACTGGCTGATATATAGATCTCATCCTTGGTGAAGCCACCCGATGGTGTACGGATGCAAGGGTGAAACCTTAACCCACATCTGTGAGTGGAAGAGACTTCCCCCCTTCAATCTTCTGGCTCAACTTCTAGATATTGGTGGTCGAAACAGTGGCACTGAGCCCTGCATCAATAATCTGCTTCCCTTTGTTATTCCCCATGTCGAGTTTTGACTTAGAGGTGGAAAATGCATCTGATTCTGAAGCCTTTAGCTCGGCCACCAGTGACTGCTTGGCCCAATACTCACTTGTGTTGTGAGTGGGGCTCTTATGGAACTCACACCAATTTCCTGTGTCCTTATTTGTCTTCATGGTTTTGTTATTTTCTTGCGTCTTCAGCGGGTTGTCTTGGGTCACCCCTCCTTGGCTTTGTCCTTTGTTTTGTAGTTTGGGGGCGCCTTTCCTTTGTTTCAGATTCACAGACCCAAAGTCTTGCTTCTTCTATTTAAACTTTTGCTTGATCTTGACATCATATTGGTACGTGATTCCAAGTGAGGAGATGTTTAGGAACTCCATCTCATCTTGTATGTATTTGTGCAGACAACTGTGGTAATTGAGTACCAAATGTTGTGCAGAATCCTTGATACCTAACTTCATGCAAAGGGTATGAAAAATATTTGTGAAATTTGGCACATCTTGGTCCCTTCCCTATCGTAGTGTGATCCACTTTCTGTGCTTATCTTCATAGCTCTCTAAAGGGTAATACTTCTCCTTGATGGCATCTCAGAAAGAGTTCTAAGTGGGTGTGGCTGAAAACATTGAGGGTTCCCTCTCGTCCTTCTACCCGCAGTAGGTTTCCCACCTGTCCTTGACGTGGAGGGTGTCTTTAAGGAGTGGAAAATTAATCTTTTCCCTATTCGAAAAATCATGAACTGAAAAATACCCTTCCAACAAATTTAACCATCTATCTACGGCGTTTGCATCTATTTGGCCTTCAAATATGCGAATATCAAAGTTGACTTGTACCTTGAAGGGAGTGGTGCCTCTAGAGTGGCTTTAGGATGAAAATGTGTTGCTTGTGGGCATCCGCTGAAGGATCTAGGTAAAGTTGTCCATCATCACATTCCTTTGTTGCTCGAGGGCTTATTCTAACAATAATTTGAAGGGAAATCCTGCTCCCTCATCTTTATTTTCTTTCGCCATGGGAGGCCGTCAGGTTTTGTGAGGTTGGTCTTGCAAAGGCTCAACCCATTCTAGCCCTAACTCCTTATACCCTGACCTTGTTGGGGACATGCAAAGAAAAACAAAGAAAGAGCATACCTGCTCTGATACCACTTATCCGGACTTATGCAGGAATGCAACAAAATACAAATCTAAACATAAACACATGGATGCAACATAAATAAAACTTCATTTCATTAATATCACAGCACTGAAATATGCTTACATAGAGAATGGAAATAAACTAGCTCAAGCAATGGTATCTTATTTCTGAGAAGATATGTGGCGGCTACATGCCTTTGAAGTGTGTTTTAATGAGGCTTGAAGGCATATTTATTATTAAGAAACAATGGAAAACCATAAACATCCAAAAGCATAAACATAAGAGATGAAGCGCCAAAACTATGGGCCCCGTTTGCGTAAATTGGTACATCAACTTCCCAGGGTCGTAACTTTGGCATACGATCTTTGTTTGATGCACATAATACCTCATTGGAAATATCTATCCGACTAAAAATTTTGAATGCAAGCATCTATTAAAGACTCACGTTGTCCCGTTTTTCCAAAAAAATGTCGTTTAGGGCCTCAAAATCGGTGTGGAAGTTCAGGACTCGAAAAAATACCAAAAATAGTAAATTGTGCTATAATTAAGGAAACTAAAAAATTGAAGGAAACAGTGGTGGGGGTCCAAGTGGAATAGGCGGGTGGCCACCAAATATCCACCTAGATCAACAGAACAAGGGAAAACAAAAGGAGAGCCAAAATCAATGCAACCACATGAAATAGAGAGAGGAACTGAGGGGATTGAAATTTTGCAATAGCTTTATAATCCATGAGTCTCAAGTAACTCCATAGAGAGTTCCTCTTCCTTTGTAATTTCATATTTCCATACTAAAAAGAAATGAGTAAAATGACCTTGCCTTCTAACTAGGTTTTCTGATGTAAGGGTTTCCCAAAGAAAAAATCATGTCTACTATGGATGTGTGTGTATATTCTTTTTGTTCTCTATTTCTTGCATTTTGGCTACTCCATTTATTTAAGGGGGAAAACAACTATTAAAGAATCTAAAATCTAAGGGAATAATTAACCTACATAGTTTCAATATTTTATCAAATTTGTTATAACCAATTGTTTCGATAGCATATCCATAGTAGTTCATAGATCACATTAATATCAGAGAAAGTTTATTTAGGAAGATGTATGGGATTTAAGAATTGATTTAAGGAGAAAGTCACATAACCCTAGCCATGACCAATGTATTTCTTGACGATAACCCTCATGATCTATCAAAAGCGAGATTTGCAAGATTGGAAATGAAAATCGCTAATATCAATCAGAATATCAACCTTCTCATGATATCTTTAGCAAGAAAGCTACAGTTTAAAAGGGGTAATGTCTCTAACTCCACTCTCAAATCTTTAAAAGAAAATTTTCACAGAATTTGAATATTATCCATAACACACAAAGATTTATAAAATGTTTTAAAAACACATTTTAATCCCTTAGTAAAAATAAATAAATTATTTTATTGTGTAAACTAAAATATATAATTAAAATATAAAGTTAATAAATAATCATATATCTATATCTATATATATATATATATATATATATATATATATATATATATATATATATAATAATTATAAGAGATTTGCTTTAATTTCCTATAACTTGAAAGCATTTTTCCACCACACTCAAATAGGAAATATCTACAAGTTTGATATCATATATCCTATAGATTTAAATTGCCTTTTTAACAACTCATATTATAGAAAATGTGTGGAGGATTATTTTTTTTCCATAGAAAAATCATAACCTTTTATTAAGATTTATAAAAAGTTACATAAGTACATGCTTGAGGCATTCAACATAAGTCTGTCATATAGCATGTGAATAAAAAAATTGGGCTTTATAGGAACAATTCAACCCATAATATAAAAAATGATCATCTAAGAACGAAAAGGGACATATCAAATAGTTCTAGCAAAATATTCATATGTCTACTCCTACAGTTCATGAGACTGCGGGTTTTTCCATCAACAAAAATTAATCCATTATGATCCATTAGAAAAGAAAGAGAAGAAAAACTAGAAGAGTTTTTCATCTTTCTAGGAAATACTAGTGAAAATGGAAGAGGTTTGATCCCTCTACTACGTCATTGACCTGCCATATGCCTTGATCTTGTCCAACACGTGCTCTAGATAGTGCGCCTACTTCTGCAGTTTGCTCCCTGTATATATGATAACATGTAACAATGTCAAATGATGATTTCAACTAAACAATTTCTTCATAAATAGGAAACAAAGTTATATTGTGACATATCTGGACAACATTGAACCAGTTGACTACATTGAGGGAATCTCGAAAGATTCCCAGAGATCCGCTACCCAATTCCAATGCCCAACACAACAAAATCTTTAGCGTGAGAAGTTCGACATAATTGTTTGTCCCTCTTCCCAAGCCTATCTTTAACTTCAATGTGCAAAGGATTGTTGAATATATATTTAACTTATTTTAATTCATATTATATTTAAAAATAAAATTAAAATTTCTCATCAATATAAATAATATATTTAAATTAAATTTTATTAAAAGTATAAAAATATATAAAAACAATAATTTTATTTAAAAACGATATTTTTAGTTGAGATGCTTTGTATTTTTTATTTTACAATAGTGAATTAGTAATTAGTTGGAGTAATATCGGCTAGCCTCAAGATCAAATCTAGTGGCTACCACAATAACAACAATAGTATATCCAACGGTCTGTAAACTAAATATGCCACGAGTTTATGACTTAGCAAGAACCAAAACTCCGTGAGGGTTGGGGAGCCTACTCCTTGAGCCTTATCACAATGGACCAAATATGTCCCTCCTGGGGGATTTGAAATCAGGGGGGGGAATAACATCTCATTGTGCCAATGAATCAAATGTCCCATGAGGAGACCTTTGTATTAATTTAGAAAATGAAAAATACGGACCTCATTTATCATGTTATTTTTATTAACCTGCCAATAAGGAAACTAGACTAATAATACAACACAAGTCGTTTTGACAGGTGGATACCATGTTACATGTATAAAACATTGTTACATTACAAAATGGGGCAAGTTTCCCTCAGAGTCTACCTCTACTATATTGTAAATAAACATAAATGAAGAGTGATAGACATAACAAAAGACAACATAAGTAGCAAGTAGATACATCAAGTCATGCATCAAAAAATCTAATTAGTGTTTGAATCGACCTGTATGGCCTCTAGGTGTCCATCTTCCACCTTGATCTTTGTAAACAAAATGTTAGGTAGGTGCTCAACCAGGATGTTGAATTTTTAGTCAAGTTTGTTTAATTTCCTCTGAATGTCCTCAACCTAGACCTAGTTCTTTTATTGGCTTGCACCCTCTTCCTGCATATATGTTCCCATAACCATCTTCATTTTCCAATAAATTTCAATTGCATGGAGGTATCAAGTCTACTGGGTATGGGTGCAATGAGCTTCTAGCATGGAATCCCCAATTTTTTCTAGCATCTCCACATCTGACATATTCGTGTGCATTAGCCTTGCCTCCTCCTCAACTATGACCAATTCTCTGTAGAAAACTAGATTGATACAAGAGTGGTACCTATGGGCGGCTTTCTCCACTGAAATCTATGCATGAAAATCTGGGTCTGGTGCAATTCAGTGTTGACCATATCCCCCCCCTCCCACCACCTCAGCTCACAATAAAGCTAGTTCCACCACGACGTCCCCTAACCATGTGAGAAAATAAGGTGTCAAATAATCCATGTGATAGACTAAATTAGAATGAATACCTCCATAGATTGATGGGAGCGAACATGGTTGATCTGTCTCACAGACGTGTCCCTACCATTGTTACTGAATGAATGCAAATTAAGCTTGGATAAGATAGACAAGGAAGAACTTAAGACACTCTACGTAGTAAACTAACACTGGGATGAAACACAAAATAGTAAGTTGACAATGAAAGTCATTTATGAAAACCAAAGACTCTCACTTCATTTCACTATAGAGAATACTACTCTAGTAAGCCCTTCTAAGAGAAGAAAAAATTTCCCAACTAAATAAACTTCTAAAAAACAGTTGGGTTTATGTGCTTCAGTAGAACAACCGCTATATATAACCAAAATTTATTCAGTGTAGTAGTGACATAGGTGTTCCTCGACATTGCATATAAACTATTATGCCAAACTATATACACCCTCAACTAAAATGAAATAGCTAGTGAAGGAAACCAAAGGAATAGAAGAGGTTACCTACACGAAACCTAGTGCTACTTGGAAACTTCACATTCATCCACTGCTAAACAAAATTACTAGACAAGTCATGCCTTATGAATGAGAAAAGCATAGTAATGATGAATATAGCCCTAATTGTCCTATTATTGTTATGATTGAAATAGTAGTGGTCGTACTCCACCATGTCGAAGGTGTCATACCCCATGATGACACTATCACAAATATTTATTACGAAGGTGTTTATTGCTAGCAAGAACCATATGAGCTCTATTACAGACCAAATACCACACAAATCTACTAGGTTCGATTAGACTTCAGACCTCTTACAATAATCACCTTCGCCTTCTAGCGAGCAGTGGCTTTGGTTACTTGTCCCCTCTTGCATTATCTTATGACTCCTACAAAATTCTTACGTGACATGAGGAAATTTAAAAATATCTTATAATATTTCTTTTTTCTTTAAATAAATTTAATAAAAAAATATTAATGTATTCGAAACTTTCCTTTCATAATTCTTACCTCACATGAGGAAATTTAAAAATATCTTATAATATTTATTTTTTATTTAAATAAATAAAATATTAGAATAAATAAATGTAATATTAGAATCCATAAATGTATTTCAACTTTGTTTTAGTTTATATTATTTTTATAGTTTATTGTTAAAAATAAAATTAATATTTTTTATTAATTTAAAATTAGAGTTGAATTAAATTCCATTAAAAAAAATGGAAAAAAAAAATTTAATTATTTTTAAATATTTAAATTTATAAATAAATTTAATAAAATAAATAAATATTATTTATTTATTTTTTTAATAAATTTATCTAATGTATTATTTTCTTCATATAATTTTTAATGCACAAATTTGGATTACGTTATGCATCATTGTTATTTAATTAGTTAATAAGTTAGTAAGGATACGTGCTCTTGTTTTATATATTTATACTTTTAATGACAAGATAATTAAATATTTAACTAATTTAATTAATTATAAGATGATTGTATTATGTAAATACAAACATGGATAATAAATTTTAAAAATAATGTTTTCCTTTATAAAATTTATTTTTAATTACAAATTCATTATCAATATATATTAAAAATTAAAAACTCTAAAATAATAATTTTACAAGAAAAGAAAAGAAAAGAAAAGGAAAAAAAAAAAAAATTTGCATTAGGGTTTTTTTGCATCCAATCTAATCTTTTGAACTTTTTAGTTTTTGAGAAAGAAATTTCAATGGGCCTTTTTGTATTCATGTGAAAGCTATTGATCATATCGCTATGTTTGCTACCAAAATTCAAGATTGGAGAGGAATTCCCACTTCATGAAAGGAATTCACTCAAAGATTATGGCATAGTCAAGGATGTTTCAATATTTTTAGTTTCAAGTTTAAATGGTGGAGCTAAAGACTAGGGTGTGTCCTCTGCCTTAGTCAAAATCCTTCAGAAATACCCTCAAGCCAAGGCCATCTCACTCTCAGCCTTCATTGTGCATCAAGCTAAAAATATCCCAACTATTAAAGTGGATCATCTTCAATCAAAGGATGCTTACATGGATTATTTGACGAGTAATGGGCTATGGCCAGGAATGGTGGATCAAACCTAGTCCCTAAATGCAGATCATTTTTTTTTGTGGATCATCTTCAATCAGAGGATGCTTACATGGATTATTTGACGAGTAATGGGCTATGGCCAGGAATGGTGGATCAAAGCTAGTCCCTAAATGCAGATCACTTTTTTTTGTTCAATTTTTTTTTTTTGTATTTTAAAGATCTTAAGAATTTTTTTTGTTCGAAATGTTTTTTTTTTTTTGTATTTTAAAGATCTTAAGGATTATCGAAAGGTTTTTTTATGAAGGACATTTGTTTTGGGGTCATACTAGGTTTTTTATCGAAACTTGGTTTAGTGACAACTACAGTGACTCAATTTGGGTAAGATTCCCAAATTTACCCCTTCCTTTGCTACATCTAGACATCTTAGCTCATGTGGGAGAAACTCACTGGGTCTTTTCATTAAAGTAGACACAAGAAGACTTGAGAAGGGTACTGTAACCTTTACTTGACTATGTGTTGAAATTGATCTTAGCAAAGGGTTGTAGGGCATTGTGGAATGACTTCATCTTTTTGCAGCCAGTGGACTATGAATATGCATCATTCCATTGTAGGATTTGTCAACAACCCAGTCATCTCCATAATGTTTGTCCATCTTCTCAAAGGCTCTCTCCTCCTCCAGATTCCAAGAATAAGTCACCATCTCCATAATGTTTGTCCATCTTCTCAAAGGCTCTCTCCTAGTCAAGATTCCAAGAATAAGTCATCATCTCCACAATGTTTGTCCATCTTCTCAAAGGCTCTCTCCTCCTCCATATTCTAAGAATAAGTCAAGATGATGGCAAGATCCAAAAGTTTCAAAAGGAGCTAAGAATTATTCAACTCACAAGCCAGAAAATATGCGACAAAAAACTTCTACAACATAAAAGAGTCTTCCAGCGTCAACTCAACCCCATGTAAAGACATCTCATCATGAAATGCTAATATCCATCCCTTGAATGGAAACACACAAGATACAACTATGATTTTGCCTTATTCAAGAAGCAGCCACAAATGCTTTTATAAATCAAAGAAAAAAAAACTCCATATAAAATCCATAATCATTCGTGGGTTCTTTTACCATGAAAATAGTAAATACCAATATATTATACTATCAATAATAAATTAGTTAGTTTTATGTAAATTCGAGTTAACTTGTCTCTTGATATTAAATTTAGTTAGTATTACTATAGAAATGACCAAGCAAAATTGATATGTGAACTTGTAATGGACTGATGCAAAATTTATATATGAATTGCAGTGGACTTATTAGAAAGCGATAGGATATATATATTCTTGTGACTTCAAAATTTTTTTTTTTTAAATTGAAAACCACGGTGCGTGATGCGTTCTCCATTGTAATTTAAAATGGAGTCGTCTAAAGAGGTGGAAGAATTGTCCGGACTGTTAAAAGTCGCTAGAATTTGGGCAAAAAATTTTCATAAAATTTTGTAGATACAGTGTTTGAATCGTGTTTTTGATAGTGGAAATGGATTCAACACCATCAAAAAAGTGTATGAATCTTGTTTATGATAGTGGAAATGGATTCAACACCATCAAAATAGTGTAGGCCACCTAAAATTTTGAAGTTTAACAACTATAAGTTGGATTTACAAAAATCCATGCCAGATTTTCTCTAAATGACCGAAATTTCTATAACTTTCCAGGCAACTCTTCCGCCTCGTTATACTACGCGATTTAAAATGCTGATGAGCAACGTTATAGAGTCACGCATTTCTTTGAAAAGGAAAACCAAATCGCACGCGAAAGATTGCGCTCTGCAATTTAAAATAACGATAATAAATATTACCAATTTCGGCTAATATTTAGTATTTAACGAGCATTTCATGAGTCACTAGGGTTTTGGATTCGTCGCAGTCCTCAAAATCAATCCGTTAGATTGATTTGAAACGACCACTATTAAATTCAAATCTCATTATATTTAATCAGAATTTCATCATCGCAAATCATCAACCGATCAAAATTCAATCATTGGCCAATGCATCTCAACTCTATAAATACCCATATCACACATTTGCACATCAGCAGCATTGGAGGAAGATGTCTCCTCAATGGATGTGCAGACCCAACAGCTCAGTAGTGCAATTGAAAAGCTCATGTCCAATGGAATTAACAACCTCAAGGTGCAGGACAGGTATATCCTGCCTCCCCATGAGCGCCCACAGATCTCTCACTCTGGGAACATTCCTGTGATAGACCTAGAAGATCTGGACGGCCCTAACAGAACAACTGTAGTCCATCAAATCCGCCGTGCATGTGAAGAGGACGGTTTCTTCCAGGTATACACCTCTATTCTCCCTCCCGTCATTGCTTATACTTTTGGGTTATTTTTTATATCAGTGACTAGGTAAAGTTTCATTTCTGACTATAATTTTTGTTGATAACAGATAGTGAACCATGGCGCTTAGAGAACGTCATGAAAAGCAATGAGCATGATGGGGGTAGCAAAAGAGTTTTACGAAATGCCAGTGGAAGACAGAGCATGCCTCTACTCAGAGGACGGAAAGCAGCTAGGCCGGCTTTTTACAAGCTTCAATCGCAGCAAAGACAAAGTTCTCAACTGGGTGGACTATTTCACGCAGCCTTGTCATCCTCTGGAAGAATTCATCTACTCTTGGCCTGAAAAATCTGCAGCCTACAGGTTATCAGCAAAAGTTTATCTATCATAAAATAACTAAGACATAGAGCACTAGAAATGAATTTAACTTGTTTGACTTGGAGTTTTTGATACAGAGATATTGCAGGCAAGTACGCTGGTGAGTTGAGAGCATTGATATTAGGGCTGCTAGCTGCAATTTCAGAAGCTCTGGGGCTAGATTCCAATTACTTGAATAAAATTCTTGGAAAACATAGCCAAGTGATGAATATAAATTACTATCCTTCATGCCCAAACCCAGATCTAACTATTGGTGCAGCAAGCCATTCAGATGCAAGTGCTATCACTGTGTTAATGCAGAGCGATGTCCGTGGCCTCCAAGTATTCAGAAATGGAAAATGGGTTGCCGTAGAACCCGTAGCTAACGCTTTTGTGGTCAATTTGGGAGATCAGCTGCAGGTTAGAAAGAATGAGCAGATCCATATAGTTAGTTCTCTCTCGATGCAAGAAATTGATAGTATTTATTCAATTTGTTTTGTTTGTTATTTGAATGTAATAGGTTCTGAGCAATGGGAGATTTAGGAGCGTGGAGCATCGAGCAATAACGAATATGCACAGTGCACGCATATCAATTCCCACTTTCTATTTGCCTTGAGACGAAGCTTTTATTGCTCCTGCAACAAGCATGGTGACTGAACAACAACCAGCATTGTACCGAGGATATAAGCTTGAAGAGTATTTGGCAGCTTTCTGGAACCAGGAATTAAATGGAAAGAGTGGAAAGAGTGTGCTGGATCGTTTCAAGATCTAATGAACATTGATTTCTATGGGAGCTTTCTAAGAATTTCAATAATAGTTTGCCTTTGCGGTTGGCATATTCGCCCCACCATGATACTGTGCATTCATCCCATCGATGTAATGTGGAAGTTTGAAATAGATATAGAGATCACATGTCGGATTATCCGCTTTTTAGAGTTTTTCTGATATTTATGTATGTCTTTCATTTTTATTAAATTTGATATAAGGGGTTCGTTGAAATAAGAAATTATTTGGTGAAATTTACCTTACCTGTTAAATTTATTTATTCTTTTAAAATATATTTTAAACAACATTAAAAAACGATATATGTTTTTTAATTATTATATTTTACAAAAAAAATTCATAAAATTAATATTATTTAAATTTAAAAAGAATTAATATATGTTATGTATGCTTATGAAGTGTAGAATAAATAGTGATAAGGTGTTTTATGGTGAAAAAGTCATTGATTCGAAACTCACCCACAAAAATCAAGCCATGCTAAGGGTTGGTGTGGCCTAGGTTTAGGCTGACATCTTGGGTGATTTTGACAGCTTAGATACCCCTGAGTCGTGGCTAGTGAAATGGTCATTGATTCCAAACCCCGCACACAACAATGAAGCTATGCTAAGGGCTCATGTGGCCAAGGCCTAGGCCATCCTCGGTGATTTTGACAGCTTAGATACCCTGAGTCGTGACTCAATTTACCTTAAATATTTGCCAAAATTATAAGCATACTTTTTATTTATAGATTTATAATGCAAAAAATTATAATTTCATAATAGTAAAAAAGAAAAACAAACTAATGTATTCTATTTATGTATTATATTTTATGATAACCACGATGGGGATGAATGGAGGAAAACAGAACCCTATGGGATATGTGTCGAACCTTAATTAGCAAAGTTGATGATGGAACGGTCCGGAGGGTGGCGCAACCACCGCACATGCTATTGCATGCACATCACCATCGAAGGAATGTTGTGTACCAGGCTAGTACAACGTGAGATGTGGGAAGTGATGGAGGCATTAGTGGCGATTAAGGAACTTGCCATGTGGGAGGGGAAGGTTATTACTCAATTCTCGCCTAAGTGCGGAGGAAACATCGGGAAAGCATGTTGGAGAATTTTTTCAACTAGCCAAATTGTTTTAGGGTAGCAACAAGATCGAGGGATCTGTCACTTAGCCCCTCCAACAGGTTTGCGAGGAAGCGAGTATGTTTTCTTTGACCATCTTGCAAAATATGAAGAGATGTTACTGCATGAAACTTCTTGGTTGATGGCTTGTAGTTGTGGTGTCTATCAAGTCTCTTTTTGGTTATTTTTCACTTGGATTATAGCTTGGTCTTTTTTGTTGTTGGTGCTTTAGTCCTCAATTTATCATTCTCGTAGGCTCTGAGAGCTTTAATGGCGCTGCCCACTCTGGGGATGGGTATAGTAAATGGTCAGGTATGTATTAAGAAGTTTCCCTTGTCGAGGGAGCCAATTCCTTTGTAATCTATTATTGAATTATGCCATGCATGGTTATAGTAGTGGGACTTATGTCTCAGATCATTCCAAGGAAGCCTTAAGTCTTAAAATAAAAAATAACCCTCGTTCTCGTAGCCATCCTTATGGTTCATGACATTTTCTAAACCTTTTAGAGTCCATGAGTTCCCCCTAGTACAATAGAACTGTGCATAGTGAGGAAAAAAACCTTTGTTTGGATTCGAGGGAAATTGGCATCACTACTAATATCACTAAGATGGCGAGAGATACAACTCCTAAGGATCTAGATGATTCGATTAGACAATAGAATGGCTCGGACAGAGAAACATATTCTAGCACCAAGCACCATGCCACAGTTGACTCCTCACATGAATAGTCAATTTACTATTCGGTTGTAGGCCGAGTTTATAGGTCTAGTAATAATAGATGGATGGATGTACATGTTTCTTCTCTGGTCATTTTGATACTTTTGAAAACTCTTAAATTTTGGACTAGTTACTCAGTTAATTGGTGGTCAACAGACCTGGTTTCCCAATGTGCAGGTTGAGACCACCTAAATTATTAAATGTTGCCCACCTATAAGTTTTTTTTATTAATGGAAGGAAGCACGACCAAATTCAAGATATATATATATATATATATATATATATATATATATATATATATATATATATATATATATATATATATATATATATATATATATATATTGAGTTGAAATTCTATTCATTCTTCAAAAAGACGCACATTGAGAGGAGCAGCAAAAAAAAAGTGTACTCACCCCGACCAGGTTTGTTAACCACCACATACAACATATGGAAAAAGTACAAAAAGGAAACTAAGGACATCGTCCAAAACCAAGAAGGCCAAAGGCACTAGAAGACAAGTAAAACATAGAAAAAAGTGTAGTCATGCTATTCATTCGACGTGATGGAGGCTTGGTTTTTTGGGGTTGTCCCAGGAGGAGGTAGAGGTCGAAAAGAGCATTGGACATGCTCCTTGAAATGAGCCATCCAAGACTCTAACTTCTCCACCTTCTCTGATAGCAAGTTTTGTCCTAACCAGACCACCACAATACGCTCCCAGATGTGGCATTGACATTAGTGAAATTTATCCAAGGTAGCTCCCAATTCCGCATGTTTCTCCTGTCGGATCCTTTCAGCACTTTCCAATCACTCCAACAAAGATTGAATCAAGTCTCTACAATTTTCTAGGAAACAATGTTGAATGACCCTCGAACCAGGAACCGAATACTCTACACACCCTCCTCGTCTTAAGCTGCTATGTCGCCAAGCCCTTCCCCTCGCTGATGTTTGCAACGATCGACCCCTGCGGCCCTTCACCAAGCCGCTACGCCTTCGACCACCCTACACACCAGCCACCATCCTCCAGGAGCTTCCCGCTGACTTACCACCCCAACGAGCCATAAACACCTCCACCCCTTGCTCTGTGTTCTGCAATTGAGAAGCCTGGTCCCCGTGTCCTCCCGAGCAGGGATTTGGAGGGAGGGAGGATTGCCCTCTTCTCGGGGTTGGACGCATCGACGCTAGACTAGCATGTTCACCTACAATGCAAAAGAACCTTCAGGCACACCCGACCCACACCCACCAGGCCCGTCGAACCCAATACAGAAACCAACAACCTCCCAGATAAGGTTGTGGACTCGCACCAACCGAAACCTCACAACACTGCACAAACTCAGGAGATTTGCCACCCCACCAATCGCACCACCCTGGGCTCAAACATAGAGAAGTACTGAAATTCAAATAATTCGAACGCAGGAGGGCAGAAAGAAGCACAAAATTTCCCACCACACTCTAAGCACCTCCCACCCAACCACACCAGTAGAAAAAGATCACTTCTACCTCCAATATTATTTCTCCCTTGTCCTCGAAAGACACAGAAAACCTCACGCGGAGAATCCAAACAACCCAATTACGGGCCTAGAAGCCAAAAGATGAAAGCCATCTATAGAAATTCCACCCCTCCCAAGAGAAATGTTGCCTACGCGATCCACACCAACCATTAGAAGACCCGTAACCGCAGAACACCAATACACAATCAGCGAGAAGCTTCCGAAAGTCAATTCCACTGGGAAACACAGTCATCAACCACTCAAAAAACACCCTTGCAGTAGGAAAGTTACCAATTTATAGACCCAACAGCTTGGGGGCAAACTGCATTTATGAGGGAGCCACCAAGCCCAATGGAAGCGCAGGGTCTAGGCACTACTAAATTCAACATGCATACCATTACTCCTCTTGGTACACCAAGTGAAGTGAGAGGGTAGGGCAACAGTCCTCGACCCACGTGATAGATGTTGGTCAGCATGGGCCATGAGGTGCCCTGTGCACTATGTCCATCACCCCCATCGGGGAAGCTTCTTCCAGTGCCACTATTCGACAAAGATCCATCAAGTGGGTGTTTTGTGAATGGGGGGGCCAATCCTGGAGGAGATCCTTCCCTTGATTATCACTTCCCCAATTTGCAAGGTTATCAATCACCTTATTCCCTTCATGATCTACAAGTTATGTGATTATATATTCAAAGGACGAAAGCCTGGAGAGAATATGTTACCCTATCAATTCTAGTCGGCAGCTCTTAATAATTCTATCCTGAGGGGATCACTTGATGAGTTTTTAAAGCATGGCTATAGAAATATGGGAGTCCCCTGTGAGCTAGATTTTTTCCACCCTATCTCTGCTTCCACGTGCAGACCTCTCTCCAATGCCAGATATTCTACTACATTGTTCATGGTGCTACCATAGGAGGCTGCATAAAATTTCACCGCTTGTCCCTTGTCATTGTGAATTATTCATCCTAGACCAGCCAGCCTGGGGTTTCCCTTAGAGGCACCATTGAAGTTGAGCTTGAATAATCCCCTTGGGGGACAGAGGAAGGAGGTTGAAGAGGCCCCCCCGCATTGGAGGGAGTTGAGTGGTCCCGAGGTCGAAAGAGTCTTGGTTGAGATCGAGGGCAGACAAAATAATGCGCTCATTTCCTTCTGCTTTCCTTTCCTCCTCCGACCATCCAGAAATGGAGAGATTCTCTTTGATATTTCGAAGAGCTGTCTTCCATATTCTGATTGAAAGACTACCCTGTTTATGGCCTTCCATATATTCCAAAGGACAAAACCCTGAGAAAGGCACCTATCTCTTTTGACAATGGGGTTTTTAAAAAGTTTCCATCTCTAGGACTCTAGAAATTCTCTCAAGCGGTTATTTGACTAATCAATCACGTCAGACACAAAAACTAAGTGATCCCAGACCTCCATCGCCTTTGGGCAGAAATTTAGGAGATGGTCAGTTTTTTCTTCCCCTTTACAGCAGAGAGGACACCAGGATGGGCCATAGAAACCTTCTTTCTGAATTTTGTCCCACTTGAGGAGTTTTCCTTGGCCCGTTAACCATAGGAAAAGCGATAATTTTCACCATAAGCAGGATTACCATATTCGTTTCCATAAGGGCCCAGATCCAAATTCCCTGCAAATGATAAGATCAAATAATCTTCTTTGAGAGAGAACATACCTTTTGAGAGGTGACCCCACCACATCTCGTTAGGCTCCCCTTTATTAAGAATAGGATGCTAATGGAGAATCAAAGTGAGATCTTCCCAGTCCAAAGGGGCACCAGGATGGGCCATAGAAACCTTCTTTCTGAATTTTATCCCACTTGAGGAGTTTTCCTTGGCCTGTTAACCATAGGAAAAGCGATAATTTTCACCATAAGCAGGATTACCATATTCGTTTCCATAAGGGCCCAGATCCAAATTCCCTGCAAATGATAAGATCAAATAATCTTCTTTGAGAGAGAACATACCTTTCGAGAGGTGACCCCACCACATCTCGTTAGGCTCCCCTTTATTAAGAATAGGATGCTAATGGAGAATCAAAGTAAGATCTTCCCAGTCCAAAGGAGGATCGTGGGTTGGCCAGTCATCTAAAGATTTCCACTCCCTCCATTTCGACCCCGAGATTGTGTCCTACCAGAAGTCCTTAACACGATCTTCTCCCAACTAAGTGGTAAACCTTTGGAGATCTTCGAGGGAAAGATCTTGATCCAATTTAGGGTGTTGCATCCATGCCTCCTTCCAGAATTTGGCCTTACATCCATTCTTGATTTCCCAGAAACGATGATCTCGTATGAAGTCCTGGTGATATTTTACCTGATTCAAAATCGAGGAGCAAAATGGTAAATTATAGGCCTGTTTTATAGGTCTAGTAATGATAGATGGATGGATGTACATGTTTCTTCTCTGGTCATTTTGATACTTTTGAAAACTCTTAAATTTTGGACTGGTTACTCAGTTAATAGGTGGTCAATAGACCTAGTTTCCCAATGGGCAGGTTGAGACAACCTAAATTATTCAATGTTTCGCACCTATAAGTTTGCTTTTATTAATGGAAGGAAACACCACCCAATTCTATATATATATATATATATATATATATATATATATATATATATATATATATATTGTAAGTTGAAATTCTATTCATTCTTCAAAAAGATGTACATCGAGAGGAGCAGAAAAAACAAGTGGTCTCACCCTAACAAGGTTTGTTGACCATTGCATACAATATATGACAAAATTACAAAAAGGAAACTGTTATGAAACCAGCTCAAGAAAAGATAGAAAAGAAAGATCAACGCCTTAGAATTCAGCCTCTTCGAGGGGGCAACCTCCTTTACATTACATAAATGAACAATTCTTGGATGATACAAATGAAAAACCTCCTTTCTATATATAGGAGTCTAAGGGTCACAATATAATCCAGCCGACCTAACAATAATATTATAAGGCACAAAAATAACAATAGAGGGATTCTATGGGCACAATATAACAATATGGGGGTAATAGGGGCACAACAATATAAATAAGGGGTATAACTACAATAGTAATGGGGTAATCACTAGTATTATAGGGACCCAACATGCCCCTCTCCTTCAAAAAAGTGTTGTCCTCAACGCTTGAGTAGTTCTGGATACTTCTGCATAAAATTCTCATCCTCCCATGTGGAATCTTCAGCGGATAAGTTCTTCCACTTGATAAGATACTCTGAAATTGATCGATTTCGTAGCTGTCGAGTTCTTGTTTCTGTGACTGCTTCCGGTTCCAATATAATTTTTCCTTCCTCATCAAGTTCTGGCAATATTGTTTGAATTGGGAGCTTGTCACCTATAACCTTCTTTAAACATGAAACATGGAAAACTGGGTGCAATCGAGAAGCTGCAGGAAGCTCCAATTTGTATGCCATAGTACCAATCTTTTGCAACACCTTGTACGGACCATAATACTTTGGTGATAATTTATTATCCTTCTTAGCTTGCTTTAGGGACATTTGCTTATATGGTTGTAGCCGTAGGAATACCCAATCACCTACATCAAAACTTCTTTCACTGCGATGTTGATCTGCCTGTTGTTTCATTCTATTTTGTGCCAACACGAGGTTATCCTTTAAGAGTTGGAGGACTTGTTGTTGATGTTCGATGTGATGTTCCACTGCCTGAACCTTAGAATTTTCTCTTAAATATGATGTGATGGATGGTGGTTGATACCCATAAAGTGCCATAAATGGGGTCATTTTTGTTGCTGTATGGAAGGAAGTGTTATACCACCATTCAGCCAGAGGCAACCATTTGACCCATTGTGTCTGTTTATCAGATACAAAGCAACGAAGATATCCTTCCAAACATTTGTTTACTATCTCAGTTTGCCCATCAGATTGAGGATGATAAGATGAGCTATGAGCTAACTGAGTACCAAGACAAGAAAATAATTCTGTCCAAAAATTTCCAGTGAAAATGGGATCTCTGTCACTTACAATAATCTTTGGGTTTCCATGTAGCTTTTGAACTGTTTCCATAAATGCAGTAGAAACTGTACTGGCTTTAAATGGATGTGATAATGCACAAAAGTGTGCATACTTGGTAAGTCTGTCAACTACCACCATGATGACACTCTTTCCCTCAGACTTGGGTAAACCTGTGATAAAATCCATTGAAACCTCCTCCCAACGTTGGCTTGGAATGGATAAAGGTTGTAATAGACCCGGTGTCTTAATTGTTTCAACTTTATTTTGCTGGCAAACCAAACATTCCGCCACAAACTTTTGAATATCTGATTTAAGGCCATCCCAAAAAAATTCCTTCTTAACCCTGTGGTAAGTTTTTAAAAATCCTGAGTGCCCTCCTAAGGGAGAAGTGTGCAATTCCATAAGAATCTTTTGTTTTAGCTGGGAATTCTTACAGAGGTATAAGCGATCTTTGTACCATAACGAATCATTTTTCCAGCTAAATGTATCAGAAGTACTGGAATCTTGTTGTAGCTTTCGAATAAGTGCCCACACTTCTTCGTCATTCTTCCATTCCTCCCTTGCTTCGTTTATCCAATCTGGTTGGATAATAGAAATGGCACACAACAATGCTTCCACATCCTCATCCTTTCTTGAGAGTGCATCTGCCACCACATTTTGCTTCCCTTTTTTGTAGATGATTTCAAAGTCATAACCCAACATCTTTGTGACCCACTTTTGTTGCTCTTCAGAGGATAATCTTTGTTCTAAAAAGTATTTAAGGCTATCATGATCCGTTTTTACCTTGAAGTGTCTTCCCATTAGGTAGGGTCGCCATTTCTTAAGTGCATGGAGTATTGCCAACATTTCCTTCTCATAAATAGCTTTGCTTAAAAACTTTCCCTTGATTGGACGACTTTCAAAAGCAATGGGTCTTTCATCTTGCATTAGAACAGCACCAATTCCATTTCCTGAAGCATCACATTCCACAATAAAGGTTTTTGTGAAGTCCGGTGTAGCTAAGACCGGTGCTTGGCACATTGCCTCTTTAAGATGTTCAAAGGCCTTTGTTGCTTCCCGAGTCCATGAAAATGAATCTTTCTTCAATAATGTTGTTAGAGGTGCTGCTATTCTCCCATAATTCTTAACAAACTTGCGATAATACCCTGTCAACCCAAGAAATCCTCGCAGATGCTTTATGGATGTGGGGATTTTCCATTCCTTAATGGCTTTAATTTTGCTAGGGTCTACCTTAACTCCTTCATGAGATACAATATGACCCAAATATTCCACCTCCTGGACTCCAAAGAAACATTTGGATCTTTTTGCATATAATTGTTTCTCCTCCAATAGTTGTAGCACCCTGTCAACATGTTCAACATGATCCTTCCAAGACTTGCTGTAGATTAGTATATCATCAAAAAATACTAACACAAATTTTCTAAGGAATGGTTTGAAAATTGAATTCATCAAACCTTGAAATGTTGAAGGTGCATTGGTAAGGCCAAAAGGCATGACCAAAAATTCATAATGACCCTCATGAGTTCTAAATGCCGTTTTTGGAATGTCTTCAATCTTCATTCTGATTTGATGATATCCGAACGAAGATCCAACTTGGTGAAGTAAATTGATCCATGCAATTCATCCAGTAATTCATCAATAACAGGAATGGGGAACTTATCTTTAATAGTGAGCTTGTTGAGCTCCCTATAATCTGGACACATGCGCCATGATCCATCCTTCTTGTGCACCAATACTACTGGAGCTGAGAAAGAACTTTGACTCGGTTGAATTATACCAGCCTCTAGCATTTCTGCAACCATACGTTCAATTTCACTTTTTTGGACATAGGGATATCTGTACGGCCTGATGTTTGGAGGAACACTTCCTGGAATCAGATGAATAGCATGATCATGATCACGCATAGGTGGGAGACCCTTGGGAGTCTCAAATACCTTGGAATGATTGTCCAAGACTTTTTGGAGATCTGGAGAAATAGATGATTCCAATGTGGAAACATCTAGCGAACATAATTGTGCAATTACACCTCTTTGCTCCTTTTTTAGAAGCTTTGTCATACCATTAGAGCTGATTATCTTTCCTGGTTTCCCTGCAATACCCCTTAATTCAACTTCCTTTCCTTCCACAGAAAATTTGATGAAAAGTTCTTGAAAATTAAAAGCTATTGTACCCAAGGATTGTAGCCATTGGACTCCTAGTACAACATCAGCACCTCCCATTGGAATGGAAAGCATTGGGCTAGTCAATACATATTCTCCCATGGATAGCTTGATATTATGGCACTTTCCAGAGCAATTTATTGTTCCTCCATTTGCAATCATCACTTGACACTCTGGTGCTGGATATAGGAAGCAATTCAATTCTTTTGCTACCCTACAATGAATAAAATTGTGGGTGCTTCCTGAATCAATCAACACTATTACCTTTTTCTTCTTGATTTGTCCTTCTATCTTGATGGTTTGAGGAGTGGTAATTCCCGCCAATGCATTACAAGATATGGTCGGATTTATTTGTTCTTCATCTAGGCTTTGTTCCTGGAATATATCCTCTTCTTTTGACCTTTCTTGCTCCTTTTCTTCTTCCTCTTCACAATCTATGTAGAATAATTTCTTCTCAGCACACTTATGACCTTTTGTGTATTTGCTATCACAATTGTAACAAAGCCCTTTTGCTCTTTTTTCTTCCAATTGTTGTGGTGTCAACCTTGTAGGTTGTGGAAGACTATGGGCAACACTTCCGTCTTTATAGTTGTGAATGGTATGCTTCCTAGTTGCCATAATTTTGCTTTCCATTTTTCTTGCTAACCTGAATGCCTTCTCTAATGAATCAGGTTCCCAAAGGCGCACATCATGTTGGATATTATCCTTTAAAGACCCTATGAACACATCAATCCTATGCTCCTCTGGAATATCTTTTACCCTTATGTTCAATTTTTGGAACTCCTCAATGTGCTCCATTATTGAACCCTTTTGTTTGAGACTTATCAATTGGCTAAAAAAAGTGTTGCTTTTTGTATCCTCATAATGTGCTATCAATTCTTCCGTAAAAATTGCCCAAGTGATAAATTGTTTACGAGAACAAAGCCATTGATACCATACAAACTGATTTGGTTCCAAATATAAAGTTGCCATACGTACCTTTTGTGTGTTTTGCACATTATTGAGATCGAAGAATTGCTCCATCTGTAATATCCATGTGGCGGGATCCTTGCCATCAAACTTCCTCATATCGATTTTTGGAACATGGTGAGTCTTCGATCCAACATTAGAGTCTATGGAATCATGATTAACATTTCTTTTGTTCTCATCATGAGTTTCCTTTACTACCTTTTCACCATTAGTAAGTATTTCTTGTAGAAAATTTGTCAAATCTGTCTTCAAATCTGCCATGTCTGTCTTCAAATCTGTCTTCAAATCTGCCATGTTTGTCTTCAAATCTGTCTTCAAATCATCCATCTTAGCTTCCATGCCCTTCATCTTAGATTCCACGCCATTTATCTTAGATTCCACACCATTTATCTTAGCTTCTGTTAGCTTTTGTGAGCGTGACATATGTTGCACTTGTTCTTGTAATTTTGATATATCATGTAGCATTTCTTCCTCTTCTTCATGAGTCATGCTAGAGCTTTCAGGTTCCTTACTAGGTGTTTGCATTTTCTTTCCTCGGGGCATCAGTTACCGATAATAATGCTTTACTATGCCCTTTGAATTCCGTTAAACAAAGCTTACACAAAAATTAAAAAAAAACTACACACCTTTTTTCACTTTATAGAAGCCTGATATTGAATCTGATGTATCTCTGTAATTTCAGATCATCCAATTCTGAAGTTGCAACCTATAGTAGCCTTCTGCGTCCTCTTTCCAATGCCACAAGTCTGAGCCCAATTGGATTCTCCAAGGAAGAGTTATGTGAAATCTCCCACAGTGACTTGCTTTTAGACTGGTTCAGTAGAGCGAACTTGTACGACGTGCCACGAGTCACTGTTTCAACCTTTGAATCTGAAACACACAGGAACTAAATTACAGTCCGTCCTCTTTCTATAACTTTTTACAAAATTTCAATCCGATCCTCAGAGAGAGATTTATGAAGATTTTCCCCAGGTCACCTGTTTTGAATGTAATTCAGGAGTCTGCCAAAAGGCCAACTTCCTCAGATCATATCGCCGAAAATATCGCGCGAAAAGCTCTGAAATTCGGACCCAAGGTTTAGCGCCAATTCTTCTCAAATGGGTTTTTTTTGCGACTTCTGAAACGTCACAGAAAAAAAGTTATAGCGAAAATGCCACGATGACCTGTTTGGAGCAGCGAAACCCTAGAATCCAAAGCTCTGATAGCAAATGTTATGAAACCAACTCAAGAAAAGATAGAAAAGAAAGATCAACGCCTTAGAATTCAGCCTCTTCGAGGGGGAAACCTCCTTTACATTACATAAATGAACAATTCTTGGATGATACAAATGAAAATACCTCCTTTCTATATATAGGAGTCTAAGTGGTCCCAATACAATCCAAGCCTACATAACAATAATATTGTAGGGCACAACAATAACAATAGTGGGCTTCTATGTGGCACAATAGTAACAATATGGGGGTAATAGGGGCACAACAGTATAAATAAGGGGTATAACTACAATAGTAATGGGGTAATCACTAGTATTATAGGGACCCAACAGAAACTAAGGAAATTGTCCAAAACCAAGAAGGCCAAAGGCACTAGAAGACAAGTAAAACATAGAAAACACTTGCATTCATGCTAGTCATCCGATGTGATGGAGGTTGGGTTGTTTGGGGCTGGCCCAGGAGGAGGTGGAGGTCGAAAATATCATTGGATGTGCTCCTCTAAATGATCCGTCCAAGACTCCACCTTCTCCACCTTCTCCAATAGCAAGTTTTGACCTCGCCAAACCACCACAATACGCTCTCGGATGCGGCACTAAATGTAGTGAAATTTATCCAAGGTAGCTCTGAGTTCCACATGTTCCTCCCATCGGATCCTTTCCGCAATTTCCAATCACTCCAGGAGGGATTTAATCAAGTCTACTCAATTTTCCAAGCAACAATGTTGAAGGACCCTCGAACCAAGTATCGAAGACTCTACAACCCCTTGTCGTCCTGAGTGCTATGCCGCCAAACCCCGCCCCTCACCGATGTTTGTGATGATCAACCCCCGTGGCCCTTTGTCGAGCCATCATGCCCTCAACCACCCCACACATCAGCCACCATTATCCAAGCGCTTCCCACCAACTTGCCACCCCGATGAGCCACAGACACCTCCACCCCCTGCTTCGTGTTCTGCAATTGATAAGCCCAGTCCCCATGTCTCGCCAAGGATGGATTTGGAGGGAGAGAGGACCGCCCTCTTTTCTGGGCTAGACGCATCGACTCTGAACTAGCATCTTCACCTATAATGCAAAAGACCCTCTACGCATGCTCGACCCACACCCACCAGGGTTTCCACACCCAATGTAGAAACCAACAGCTTCCTAGATAGGGTTGCGGACTCACACCAACTGAAACCACACAGCACTGCACAGACTAAGGAGATCTTCCACCCCACCAGTCATGCCACCCCAAGCTCAAACACAGAGAGGTACTGAAATTCAAATAATTTGAATGCAGGATGGCCAAAAGAAGCACAAAATTTCCCACAACAATCTGAGGACCTCCCCCCAACCACACCAGCGACAAAAGATCACTTCTACCTCCATGATTCTTGCTCCCTCCCCCCCCAAAATACATATAAAACTTCACGTAGAGAATCCAAACAACCCAATTACGGGCCCAGAAGGAAAAATACGAAATCCATCTACAGGACCACCACCCCTCCTAGGATCAATTCCGCCTACGCGATCCACTCCAACCATCTAAATACCCGTAACTATAGAAAACCAATACACAAATCAACCAGGAACCACAATCTTCAACCACTCAAAAAACACTCTTGCAACATGAAAGTTAGCAATTTATAAATCCAATAGCCTGGGGGCGAACCACGTTTCCAGGGGTTCCATCTTGCCCAATGGAAGTAGCGTCACTTCCTTCTACAGTGAGCAAAGAACCAGGCAAGAGCATGAAGTTGAAATGAAACATGAATGAAGTCTGTGTCAACCACCCCTCTTCACGCACTGGTCTAGTTGCTACTAAATTCCAAACCCATACCATTACTCTTCCCCATATGCAAGGTGAAGTGAGAAGGAAAGGAGGCGATCATTGACCTGGGTGCTAGCTGTTGGTCATCTGGGCCATGAGGTGCCCCGTGCACTATGTCCATCACCCCCATCGGGGAAGCTTCTTCCAGTTCCACTATTCGACAAAGATCCATCAAGTGGGTGTTTTGTGAATGGGGGGGCCAATCCTGGAGGAGATGCTGCCCTTGATTATCAATTCCCAAATTTGCAAGGTTATCAATCTACATGTTTTGTGATTATATATTCAAAGGAGGAAAGATTAGAGAGAATATGTTCTTCTATCAATTCCGGTCACTAGCTCTTAATAATTCTATCCGGGGGGATCCGTTGATGAGTTTTTAAAGCATGTCTATAGCAATCTGGGAGTCCCCTGTGACCTATATTTTTTTCATCACCATCTCTTCTGCCATGTGCAGGCCTCTCTCCAATGCCAAATATTATGCTACATTGTTCGTGGTGCTGCCATAGGAGGCCGCATAAAACTTCACCACTTGCCCCTTTTCATTATGAATTATTCCTCCTAGATTATTTGGCGAGGGGTTTCCCTTAGAGGCACCATCGAAGTTGAGCTTGAAGAATCCCTTTGGGGGACAAAGGAAAGAGGCTGAAGAGCCCACCCACATTTGAGGGTGTCGAGCTGGCTCGGGGTTGAAAGAGTCCTAGTTGAGGTCGAGGGCAGACAAAATAACGCACTCATTTCCTTCCTCTTTTTAGTCCTCCTCCGACCACCTAGAAATGGAGAGATTATCTTTGATATTTTGAAGAATTGTCTTCCATGCGTGATTAATGTAAAAGGCTTTTGAGTGAAAGACTACCCTATTTATGGCCTTCCATATATTCCAAAGGACAAAACCATGGGAAAGGCACCAAGCTTTGTTGGCAATGGGGTTTTTAAAAAGTGTCAATCTCCAGGACTTTAGATATTCTCTCAGGCTATTAGCTAATCAATCAATCGCACCGAACACAGCATCAAGGTGATTCTATACCTCCATCACCTTTGGGCAGAAATTTAGGAGATGGGCAATTGTTTCTTCCTCTTTGTAGTAGAGAGGGCACCAGGATGGGCCATAGAAGCCCTTTTCCGAATTTTGTCGCACGTGAGGAGTTTTCCTTGGCCCATTAACCATAGGAAAAATGAGACTTGTCCATAAGTAAGAGTACCATATTCATTTCCATAAGGGGTTTGGATCCATATTCCTTGTAGATGATAGGATCGAATAAGATTCTATGAGAGAGAACATAACTTTCAAGAGGTGACCCCACCACAGCTTGTCAGGATACCTGTTATTAAGAATATCACGTTGATGGAGAATCAATGTGAGAGATTCCAAGTCCAGAGGATGATCATGGGCTGGCCAGTGATCTGAAGATTTCCAATCTCTCCATTTCGACCTCGGGATTGTGTCCTGCCAGAAGTCCTTAACAAAATCAACTTCTGGCTAAGTGGTAAACCTTTGGAGATCTTCAAGGGAAATATCTTGATCTAGTCTAGGCCATTGCATCCATGACTCCTTACAACCATTCCTAATTTCCTAGAAACCATGATCTCGTATGAAGTGTTGCCTTGAGGGGTATTGGACCGAGGTTCAAAGTTAGTTGTGCTAACCAAAGAAACCCTAAATTAATCGCCCTTTCGGCAATAACCCGCTTAACACAGGCCACAGCCTCTCCCGAGGAAATATTGGGGATGCTAGAACCAGGTTTCTGCATCCAGAAGGATATGTGATGTGGGAGTAAGTTGTTTCTTCAGTTTAGGCCTGATCTGACCTTCGCAAACCCTTATCCCTTATGTGATTTTCAGTTAAACAGAGTTATGAACTTCGCATAAGCATCTAGTCAGGCATAAAATAACGTATAACAGTAGATCTAGATCATCACGGAGAAATTAAGATAATAATACAATTAAATGGTGGAGAAATTAAGATAATAATACAAATAAATGGCAGTGAATTGAGCGTAAATACAGAAAATACATAAGTATATAAATTAGACACAAAATTGCTTCAAATATTCTTTATTATTTCAGATCTTCAATATACAGACTTTCCAGATCCTACGCACACAGTTGCAGGGGCCCGTGCACTCAACTGCAGACTTACCAAGGTCTCCATGCACACAGCAATAGGATCCTTCCCCTTCGCCCAAAATACAGAAATATCATACCCTTACAGACTCAAAACATATCAAATCTCCTTCCAAATCTTACTTATTGACTTTCTAAGGCATCCCTTTATATATGCTTTCCTATTACAATACCATGGTCCACAAACCATGGGCAGAGCTCAAAACAATACAAAAACTAAAGGGCTTTGACATTCCTAAAGCCCCTTGACTCCTAGTAACCTACACGCTCCGCTCCTTAAATTGCGGAGACTTTTACAATATCTTAACAAAATTGAACCCAGGGGACCCCGTCCCAATAGTCCCCCAACACAAAGATGTGACTCGTCCCTGAGTCACTCCACTGCTACACTCTGTATTTTTTATTTTAGGCTGCTAAACGAAGACTTCACTGGGTGAAGCGCCTTCATGAATTGTACTGCTGCCTATCAAACTTCTTCGACCAACTTTTACGTAGTTGGCCCTTCTCTCCATTGTGTTTACTGCATACTCTTGAGCATGCCTTCCACAGTCTGTGAGAGATGCCCTGCCTCTTCTTCCCAAGGCTGCATCTGTGCAGTGAAAATCTACATCTTCTTCCGCAACTCCTCAATATGTGCTTATAGGGATGTCCCTTCTTTCAACCGGGTGAACCATTGCACATGTGCTAAGGTGTGCGTCATGGCCTTGATCTCATCGTACTTCAATTTCTTATCCTAGATGGCTACTTCAATCTTTTTCACCTATGGGTCATCTAGTAGTGAGGCCTGCAGTTCTAGCATCTCTTCGAACAGGTGGCTACAGTCCTTGGCTGCAGCGTTGAGATTTTCCTTATTTGATCTGATGGCAGCATCGCACTACTCTCAGACCTTCGGTGGCATGGTGGGTTGTTGCTTCAATTGAAGCTCAGTAATTTTCATTTGCACATCAAAACAAAATTTATCCACCTGCGCCTTCAATTCTCTAAACACATCTGCCAATTATTGTACTTTGTCTTCAAAAGCGGCCTCAGATTGAATTTGGAGCTCTAGAAGCTCACTGCATACTCTGGAAATGCCCTACTCCAGATGTGCTCTTCTCATAGCTGCCTCATCGCGATCTTAGAGAGCTTTGTGCTTTTCATTACACATCTATTGACTGGTGATCTTCGCATCTTTGATCACCATGAGAGCCCGTTTTTCTCACACCTTAAGCTTGTCTGCTACACCCTACTGTAGCTCATGCAATGTGTGCAGAGGGAGTCCCGTGAGGTTAATACTCATGTTCTTAGGCAGTTGCGCGTTCTCCCTATCTGCGGCATCATTCAGGTGTAAAGATCCATCAGGCAAGGGTACAACGTGGAGCTCTGAAGTGAGTATCAATTGCACACTACCCGATGTCATTGGTTCCACACTCACTTGAACCATGCTCGCTTGAAACTGGCTCGCCTAAACCTGCAATTCTTTGAGGCCCTCTTGGACCTTTGTCAATACAAATTGGTACTGCTCTTCAATGTGGCCCCAGATATCTTCTGTCGCAGACCTAACAGTATCCCCAATTTCATCAAGGTCCCCCTCAGTGACAACCATGGCTCCAGGGTCGGCACACTTATCAGAGTTGTGCTTCTTACGTGTGCCTCCCGCACTTGTCTTCTATCATTGTTTGAGAATAAAGGGAGAATCGACGTCCTCCGGGTCTACATAGGGGTCTTTGCCACCCTAATCAAGTTCTTCTATATCTTGCTCTTCTTCTTGCTTGCACATTGGTTCCTACGTGGTATTTTTTTCTAGGTCAATGATCACTTTCTTCTTTTCCTTCAGCACATATTTACTAGTCCCTGTTGCATCCTCTACAATGTTTGTCAAAAGAAGCCAGTCAATCAGCCACTGAAGGACTAGTTAGGCGATATCTTCCTTAGTGACCAGAAATGGCAACACCATCCATTTCTTCATCAAATCGCGCCTCACGTGGATATACACATGGTGGAAATCGTCCTTGAAGTTATCGATGCACCAATATTCCGTGAATAGACTTTGTGATAACCTTGGCTTCTCGTTGATCACCATTCTAAGATCCATTTCGAATAATACCTAGAACATCTTATTTTCTATCACGCGGGCCATTTCCTTTGTCACCCACAGTGATGCAAATCTGGCAGCCTCGCACAACTCCGGATCTATAGTAGGGAACTGTGAATCATCTAGTGTCCTCCAAGCTATCAACGCAATCAACAATAAGAGCCACATGTAGTGGAATGCTTTACTGTCCTCCTGCGCTTCGCGACAATCATCGAGGAATTCTTGACATAGGTATTTTTCCCAATTGAATTAAACCCCCTTGTTCCACTATGCATCCAAGGATACCACTGGTGCCGCCACTTCATCTGCACGACATTTTCTCATGATTTTTCCTACCAAAATCTGTGCAACAAGCTGCACAGCTTCGTGAAAGATGGAACTAAATGCATATCTCCTAGACTTATTGACCAACCCAAAGTGGCTTTTCATTTGATCTACAAGCTTTTTCTCCCATGACATCCCTACAAAATCATTTGTTAGGTTCGCGCCTTGATAGGGAAGCATTTTGAGTCTTTGTATAAACATGTCGTCAATTGGGATGGGCTCTCCTAGCCATAGACACCCATCGTGGACAAGTACCAACAACTAGTGCACACAAATAGAGTTAATGATTATTCAGCTGAAGTGTGGGACATACAACATGTTTAGAATTCCTGCATGCTCAATACCAGACACCCATTTCATTGGTTCAAGTATTGTGAGGCCTACCTCCTCTTAGTATACCGCCTTCAGATACTTGTTGGGTTCCAGCTGTGGAAATTTCGCATGGTCGCCCAAATCCCAATATTCCATCTTCAGGTACGGTACCCAGGCCAACAATTCACCCTCAATAGGTACTTCCTCCGATAGAAATGGTGTGAATACATTAAATTTGACAAAGTCTAGATCCTCAGTCACTTTGGAGGTAGGCTTCTGCAGTGGCATATACAGTGACAATCGAGAAATTGGCTTCGTGTCTTCTATGTTGATATCCTAAAATCCTTCACTCAACTCTTCTTCATCCAAGTCATGTGGCTCCATTGGCTGCTTATTTTTATCCATTTTTACCTTCTATATTTTCTTAGTTGGAATTTGGTACGAAGATTGCCGAACTAGGGTTTGTTGCAGCTTTTTCTGCTCTTTCTCTCCTTTCGCGAAGGTAGTAGGCTTTGGCCTCAACAACCTAGGTGTTGTAGCATGGATTGGCAGTGCTGCAATCATGATGTTCCCTAATACTCTCTTCAAGAAATCTTTCTCAACTTCCTCCCAACTCAAGTAAACAGACATGTAGCAACACACTCAGCTCTTTAAGCACAAAAACACATAGCAATTCCTCAAGAAGCAAAATGTCCAAATGTGGAACGGGGTGCTATTTTTTCTTCTTCTTTTTTGCTTCAAATATTCTTTATTATTTCAAATCTTCAATATACATACTTTCCAGATCCTGCACACACAACTGCAGGGGCCCGCGCACTCAGCTACAAACTTACTAAGTTCTCTGACACACAACAGTAGGAGCCTTCCCCTTCACCCAAAATACAGAAAGATTGTACCCTTACAGATTCAAAACATATAAAATCTCCTTCCAAATATTAATTATTGACTTTCTAACACATCCCTTTATATACGATTTCCTATTACAATACCATGGTCCGTAAACCACGTGTGGACCTCAAAACAATACAAAGACTAAGGGGATTTGACCTTCCTAAAGCCCCTTGACTCTTAGTAACCTGTGTTCTCCGCGCTCAAATCCTTAAATTGCAAAGACTTTTACAATATCTTAACAAAATTGGACCCATGGGACCCCATCCTAACATGAAGTCATGGTGATCTTTTGCCCAATTCCATATCAAGGAGCCAAATGGTAAATTATGGGAATGATTCATTGGATCTTGCCAACCTACGGTTGATATTTGGATGCCTAGAGATGTTTCCAAATCTCCTGTCATCCCTACAACCATTGCCACCATAATTTTTCATTGAGGGCATGTGATAAAAGATCAGGTTCCTTCAAGCCTAGGCTGCCATGAAGTTTTGGTTTGCATAGTTTGTCCCAAGCCACCAAGGTCCATTTTCGGCAATTTGCAGTCTGAACTAGAGAAATTTCTGGAATTTGACCATGATATCCTTGTAGATGCTTCAAGGAGCTAGGAGGGATGAGAGATGATAAATGGGGATAGCCTGAAAAACCGCCTTTAGAAGAACAAGTCGACTTGCAGAATTTAAAACTCTCAAGGTCCAGCTTGATAATTTCTTGTCAATGTGAGAGAGAAACTCCTTCCAATGGGCAATCTAGAGAGACTTCGACACCAAAGGGACTCCAAGGTAAGTGCTGGGAAGTGATTCAATTTGGAATCTGAGGGTCCTCGCGAGATGGATTTTCACTCTAGGGTGAGTGTTGAAGAAGAAGATATTAGATTTGTCACCATTGATCTGGGTACCTTAAGCTTGATGGAAGAGTTTCAGAATGGATTCAAATTGTTTGGCTTCTCGTAGGGTAGGTTTCCCATATAGCATGTTGTCATCAAAAAATTGTTGGTGGGTGATTGGGGGGCCTCCTAGGAGAGCTTGATGCCCTGGAGATTCCAGGATTCCACTGCCACTTTAATCAGTCTTCCCAGTCCTTTTGTTGCTATAATAAAGAGAAAGGGGGATAGGGTATCCCCTTGATGAAGCCCCCTAGACCTGTGAAAGGTTCGAGAGGTCGATCCATTCACAAGCATGGAATAGAAGGGGGTATAAATCATGGATTTAACCTAGCTACTCCAAGGATATAAAAATCCAAAAGCAGTAAGGATAGACAATAGATAATCCAAATTTAAATGATAGTAATATTTTCAAAGATCCAGTTTGATGAGCATGCCTAGGGATCAGGATGAAGATAGAGAATGCACCATATCTTGAGCCACCAGTATTCCATCCATTATTTTTCATCCTTCCACGAAACAAGATTGTTTTCGATCGATGATATTATGAAGGAGGGGTTTTAGTCACCGAACCAGAATTCCTGAAAGAATCTTGTAAATGACGTTACACAAGGAAATTGGTCAGAAACCGACTGGGTCAAGCGCTACACCTTTCTTGGGGATGAGTGTTAGGAATGTGGCATTCAATCCCGACCAAATCTGTTGAGAGTGTCAAGATTCTTCTACTAGCTCCATTATCTCATCACCCAGAAACTTTGAGCCTTCTTTGAATAATTTAGAGGTAAAGCCATCTGGACCTGGGGCTTTGTTCGATAGGAGAGCCCATACCACCTCTTCCACTTTTTCATAGGATATTTCTCTCATGAGGGCCTCAGTTTCATCTGTTGAAATTAGATTTGGAATATATTGTTGGATTCTAGATATAGCCTCACATCTATCTCAACAAGCTCTATGAACAGAGTCTGGAAGTGAGCGATCAGCTCTTTGGATATTTCCTCGTGTTGCACCAGCCGCCAACCATCTGAACCATTGAGGGAGAAGATCTGGTTAAACTTCCTATGCTTCAACATAGTCCTGTGTGTAGATTTAGATTCTGTTATCCCCTACAATGTCCCAGGATGAGGAGGAGATCAAAAGAGGTAACTTCAAACCACTTGCAGTTCAGTAGCTAGCCCTACTAAACTAGAGAGGGATCTCTCTAAGGATTTCATAGTCAATGACTGGAAGAGAAATGAATTTTAGGCTAGATATAATAGTTTTAGTTGAGTTTTTGAAAATTTAGGGTTTTTGGGTTGCTGGACCAGGGATGAGAAAAAGCAATTAGGTCAAGGTCTCAAAGGGTTGCAGTAGTAGGCATAAATAGGAGCAAGATAGCAGTGTCTTGTGATGAATCTGAGAATTTGGTCAATGTAGTGTAGGGTCTGAAAATCTTAGAAATTCATAATGAGCATGTATTACCATGAATTCATTAATCTAGAAGAAGAAATACACAGACATGATTTTCCACATAAACAGAGCTTTGAATATAAAGAATTATGTCTATATAACTATAAGGAAAATCACTGAGGAAAGAAAAACATGTTAAGAGAGATGGATTCATTCATAAGAAACTGATATAGAAATAAAACAACATCACAAACTCACTGCACATGTATTCCTGAAAAATAGTTGCAATTACTCTTTGATTAACTGTGTGAAAGCATAAGATACAAGTCCTCTCCTATAAATTCCAGCCCTTCTCTCTGAATGAGAAATGATACATATAGACTCAAACAAACAACTTCCCCACCTTCAGGGATCGAATCCCTAAGTGGTGGAATATTTTCCAAGAATCTCTCAAGCAACAAGTGAGTGACAAGGTACAAAACAAAATCTTCTCATAGACTTTGATTTGAGTTTTGGGATATGGACATGGATTTTATAAATCTTTAGGAAGTTTGAATGGGGGGAATGAATGAGGGAAATGAGAAAGAAACTTTAAAACCAGTCCTAGCTAGGAAAACTGTTCAATTTGATAGTTTAGTCATCTAGGGTCTGTATGAATTTCATGTTTTAAATGCTTGCAAATGATCATTTGGAACATTCAAACCCTGGAAATTGTTATCCCTATCTCTGTTTGCATACAAATCACCATCCCATTCACCAAACAAATCATTTCCCTTCAGTTTACTTCATCTTCCTACAAACCCTAGCTCTTACCTATCAAATTGAGCAGTTTTCCTAGCTAGGATTGTTCTTAAATTTTCTTGCTCATTTCCCTCATTCATTCCCCCCCATTCAAACTTCCTAAATATTTATAAAATCCATTTCCATCTCCCAAAATTTCCCTATCCCCATATCCCTTCCCTAACTCCCTCATTTCACCACTTCAATCACTTTTCACAAAAAAAATTCCCCTTTCCTATTATCTAGGGTTTCAAAAATGGAAGGAGACTCTTCACCATCAGAGGAAAGAAAACATCATAAAGGGGGGAATATTTTAAGGTATGAGCCCACAAATTGCAATGAGATCAATTCTTCACCATTCATAAGACAATGTTTTGAAGATGTCAATTGCCTAGGGTTTTGTCAAAGGGTGGGAGAGGTAAGTTTTCATGAGCAGCTCACTGATTTAATTGCCACCAATCTAAAAGGAGATATGGCATTCTAAGCTTTTCACTACATTGACCAAACTATCATATTCATAACAATACACTGTTATCTTGCTCCTCTTTATGCCTACTACTGCAACCTTTGAGACCTTGAAGATATGAGAAGAAAATACAATGCTTGTTCAAAGCTAAACAATTCCTACACAAGTACAATATATCGCTCTGCTTCACAAACCACCCCAAGCCAACACTTAGCCAAAAAAAAATTCTTGCCAAGCTCCTACTTCCTCGCATAGTTCCTGAGAGAATTATCCCATATTTAATTGGGAAATTCCTCATCCATAACAACACAATCCATCATAGGCCTTCTATTTATTGCATGCACCATCTGTACAACTTGGAAAATTATACAACTGATACTACATTGGCCCTGAATTCTAATCTCAATTGGGTCTTTCTCTGAACTGACATGCATGATTTATTTATGAGTGAATCTTCAATTAACTAGTGGACCAGTGAATCTGCTCCCCACTACTAGACCTCCTACTATTTCCTCCAACTGATTGAACTAGTTTAACTAACTATAACTTAGTTAGACTGAGTTAATTAATTACAACTCAAATGAACTCAACCTGGACCCCTAAAATTTAGGAATCAATCTACATGACTCTAGATATACTCCCAACTCCAATTTACTAATCCAACTAAGTCAAACTAACTTAGTTAACTATTACAAGTTGCAATGAGAATATAATTTCGATTTAATTCCTGATTTAATTCAAGGACAAATTAAATTAGAATTTCTTGTTGTTATTTTTAAAACTCCCTCTAAGCAAGAAAGGGATTATCTGCTACCCTGATCTTGCCTCTGTGAAACTTGAATTTTCATCTTGACAATGTCTTTGTCAAAATATCTGCAACCTTCTCCTCTGTTGGAATGTACTCCCACAAAATGATTCTCCTTTGCACATAATATTGAAGATGATGATACTAGATATTAATATGCTTGGACCGATCATGAAAAACTTGTTTCTCAGAGAGTTTTATACAACTCTAATTGTCACAATAAATCATTTTTGGATCCATCTAATGACCAAACAAACCAATAAGAATCTTCCTCATCTATATAACCTCACAATTTGTTTGACTAGCAACCATGTACTTTGCTTCTACTGAACTGAACGCAACTAATCTTTGTTTCATGTTGTACCAAGAAACAACTACTGACCCAACACTGAAGATCCCACCTAATGTGCTCTTCCCGTCGGATGGAATCCCTACCTAATCTACATCGGTGAATCCTTGAAGCTTCACTCCCTCTGTCCATCTGTACCAAAGACCAAATTGAGTCGTGCCTCTAAGGTATCTCAACACATGTTTGCCTTCCTTCCAATACAGTTTGGTAGGCCTAACCATAGCTTGACTAAGTTGGTTAACTGCATAACACATTTTCGATCGTGCGTTCACTAAATACATGAGTGAACCCACAAGATTCCTATAAATAGTAGCCTCCACTACTTCACCTGAAGTAGCATCCTCCTTCCTCCAGATACCAACTAGAGGAGTCTCCATGGGTTTACTGCTCTCCATGTGGAACTTCTTCAATATCTCGTTGACATATTTTCCCTAAGAGACAAACAATTCCTCATCTCCTTGCCACACTTTCATCCCCATAAAGTAGTGCATGAGCCCCAAGTCCTTCATTTCGAACTCTCTTGCAAGATCCTATTTGCAAGACTTGATCAACTTATCGCACCTATCAGAATCATATCATCAACATATAAAATAATAATCAACAATTTACCTTCAACCACAATATGGTAAAGGTTTGCATCTTCTTCACTTTTACTGAAGTCCAACCTGGTGAAATAGCTATCGATCATGGTGCAGCAAGCATGGGGTGCTTGTTTCATTCCACACAACTCTCACTTGAGTCTGCACACATGTGACTCTTTGTTGAAGGTCTCAAATCCTTTAGACTACTCAATATACACGTCTTCCTCAATCATGTCATTGAGGAATGTTGTCTTTACATCCATCTAATGTATCTTCCATCGCATCTGTGCTGACAGGTATAGAATGGATATGATTGATGAGTACCTTGCTACAGGAGTAAAAGTATCATCATATTCAATCCCCTCCACCTAAGAGAACTTTCTGGCCACAAACTTGGACTTGTGTTTCTCCACTATACCATCGATTGCTTGCTTTACCTTGTAAATCCATTTGGAACTCACCACTGACTTGTCTGTCACTCTTGGGGCCACTTCCTAAACATTGTTCCTGATAATGGAGTCATACTCCTCAACCATGGAATCAACCAAAATTGGTTTTTGCACTGCTTCTTCAAAAGAGGATGCTTCAATCTCTACACTCCCACTCATCAGAGCCATGTAGCCAGTGTACCTCTATGGTGACCTCCTCTTCCTGTGCTATTATGTGGTGCTCCCACTTCTCTCTAGCATCATGAAATAACTTGTTAGCTTCTCTGGTGTTCTTTCTCCATCTCTGGAAGACTCTACATGAGTGGGTGTTTCCACTCCATTCTCCTCTGCATGTGGCTACTCCACATCATCTTGAGGTTCTTCCTTTGGAAATAAAATCTCCTCATCTGCATGTAGTTGAAGCTCCCTCTCATATGAAAATATCATGGCCTTCTCTTCATTGAATTTTACATCTCTGTGAACCACTGTGATCCTGTTAATTGGAAGGTACACCCGATAGTTGTGAGGTGTACCATTATACCCCACAAATATGCCCAAATCCACTATTGCCTCTAGCTTTTTCTGTGCATCTTTGGTAGCATGGAAGTAGACTGATGAACCAAGGATCCTGAAGTGTGCCACATCTGGTTTCTTCCCTGAAAAAACCTCTTCCAATGTACTCATCCTGAGAATTCGATGAGGGCTTCTATTCTGCAAATAAACAATTATGTTGCATGCTTCATCCCATAAGTGTAATGGTAGGCCCTGATCATGCAACATAGCCCATTCCACTCCCACAATACTCTTTTTATCACTTTAAACCACCCCATTATGCTATAGGTTATGAGGTGCTATCAACTCCTGTCGAATTCCTTCTGATGCATGAAATTTTTTGAACTCATTCGACACATACTTTCCACAGTTATTGCTTCTGATAGCTTTAAATTTCCTTCCAGTATCTTTCTCGAAGAGTACTTTAAATTCACAAAACTTTGTGAAAGTCTGATATTTTGTCTGCATTAAGAAAATCCAACACTTACGAGAAAAATCATCAACAAATATAACATAATACCTATGCTTGGTCGTGGATGCTGCCGAGAATGGTCCATACAGATCTAAGTTAACTCGATCAAGGATCACCTGTGCTTGACTGTCTTTTTCATGAAAGTAAGCTTCGGTGTACTTCCCAAATGTACACCCTTTGCATGTGTCTCTTTGCTCTAGTGTATCCTTGGGAAGCCTTATAGAAATTTTCTGTAATATCTTGAAAGTGCCATGATGCAAGTGATCCAATCTCCTGTGCCACAACTCACCGATGTCTTAGCTCTACACCTTCTCTGCTTCAATGCTCAAAGAAGCACAACCTTCTACCTCCAATTTGTACAGTTTCTTCACTCAAACCCCTATCCTCTTCACCTAACATGTGGTTATGTGATGAAGGAATGCCTTTCCTTTACTAAATATCACATCATAGCCTCTATCCTCCAATATGGCAAAAAAAAACAAGTTCTTCTTCAAACCTGGAACATACATAACATCTCGCAAAGTGAGGGGAGAACCAAACTCCCTCTGAAATGTAACTATACAGATCTCGGTTGTGTTATACCTCCCATCATCAACCATCTTGATATGCATCTGGAGATCCTTCTCCTCCAAGTTACTAAAGAGCTCTTTGTTACCAATCATATGGAATGAAGCTCCACTGTCCAGGTACCACACAATACCCATCATCAATGACACCATACAAGTGATGAGGGTAAAATCCAGTTTGAACTATGAAGCAAGAGCTTCACCTGCCACTCCTCCTGAGGGCTTCTTACCGGCCTTCTTGTGTGGACACTTTGTGGAAAAGTGTCCCAACTCGTGATAGTGAAAACACTTGATTTTTGACATGTCCTTCTTCTTTCCACCCTGACAAGAATCTGATTTGGAATGGGATGACTTCCCCTTCCCTTTCTTTGCCTTACCAGCTAAGGCACAATTCTCCTCATCATCATGCTTTAATGAGGATCTGTCTCTGGTGTTCTGCCAAATATCCTCCTATACCAAGACAGACCACAATTGCTCCCACTCGAGTAGCTTTTCTCCCACTCGGGTAGCTTCTCCCTCCCATTAACTGAGTCCTGGTAACTGTGCCACCTCTTGGGAAGTCCTAGAAGTTCTAGGCTCACCATATAGTCTTCAGAAATAGTAATTCTGACACTTCCAAACTCATCCAAACATTGGGAAAGCTTGGTCAAGTGCTTCACAATAGATTTAAGCAAAGTCTTTTGGTAGAAATCACATAAGAGAAATTTTTGGCTGACGCGTTTTGAATCAACAAGTGTGGTTCATCATCAGTATCAGATGAAGAGGCATACCATGGAAAAATCTTAAATAGAGAGCAATGTAGAGACATAATTTCAAGTTAGTCATTACTTGAAATTATGTCTCTACATTGCTCTCTATTTAAGCCTTTGCCATGGTCTGCCTCTTCATATAGTCCTGATGATGAACCACACTTGTTGGTTCGAAACGCATCGGCCAAAAATTTCTCTTATGTGATTAGTCGTTACTTGAGATTATGTATCTACATTTCTCTCTATTTAAGCCTTTTCCATGGTCTACCTCTTCATCTGGTCTTGATGATGAACCACACTTGTTGGTTCGAAACGCATCGGCTAAAAATTTCTCTAATGTGATTTCTACTGAAAGACTTTTCTTAATTCATTATGGATCACAGAAGCCTGAATATAGAAACTTCAGAATAGAGTCACCCTTCTCCATCTTGATCTTTTTGTGTTTGTCCTTCAATACCAGATTCTTGTGGTCACTGCTATTTTGAAAAAGGTCCATCAATGCCTTCCACATTGAAAATGGAGTTTCCTTACCATGGAGATTCGAGAAAATATGATCTCGAAATCCTTCTAAGATAATCCTTATCGTTTTTTCCACATACTTTCTCCATTCAACTATATCTTTAGCATCAGATCTTGGAGATTTTGGAATATCATGATCTATGAATTCCTGCAGCCCTTTGTCTTCCAACACTGCCTCCACCTTGTCCTTCCAAGCTATGTAATACGAGCTGCCCTCCAGTGCATACTCAAGTCTGAAACCATGGAATGACATACTGCTAACTCTAAAGTATGACCCCGCAAATTCGATTTCACCTGCACAACAGACTTGAAATTCTCCTCTTCTATAATATATTCAGTGTTGATACCATGTAGATTTTTACTTGTAGATTCAACAACTTATGTGATATTCTAAAACAAAAGACAAGAATCTACTCTACTCATCAACAGAAACCAAAATTGATTTATGAAAACAATAATAAAAAAAGGAAGAATTTCAATCGCACATAACACAATATTTTTATGGGGAAAGAGATTTCTCAAAACCCAGACTATATATATTGCATTAACCAGAAGATCTGAGAAGAAAATACAATGCTTGTTCAAACCCGAACAATTCTTGTACAAGTACAATCTATCTCTCTACTTCACAAACCAACTCAAGCCAACACTTAGCCAAATATGACGCTTTCCAAGCTCCTACTTCATTGTGCAATTCCTGAGAGAATAGCCCATATTTAATTGGTAAATTCCTCATCCATAACTACGTAATCCATCATAGGACTACTACTGATTTCATGCACCATCTGTGCAACTCGGAAAATTATACAATTGACAGTATATTGTCCTTGAACTCTAATATCAACTAGGTCTTTCTCTGAACTGACATGCATGACTTATTTATGAGTGAATATTTAGTTAATTGGTGGAGCAGTGAAGCTACACTTTAGCTTCTCCCCACTATTAGACCTCCTACTAGTTCCTCCAACTGATTGAACTAGTTTAACTAACTATAACTTAGTTAGATTGAGTTAATTAATTACAATTCAAAAGAACTCAACCTGGACCCCTAAAATTTAGGAATCACTCTACATGACTCTAGATAGACTCCCAACACAAATTTACTAAGCCAACTAAGTCAAATTAAATTAATTAACCATTACATGTTTCTATGAGAATATAATTTCGATTTAATTCCTAATTTAATTCAAGAACAAAATAAACTAGAATTTCTTGTTGCTATTTTTAACTCTCTGGAAAATTTTTGTGTTGCACTCACGCTCTTTGAGCCATTGGACACGCAACTTCTGTCGCCACAATATTTCCTCCTATTTCAACCATTTTTATAGATCAGTTATAACTAAACCCTCCTGAGCTATGAGGGCATCAATTCTTCCTTCCAAGATGATTTATTGTTGTATTGTGTGCATTTCTTCCTCAAGACACCACTTTTCCCAATGAATATTGTTGAAATCTGATCAATTCCATTCTGTGATCTTTCCTTTTAAATCCTCCAACTTTAGTTGGAATGTTTCCATTGGGTTACGACCCATCACCTTGCTTTTTTACCACCATTCTTCAAGCTTGGTCAATAATTCTGGTTTGTCAAGCCAAAAAGATTCAAAGCGGAAGGGTTGGTTCCGAGGAGCCATTCACAGATTGATCTCTAGGCAGAGAGGCCGATGATCTTATCCCAAGCATGAGATAATAAACACTTGAAAAAGGAGATCCTAATGGAGGATGTTGTCAGAAATAAGAAAATGATCCACTTTTGAGGCTATTTGATATTTACCTCCCTGTCGTTGTTCTAAGTGAAAGAGACATTCTTGAAATCAATGTCCTTGGTGCCCATATCTTGGATGGTTTCTTGGAATGCAGTGGAGATCAGATCCAGCTGCTAAAGCCCTCCTTTTTTCTCACTGAGATATTTTATGAGGTTGAAATCCCAAACTAGGTCCAGTTCGTGTCCCCCAAGAGTTCCTTTAGGTGTCACAGGCTGGGAAGGAAGCCGACTTTCGACCCTGGAATAGTAGGGTCGTACACCCCGGTTAGCCAGATTTTGTCGATGGAACCGATACATTTAAATTGGCCAGAGAGGGTGTGGGGATGGGGTATCCAGTTTCCAAAGGAGATGGATCGAGGATCCTGGAGGATACCCATACCACCAGCACTACCTCTTGCATACAAATCCATGCACTCCGCCAGAGGCCACCTTCTACTAGAAATATCTCCAAGTCTTTCCTACGTTACTTTGGTTTCCTATAGGACTAAAATGTTTGGTTTCTCATATTGAATTCGTTCCTTCAGATACCTCAACTTACCCTTGGATTTGAGGCCTCTTATGTTCCATCATAGCAGCATCATTGAGGGGGGGGGGGGGGATCGTTGATAATATTCTATCAGAACATTAGTCTGTCGTGAGTTGACTACGATCGCCCCATCTTCCCAAATCACTTCGCTAGTGGGCCATCTGCTTTTCTTTTTGGAGCCTGAGCTGAGATCCTGTTGAAAATAACAACAAGAAATATTAAAAATAACATCTAGAAATTCCAATTTAATTTGTCCTTGAATTAAATTGTGAATTAAATTGTAATTCTATTCTCATAGCAACTTGTAATAGTTAATTAAGTTAAATTGACTTAATTGACTTAGGAAATTCGAGTTGGAAGTCTATCTAGAGTCATGTAGAGTGATCCCTAAATTTTAGGGGCCCGAGTTGAGTTATTTTGAGTTGTAATTAGATAACTCAGTCTAACTAAGTTATAGTCAGTTAAAATAGTTTTAATTGTTTATGGAACTAGTAGAGGTCTAGTAGTGGAGTAGTGCACCAATGCATCACCAGTACCACACCAATTAACTGAAGATTCACTCATAAATAACTCATGCATGTTAGTTCAGAGGAAGACCCAGTTGAGATTAGAGTTCAGGGACAGTGTACTATCAGTTGTATAATTTTCTAATTTTATAGATGGTGCATGAAATTAGTTGAGGACCTATGATGGATTATGTAGTTATGGGTGATGAATTTCCCAATTGAATATGGGTTAATTCTCTCAGTTATTGGGTAAGGAATTAGGAGCTTGAAGGCTTGGAAATTTGGCTAAGTATTGGCCAAAGGAAGTCATTCAGGCAGAGGATAGAAAATACTTGTGCAGGTTGAGCTCAATCATGAGCAGAGCATATTGTATTTATCCAGATGATTTGGATATTGTGTAAGGAAGTAGGGGCTTGGAAGGCTAGTAAATTGGCTAAGTGTTGGCCAGTGTCAACCTAGGAAGCAAAGAGTTAGATTGTACTAGTGCAGGAATTGTTTAGGACGAACAAGCATCGTATTTGCTTCTCAAATTTTATGGTTAATGCAATATAGATATTCAGGGTTTTTAGCAGTTGTTTTCCCCAAAGAAATATTGTGTTATGTTCGATTGATATTCTTCCTCTTTCTGATTATTCTCTTCATCGATCATTTTTTGTTTCCACTGCGAAGAGTAGAGTAGATTCTTGTCTTGTGTTTTAGTATATCACATGAGATGTTGAATCTACAATAAAAATCTAAATGGTATTGGAGCTGAAGACATTATAGAAGAGAAGAATTCGAAGTTGTCCTTGTAGATTGATGGAGCTCTAGTTCAGGGCAGATCCAGAAGACCCTATGTGTAGACTTCTTAATGGAGATAGAAGGCTGCTAGTGGGCAGATTAGTGAGAAACTTTTTAGTGACACAAAAGGAGTTGTGATCATTGATATTGGCAGATTGAGGAGTTCATTAAATTTTGTGACAATGGGACAGTTACAACGCGAATTTGATCTTCTAGGGTGCCCAAAAGATGTGATATTAAGCAAAGAAAAGGATTTCCTTGGACACATCGCCACGAGAGAGATGAAATAGATCAGTGTGCAAGTGAAGAACTTGTATTCTCTTGAGGTAGAAGATGCATGCAAAGCCTTGAGGAGAAAGGCAAAGGTTAGAGACTTGGTGGTTGAGAGGGAACATAAATTACCTCTCAACATGTAGCCTCAAATGCAGCCTCAGAAGTAGGCTCAGAAAAAACTTCAATAAGTTGTGGAGAAGCCATAATTGGAGAAGTAGAGAGGATATCAAGTGGAGACATCCACTCACGTAGAGACCTCCAGTAGAGGGAAATTTCATGCCAAGTCAGAAGAGGGAGCACATGCAGCCATACCTCCAAGTGAGAGGTGGGGCGATGTGAAGTATTAGTCCCAAGAGTGTAGAAATTTGGTAGGGTCGATTGAGAGGTTTTGTCTCATGGATCATTACCTTGCTACAGGAGCCCACATTACATAGCAGTAGGATGTATCCGTGGCTGTTGATGTAGTCAGATATCAGAGTGACAAAGTCAGAGGCTAGCAGTAGTCAGATACAAGAGAGTGTAGAGCAGAGTTGGCAAAAGTGTAGATGGCACGGAGGCAGAGTCAACAAAAGTGTAGAGATTTCAGTAGACAGTGCAGGAGCTAGTAGCAGTCAAAGACTCTGATGACAAATGCTTCATACTAATTCAAGTTGGATGCTTTTTTCAGTTTCAGAAGTTGCAGTAGCAACAACACTAGAGATAAGTGTTACATGTAGAACATTGCAAAGGTACTAGATCAGGATAGAGTTGAATTCCTTTCTCGTTGAGAGGGAGTGTTGAAAATAACAACAATAAATGTTAAAAATAACATCTTGGAAATCTAATTTAATTTTTCCTTGAATTAAATTGGCAATTAAATTGTAAATCTATTCCCGTAGCAACTTGTAATAGTTAATTACATTAAATTGACTTGGGAAATTCGAGTTGGAAGTCTATCTAGAGTCATGTAGATTGATCCCTAAATTTTTGGGGCCCAAGTTGACTTATTTTGAGTTGTAATTAGATAACTCGGTCTAATTGAGTTAAAGAAGGGGAAACTAGTTCTAACTGTTGGAGGAACTAGTAGAGGTCTAGTAGTGGAGTAGTGCACCAGTGCATCACCAATACCACTCCAGTTAACTAAAGATTCACTCATAAATAACTCATGCATGTCAATTCAGAGGAAGACCCAGTTGATATTAGAGTTTAGGGAAAATGTACTACCTGTTGTATAATTTTCTGAATTTTATAGATGGTGCATGCAATCAGTTGAGGACCTATGATGGATTGCACAATTATGGATGAGGAATTTCCCAATTAAATACGTGTTAGTTCTCTCAGGAATTGGGCAATAAATAAGGATCTTGAAGGATTGGAAATTTGGCTAAGTATTGTCCAAAGGAAGTCATTCAGGCAGAGGATAGAAAATACTTAAGCAGGTTGAGCATAACATATTGTATTTATCCATATTCCTTGGAGATTGTGCAAGGAAGTAGGGGCTTGGAAGGCTAGTAAATTGGCTAAGTGTTGGCTAGAGTCAACATAGGAAGAAGAGAGTTAGATTGTACTAGTGCAAGAATTGTTCAGGACAAACAAGCATTGTATTTTCTTCTCAGATCTTTTGGTTCATGCAAAATACAGATAGTCGGGGTTTTTAACAATTTCTTTGCTCAAAGAAAGATTGTGTTATGTGCGATTGATATTATTCCTCTTTCTTCTTATTGGTTTCATCGATCATTTTTTGTTTCTGCTACGAAGAGTAGAGTAGATTATTGTCTTGTGTTTTAGTATATCACATGAGTTGTTGAATCTACAGTAAAAATCTACAAATCCGTCTGGTGGTTGGATGAGTCATCTTCCTTAATAGCAAGAGCCATTTGAGGGGGGGGATCCACTGCGCCTTGGCATTTCTCCTAGTCCCTGTAAATTTTATGGAATTTCTCCAACTAATCTTGAGGGATATCCACTGATCCATCTTTATCCCAATTTCGTAAATAAGTGACCATCACCCTTTCATTAGATTTGAGTTGATCCATCTTCACATCATGTTCTAAAGCATGGCATACACAAGGACTTGTTGGATTTCTTGGCTGTTGGATTGGGCCTCAGGGGCTTTGTGTTTGCTCGACTATTTATTCTTAGGGTTTTCCACCCCCAAATCAACCTCCATTGCAACTTGAGATTGAGCCACGATCACAAGACCCACAAGTTGGTTAAGTTCATTATGATCTAATATGAGGGAAAAGTGATTCCATGAAGGGAAACTTAGGGATGCTTGAGAGTTACTAGAGGGGAGACCAAGGGCTGCTTGAGAGGGCCCTAGGGCGCCACATCTAAACTTCCCAAAAGGTGTCCGAGGAGGGAGCTGCCACGGGAGTTGAGGCTTGTTGAGGGCAATCATCTTAGTATTCTATTTCCACCAATTCCGGGAGATGCTGATATATGTTCATGTACACACAAATTTGCACATACGAAGAAAAACACCTACACCTTGTGATCTCTGAGACCTGGACAAAGCCTCCTATGGAATTGTCGATGGATTCCAGGATATCCATCTCCCAAAAGTCCTCTAGAATGGAGTACAATCGAAGACAAATGGGGGAAGCTAAGAATTTTTCCTTTTATGGGTTATAGCAAGGTTCTCAGTGTCTCATGAATAAACTAGCACTATTCATGAAATAAGGGCCATTGTCCAAGATTCGCTTGTGATCATCCATGTCTTCAGAGATTACTATGAAAAAACCATTGGCTCATAGGCGAAGATCAAAAGGGGCTTTCAACTACCATTTAATCTAGATCCAACACAGGATATCTAATTCTCTGGGCTAAATGCCCATGAATTTACAGATTATTGCATGATCTTGCATAAACTAGCGAGATTGCTCAAGGCAATTGTTGGGAATCACTACTCAGGGATTCTTGGTTTCGTTTGGAAGGTAGCGTCGTCGCATGCGCGACTGCCATTGAGCACCTAAGTCCGATGAATCAGATAAGTTTTCCTTGGTGCTAGCCGAAACTAGACGAAGGATCTAGGGGAGGATGGTGTATGCCAGAGAGGATATATTTGGAGGGGGTGGATCCCCCTCCTTCAGGAAACCCCATCATGAACCCACTCAACTTGTAAGAGACATAAGAGAACATCAACGAAGGTGAAAGCATGGAGATATGATTTTGGTGCAGGCTGTAGTGATTCGAAACCCTAGTAGAGCTCCAACCCATAACAATTTAATATATATAAATTTAAAAGATAATTTTATTTGTAAATAGAAAATAAAAATTTTAAAATATATTTTTATTAGTAAATAGAGAAACCAAAAGTCACCACCAAAACATTAAAAATAATAATAATAATAATAATATATGATATTTATGTTTTGCTTTGATTGAATTGGTGACCCTATTGTACAATAACAACCAGAGGCTCAACCAAAATGTTCTCAGGAACCTTCTATCTCTATTTGATATAATGGTCTATGGAATCCCAAAATGAACCCACAGTCATTCGAAGAAGAGTTTGGCAGTGTTTTTTGTTGTGATGCTCTTGTTGCGGGCCATTAATATAGTCATCTCAGAAAACCTATTGACTACCAAAAATACACAGTCATTACCATGCTTGCTACAAGGGAGGCTAGACATGTAGTCCATGGAGATGGATTCCCAAGATTGGCTAGGAGTAGGCAGAGGATTGTACAGGCCTTGCTTCTTAATGGTTGGCTTGGTGATGGCATAAGAAGTGCAAGACATGATATATTTTCCAACGTCATGTTGGAGTTTTGGCCAATAAAAGTATTTGTGAAGTAATGTCACTTTCTTCTTGATGCCAAAGTCTCATATGACCCTGTTGTAATGCACCTCCTAAATCAGCTTGGCATGCTCGCTTGAAGGAACATAAAGATGTCCCAAATAACACAACAATCCATCCTAAAGGTGGAAGTCTATAATTAGCTTTCCATCCATCAACATCTTGTAGGTGGCAGCAAACTCTGAGTCACTTTCATATAATTGTGGCCATCCATAGGTCTCGTGCCCACAAGAGTTGAGAACTGTACTCAGTTCCACAATCAGGGGTCGACTAAGGTAGTCTGTGACATGATTGGTGCTTCCCTTCTTGTACTTTATGTTCAGATGGAATTGTTGCAGGTATGTGGACCATTTCTGATGGTGATCGTTCTACAACTTCCCCTGTGTCTACATAAATTGAAGAGGTTGGTGATCTATGTGGATGATCATCTCCTTCCCCAAAATATAATGCTTTCATTGTTGGAAAGCCTGCATAATAGAGTATATCTCCTTATCATAGGTGGGGTACCTATCAGAGAGTGTCTCACTGTGATAGGCCACTGTATGACTTTTTTGAGTGAGGACAACACTAATAGCATAATCTGAGGCATATGTCTCAATCTCAAATGGTTGTTGTACGTCTAGCACAGTGAGGAATAATGCAGAGAAAAGGCAGTGTTTCAGTTGAACAAATGCCTTCTATTATGCCTCGAACCAAAAGAAATTCACTTTTTCTCCACCCTTGGTAACTTGACTCAAGGGCTAAGAAATATGAGGGAACAAACATGCGAATATCAAGTAGAAATTAGCAATGTCCAAGAATTTTTGAAGCTCTATCATAGTCGTCAGGGCTAGCCAATCCTGAATGACCTAGATCTTAGCTAAATCCACATGCATACCTTGCTCGTCAATTATGTAGCCCAAATATTGGACCCGGTCCATGCCAAAGCAAAAATTCTCTCCGTTGGCACATAATTTGTGTTATCATAGGGTTTGAAGGAACTGCAAAATATGTCACAAGTTCTCTACCCAACTCTTGCTAAAGATGAGGATTTCATCCAAATATACTACCACAAACGAGTTGGTGAAAGGTCGCCATATGTCATCCATCAGCCTCATAAAAGTTGCAGGAGCATTTTCCAACCCAAAGGGCATGACCAACCACTCAAAAAGACCCTCCTTGGATTTGAAGGCGGTCTTCCATACATCTGTGGGCTCTATTGGAACTTGGTTATATCCAAACTTCAAATCAATATTGTTGAAGTACTTGGGCCCCTTGAGATGGTCAAGAAAATCATAATCCATGGGATCGGGTACCTGTTCCTAATAGTGATTTTATTTAATGCTTGATAGTCAATGTAGATTTTTTAGGTCCCATCCTTCTTTTTTACAAGTACAATTGGGCTCCCACAAGGTGAGGAGCTTGGTTGGATGTCCCAATTTTGTAGCATCTCCTGGATCTGTCGATTGATTTCCTTATTCTCCATAAGCGAGCATGGTATATTGGCCCATTGGGTAATGGAGCTTCAGGATTCAGATTGATCAAGTGCTTGACCTAACAATGATAAGGTACTCTTGTGGGTGAGGAGAAGATGTCTCTGTATTCTTCCACGACCTTATCAACTTTATTTTTCCGTGCAGAGGGACCCTTTCGAGGGGCCATGGATGTGGCCACAATCTCCCCCTTACTCTGAGAATGAATCAGAAAGAAAACAAATTTCCCAGTCTAGGATATGATCTTATTGCATTTCTTAGCAGAGATCAAAGAGATGGTAGTAGGCAGGGCTACCTCCGGTATCCTGTATAGTTTCCTTCCCAAAGTAATAATAACAGTGTGAGGCTTGGAATCATACACAACATGATGCTTCCACAAATATGGTTGGCCTAATAAAACATCACAAACTTCAAGAGGAGCAACATCACATAATACCTCGTCCGTGAAGGGGTTGATGTTGTAGGGAAGACGACACTCATTAGAGAAATTTTAAGGTCTAAAATGGACCTCAAAACAAAAACGTACAACCAAAATACACTTTATAAGAACCAATAAGGTTTAAGATAATTATGTAAACCATGGGGGGAGATTCACCATTTTTGTAGTACGAGAGTAAAAAGATTAAAAAAATTAAAAAAACTACTTTTTCAACTCATATTTTCAACTTATCTCCCTATTGTTTAACTCAAATTTCAAGTGGGATCACTCATTGGATGAAAAATTTAATTCCCCATCCAAGGAGTACCCATGTTGCATACTTTTGATGGACTATGTTACACAAAAAATGAGAAATGTAGAAATTATGGTGTAGAATTGTAACTACTTATGAAATTTTAATATAAATCACAAGACATAATCCTGCTCTATTTCTGTACGAAATTCAATTCAGAATTTATATCATCAATCACAAACATGCAATGAGAAACAACACACATGCACACAGTATTTTTCCAAGGGAAAGTAATCTGCCAAAAACCCCTTTGTCTTCTTGCATTAATCTCATTAATAGAGATGTATTATAATTGCTAGCTCAATCTAAGCTCAACCTGCATGTGAATAACCTATCTCTCTACTTACTGAGAAACTCTGACCCAAACTTTGTCAATTTCTACCTCTGCTTGAGCCCCTCTTACCTTTCACAATTCTCGAGGAAATTAGGCCCCTATTAGGAAATTAGACATTTTTAAACACTCCCTCTTAGCAAGAAAGGGATTATCAACCACCCCTATCCTGCACCTATGGAACTCGAACTTCCCTCTTGACAAATATTTTGTCAAAATGTTAGCACCTTGTTCCTATGTCGGAATGTATTGTAGCAACATTGTCTTCCTCTACACACAGTCCCATAAATGATGATACCAAATATCTATATGCTTGGATCGATCATGAAATACAGGATTCTCAGAGAGCTTAATGCAACTCTAATTATCACAATAGATCAAATTTGGATCCATCATCTGACCAAACTATCCCATAAGTATCTTTCTCATCCAGATCGCCTCACATGTTGCTTGACTTGCAGCCATTTATTTTTCTTCTGTAGAACTAAGCACCACAGATATTTTCTTCCTCTTGTACCAAGAAATTGTTGTGGACACACCATTGGAAATTCCACCCGATGTACTCTTTCGGTCGGATGGGCTCCCTACCCAATTTGTATCTGTTGAAGGGGGGGAATTATGGTCTTTTCCAGAGACCGAACCACTTACAGTTCTCAATGAATAATTTAAATGATATGTGTTTCTGTCATCTAGTAGTAATATGTGCTCTCCATCCAGGGAAATTAATCTTGAAGTGCAAATGAATTGTTATTTACGGCAACAGAAACAAGGTATATTGTACTTGGGCAGAGACATAGAGGGTGAGGTCTAGGCGAATAATATATTGGACTACTTTCCAGAATAGGAAAACATGGCTTGATTGGGTTCTTGCTCATGCAACAGTATGGGGGATAGAGGTAGCAGATGGGGTCTTGGAAGAGGATGTGGCGGGGGACTGTCACACGGAATTTGTCAAGGGTGCGGACACGACTGACCTTCCTAGAAGTCTAAGACGTTCTAATGACAAACAAGACAAAATGGAGTGATCTTTCTCTAAATACACCTTTTACAACATGAAAACTACAAGTGTTTAGGCTTACCTTATTCCAAAACGCTATTGTTGAAGTCCGTTCTTGACGATCCGGATGAGCTCCTCCTTCAAGTCAATTCCTGCAACCACAAACAATCAAACAATTACCAAGCACTTGCATTTCATATAATAAAACATATATTCAACATGCAGACCAAGGAACACATGAAATAACTCATTAACACAAGCTATTGAGAAAAATAAACCAGTTTGTATTAATAACGAAACAAAGAAACTCTTACAACCTGGCCTTGGTGTTGTGCAAGTTCCTCCCAGGGTCCATCAAGGGTTTTCCTCTACTTTGACAAAGCTCACCCTCTCCCAAGTAGAATCAAGTGAAGACAATCTCTCCTCACAAAGGCTCTAATGGAAGACCTAAATCCTGCAGCATTTACCCAAAGAAAATGTATAGCTCCAACCTCTTCTCCTTCTGGCTCAATGCCTTTATTTATAGTGCTGTAAAGAGGTTATTCAGGTCCACTATCAATGGGATCATCCCCCTCTTTGGGTGGGATAGCTCCCTTATTGATGGGATAAGTTCCCCCTTAATAGAGATACATGAACCAACTGGAGGCGCATCCATTTCATCAAACCGACCTCTAGAATGTTCTAGAAGTAACCACAAGTAACTTTTTCAAGATAAAACTCGCGCATTTTGCCTTTTACAGAGGGACGCACCTGTCCCTTAACATACAGAGCGTCCATGGACGCAGATTTTGTGAACATGGTCAGCGTCCCCGCAGGTAAGGCTAGAGAGAACCTGCGACCCCAGAGATAAACATAGTTTTTACAAGACTTTCTCTCTTCTTTGAGTTTGAGATGGATAACAGAGGCATGAGACTTGCCTAAGAGGGTAGCATGACTGTTGATTTGAGCCATACTAACTGTAAGTAGTCAAGGTGACATTTTTAGTGTAACAGATTGCCCCCTAAAGTGCGAAGCCTGGAATAGAATAGGGTTTTGTAATTCTAGGAAGGGTGAAGCGCTTTATCATTTCAAGGATTGTCTTGTGGATGGCCTGGTTGGAACCTGCAATTTTCAACACAAAATACATGGATAAGATTATATCATCACTGAGGTAGGCATTCCCATACTCAGATTCAAAACTTTAACTAATGGACTAACTATTCTGATACAGGAATGATCTTGCAGTACATCATTTTAATAGACTTTTGTAGACACAGTATGGACGCAGCCATCTGTTTATGATTAGTCTACATAGATAATGAATACAAAACTCCTCGCAGCCTGGATGGTAGAAACTAGATCCAGGGTCTTCACTTCTACTTCCCGAATTGGTACGATTCTAGCCATGTGATTAAATGATTCGATGTCGAACATGATAGAAACCACTTGATTACCAGTCAATGATGTAAACTGTTAACAAGCGTGAGAGAAACCACCAGTAATGTCAATGGTTCTCAAAGTACCAAGCACAACCCGTGAAATGTGAATAGATGTTTTGATGTCGAACACTTCACGGAATCCTTTGATCGAAAGTCAATGATGTAAACTGACGTCAAAGGCGAGAAACCTGCCATTGATGCATGCAGACTTCAAGGTACTGTCGATTCCTAAGTCATCTTTCTAGATAATGTGTCGATGTCGATAGAAAGCGACCCGTTGCAGGCAAGCCCGCAACACGAAATCATTGTTCAAGTTGAAGAAATGTTGCTGTAAGGACTGACTCAGGGATGGTCAAATGGATGACAAGTATTTTGCAGATGAAAGTTTTGCTTGCAGACCTCTTGAACACATAACGACACAACAGATGGCTTGGTGACGAATAACTCAAAGTTAATCCCCGAAACCCGGTTAAAGACTTTCAAAGTGATTTGGTCAACTGTGAGGTAAAAGATTTCCCAACCCAGGTGAATGAAAAGTGTCGTGTTCAAGAGTGGTAATAAAGTTTCTTCTGAGACAAAAGGTGACAAACAGGTTCATTCTTCTCTCTTTTCCCCCACCATTTCTGGCAAGTACCTCTTTATTTTTAACAAGCTTGAGGAGGATAACATATGCTTGATTATAAGCTCATCCTTCGGACGAGTCCAACCTAGTTTAAATTCGAACCCTAGGAAGGAGTGGTTCGTTCCTGTTTGTAATTGAACAGGTCCTCTACTGTAAAAGTTTAACGAGCCCAGTATAGGAGAAACTCGGCGTTTTTCAATTTTAGAGAGTCTGAAAAAACTAAAGGAGACTCCACGTTGAACTTTTTCGTATATTTGTGTCCCTCAAGCCCGAAAAAGTATAAAATAATACCTGGGGGAACCGCTTGATCTTGCGACCAAGGAGTACTTTCATAATAGTGTCGTTGACCTGAAAAGTAAAAAGCGATCAAGGACACGTCGTTTTATTTCCTTATCGAGTTCGAAACGACAAAAACCCGGCAATCTTTTCCTGATTTTGCGGTCAGAAAAGAGCTAAAAGGGGACCGTCTTTTAATTCCGTTTTAACGAGTGAAAAAGAAACACTCGGCGATCTTTTCATGTTTTAGGAGTCAGAAAAGGGCTTAAAAGATGACTCTGATATTTTTGTTTGTGAAAAATTACAATTTCCCTCGAAATCCCTTTGTCCTGCACAAAAGCAACACATTACTCATACCTGTTTAAAATAGGCAAAAATACATTCAAAAACATCTTTTCATGGTAAAAAATGAACTAATTCATCCAAAAAACCTATAAAAAGACCTTTTACCATGTCATTTTTACCGTTTCACTGTTGAGGTTGAAAAAGGAGCTTTTGACAAGAAACTTCCCGTGGTCGCTGCGGAAAATCTGACCGTCGGAATCGAACGCCGTCTCATCCAGGTATTTTACACATCCTACTCTGCATTTCTATCCGTTTAGAATTAATTTTTAGGTCTTAGTTTCATTTTTTGGGGGGTTTTGGTTTTGGAATGCGCCTCTCGGCGGACGCAGGTGCCCTTCGGGTGACCTGCGTCCCCCGACTTTTTCTCATACGGGAAAACGGTCGGAAGACGCAGCCCGCCTTCAGGCCAGCTGCGTCCGGGCGCCCTGTGCTACAAAGCCGGGGTGCGTCCTCCGAGAAACGCGCATTTCAAAACCCCAACTCTCTCAAAAAACCACCAAAAATTCCCAAATCAATTTCTAATTGCTATTTTTGATATGCAGGGCATTAATCATGTTAGACTGGAGAGAAAGAGAGCATGTAGAGGAAGATGAAGCTGCAATAAATCATCAACCTTCCCTGGATGCCCTAAGAGCATGCGGATTATACAAATATTGGACCATACCGGGCATGAGGGGCCAGGTAAGATTCTTGGAATGGCTGGTTGAGCGATGGAACGTACAAGAACAATGCTTTTACATAGGAGGGCACCAGCTCGAGATAGAGCCCTCGGATGTATACTTTCTCACTGGCTTGCCAAACAGAGGTGAGCAACTCAGTCTTGCGGGGACTAGGCCGGGTGGCCAATCCCTTGATAGTCTCCGCGAGGATTGGTGCACACGTGGGGCTCACCATTCAAAAGGCATAGAGATAAAACACATCACTCTACCGGAACTCAAAGTCATAGCGTTCACGGTTACCAGAATTTGCGGCGCGGCCGCTTTACACATTGCTTCCGGATCCCAAATGCGGATGGCAATTGACTGTTACCAAGGCACCATTTTCAACTGGTGTGAAGCTGTGTCGGCTCATATGAAGAGCCAACTGACCAAGGCAAAGAACGGACGACTAAAGACTTTTGGATATGGGCCTATAGTCGTGAGCTTTGCCTTGGAGAGAATTCCAATGCTGATCCCTCAGCAACTCACTGTTGATATCTTGGGTCCCTAGCAGCCAAAGCTGATACGATGGGTTGCGGTGATGGCCCGGCATCCTGACGAGGGCGCGACAGTAGTTCGATTCTCAGATAGTTATTTTGACTGGTTAGAGGGCCAGCTTTTTGTGATACAGGACTTTCCGTATGCCGGAATGGATTTCAGAGGTGATCCGGACATGGTTCTTCCACAGGGAGAACAATGGGACGACAGAGGTACTTTTTATTTTCACAAGTTTTCTAGTTATGTATTTTTTGTATTTTTTATATATATCGTCTCAAAACTAATAGTAAATCTTTCAAAATGCAGATGTTGGTCCACAGCGTCCAGCCAACCTCCGGCCTTATGATAGACTACATCCAGCTGCACCGGTACCGGCCCCACAGGACGCGACAGCAGAAGTACTAGCTGAGTTGGAGCATGATCTAGAGCGTCTCACGGCAGATATACCTGAGACTACTATGGACGACATTCCTATCAGGCTTCAGCGCTTCGTAGTCGCGGTCCCTGGACCGTTTAGGAGATTTTTGCGTAAGGTAGCCCGCGCAGTGGTGTCGTACAGAGAGCACCACCAGTGATTGACTAGTCACTTTTGTAGTCACATGTGACATTTTTGACTTTTTGTACTATCATTTTGCCGATCATAAGGTGTTTTCAACCTATGATCGAAGACGATGTATATATTTTTTGACACACTTCTATCTATATATATCACTATTACCGGCTTATCTTGTTTAACATATGTGATGAAATGTTTTTAAATTTACTTGCATGATTATCGTAAATGTCTGTCCAACATTCGAGAAGCAATTGCATCTGCTAATGTATTCAAAGACCTTGGAATATGTTGATATTCAATGTAATCAAATTCACGTTCCAAGAGACGCACTCTCAAAAACAACCTTAATAACACAGGATTTCTAATGGCATAAACTCTATTAAGCTGTAATACAACAAGTTCAGAATCTAACCTCACTATCAAACGTCGAATTCCAAATGAAATAGATTCGGATAATAATTCAACCACTGCACTGTATTCTGCAATGTTATTCGTTGTTTGACCGAGGCTTACCCCATGCATAGAAACTAACTCGTCAGAGGGCGAATAGATAACCCAAGCTGCGGAAGAGATATTCCGTGTATTACGACAAGCACCATCAGCAAATCCAATGTATGTTTGGAGAGGCGTCGACATCTACAATATCAAGAGTAAAACCAAGATAAGCCAGAATAATGACGAAAAACCACACTCGCTAAGCTAAGCACACTGACTAAACTAACACACTTGCTAGCTAGAAAGGAAATCTAACCTATCTAAAAATTTCTCCATACCCATCATTTTAAGCATAATACCTCTTTAGGTAAAGTCCATTTCTGGGTTTACCCAAAGAGTCCCCATCAAAATCAACTAACTCATAAGCCCCTTTTGCTAGCTTTCGCTTTACAATGTAGGGCCCATGCCACATGGGAACGAATTTTCCGGCACCTAGCTTATCGTTAGCTTGATCATATAATAGTACTAGGTCTCCTTCCGAAAAACTTCGAGGGGTTACATTTTTATCGTACTGAGCTTTCATTCGTTTCGCGTGAGTCTCGATAGCTAAAGTAGCGTCACGTCGAGTCTCATCTAATTTAGCCAAGTATAATAACCGTTTCTCCTCTTCGGAAGTAGCTGGAAGTAATTCGACAGCCATTTGAAGTGATGGGATTTCGCATTCAATAGGTAACACAGCTTCTAAGCCATAAACTAGCTGGAAAGGGGTGAAACCTGTTGAATTTTTCACTGAAGTTCGATATGCCCATAGCGCCGAAAATAACATGTTATGCCAATTCGTTCGATGGATACCAATGATCCGTCGAATCATGATGACTAGAACTTTGTTGATTGACTCAACCAAACCGTTGGCTTGCGGATAATAAGGAGTAGAGCTATCGTGGCGCAAACCAAGCTGGCTTGTAAGCTCAGTCATCATGACGTTTCGAAAATGGCTCCCATGGTCAGTAATGATTGCTTGTGGGACACCAAACCTAGTTATGATATGATTGAATACGAAAACTGCAGCTGTCTTGCCGCTTGCGTCGAATGTAGGCATCGCCTCGGCCCATTTTGTAAAATAATCAACCGCGAGGATGATATACGCATGCCCCCCGGCCGAGTGAGGGTTACAAGTAATAAAGTCAATGCCCCATTTGGCGAATGGACCAGCGGCAATTATAGGGTGGAGAGGAGCAGGTGGAGCGCGCATCTTTCGATCAAACACTTGACAGTTGTGGCATGTTCTGACAGCAAGGATACAATCTTTAAACATAGACGGCCAGAAATAGCCAGCGCGCAACACCTTCTGAGCTGTGGCATACCCAGACATATGACCGCCACATGCTCCAGAGTGACAATCATTCAAAACTCTCTCAGCCTCTTCGTGAGTTAAACAACGTCGAAAAACTAAGTCTGCCCCCCGGCGATAAAGTGTATCTCCAATAATTCTGTATTGCTGGGATCGAAACCGAATTTTTCGACGGTCTTCCTTGGAAGCTTCAGGCCGAAAGGTTTGGGTTTGGAGATAGATGATTATATCCCCATACCACGGATCTAAAGTGCTAATAAGAAACAAAGATTCGTCCGCAATGGACTCCTCTGCCACAGTCTCTGTGTCAGCACTCGGGAAATCACACATCAATTCCGCAAAAACTAAAGATTTCTTAGACTTGGACTTCTCGAACTCCAAGTCGAACTCTTGCAGGATAACAATCCATTTAGAGTACTTGCCCCCTAGCAGTTGTTTTGTCAAAATATAAATCATAGGGTTGCAATCCGAAATAACTGTAGTCTTGCGGAGAAGAATGTAGTGACGAAAACGCTGGACAGCTTGAACGGCTGCCAGGGCCAATTTCTCCACATGCGAATATTTTAACTCAGTGGGATTTAAGGTTCTACTAAGATAATATATCACATGCTCTGCTTTGAATTCATCTTCTTGAACTAACACCATTCCAATGGTGGAATGCGAAGCTGCGAGGTATAAGAAGTAGTCCTGGTTGTAGTTGGGAGGATGCAATAACGGTGCATGGGTCAACGCGTGTTTCAGTGCATCAAAAGATTGTTGGGCAATCTCGTCCCAAAAGAATTGTGCGTTCTGTTTCAACAACCGTGTAAAACCTTTAGTGACCTCGGCGTAGTTTGGGATGAATCGGCGTAAAAAGTTCGCTTTCCCTTGCAAACTTTGGAGTTGGCGCAAACTCGAAGGAGGAGGCAATTTGATGATAGCCTCGACTTTCGAGGGATCGACGCGAATGCCGGCTTTTGAAACAACAAATCCCAGCAATCGACCTGTTTCTATACAGAAAACACACTTGTGGGGATTCAACCGAATTCGATAATGCCTACACCTCATAAAGATTGCTCGTAGGTGGACAAGGTGATCAGCTCGATGTAAAGAATGAGCAGGCAAATCATCGAGATAGGGTTGCACAATGTGCTTGATGTCATGAAATGCATAAGACATTGCCCGTTGAAAAGTGGCCCCGGCATTCTTAAGTCCAAAAGGTAATTTGCAATAAGCAAATGTCCCCCATGGACAAATGAATGCCGTTTTTGGTTGATCGGCAGGTAGAATATTGATTTGATTATAGCCTGAGAAACCATCCATGAAGGAAAACATCTCACTTCCGGCACAATCATCAATAATTTGATCGATATAAGGCGTAGGATAGTTGTCTTTTGGACAAGCTCGATTGATATCCCTATAGTCGATACAGATTCTTATTGTTCCTTGTTTTTTATTGACGGGAACAATATTCGATACCCAATCCGTTAACGGGATCGGATAAATGAAACCTGCTTTCAACAGCTTTTCGACTTCTGCTTTAATCGCAGCCGCTTTTCGAGGGTGAATCTGACGCAACCGTTGCCGAATGGGTTTAGCATCCGGGTAGGTTTTGATTTCATGAACAACAATGGCAGGATCAATTCCCGGCATTTCCTCGTAAGACCAGGCAAACACGTCGCGGAATTCTTGGAATAGGGCCTTGTAAGTTTGGATTTCTTCTTCAGTACATGCGGCACCTATATGAATGTTCTCCTCGATTCCGGGCTTCACTGAAATATCAATGGGAATAGTACGAGAAATATTCCCTAAATTCAGCTCTGAATCAGAATGTTTCGTTGGATCCTGAGCGTCTTTGACATATTCAGCGGTAAAGATAGATGAAAAATCATTTTCAAATGCATCATCCTTAGGTAAAAACGAAGATCTGTGATGGAGATCTTCCCATGGTAGATCATCTACACTTAGGATTTCGCGAAGTTGTTCGTCAGATGACACTTCTTCGGGAAACGTTATCCGTTCTAAGGGTGAGGTGAAAAGTGACTCTTCACTGACCACATTCATTTGGTGGTTTCGGTTGAATGAAAGTCGGTAAAAGACATAAGAGCTTCATAAGCAATCTCATACGGACTCAACGGCATAACATCACCGAGTGAGTCTAGCTCAGAGTCAGAGGGAACATACCAAGGATCATCATAAATAATGTTTTCTGACGTGATCATATGAATTGTTGCAAACGAAGGGTCTGCATTGAGTGGAGGGAGAGGAAAAGTTCCCAGTAAACCGGAATCCTTAACTAAACCTACACCAATGTCCCTATAAGGGATTGTCGTTTTACCAACATGCTGGATAGTTTCTGAAGAGGTTGGGTCGGATGAAAAGTATGTCAGCTGATCAATAGTCACGATCTTACCGTTATGTGGAAACTTAATGACTCTGAAGACCGATGAAACGACCGCTGTCATAGCATATGACCAACTTCGACCCAAAAGAAGGTTGTAGTCTAGAGGGGCATCAACCACTTCCACATCCAGACTAACGGTTTTACCTTCGACCCCTATAGGCAATTCTTGTAGAATACCAAACGGACGGAACCCACGGCCATCAAAGGCCTTAAGGATGGTGGGGGATTGGTTCAACGAAGGAGAACCAAGCGATCTCCAACATTGAATCGACATAATACACGTAGAAGCTCCCTCATCAATCACAGTCCGATGAATAGGCCTGTTTTTGACTATCACTGGAATTTGGAAAGCCATTTGATGGGGGAGACGCGGTGTACTACTTTCTAGATCAAAGATCATTAGGTTCGGGTCCTGAACATCGACAGCTCCAATAGCCGACAAAAGCAATTTTCGTTGCGCTGGACATGATTGCAGCACTTCGAGTGCCGACATTGCTGAAGGTGAAACAGCTAAGTCTTCAACAATGTTGTAATTCTGGGCTGCTCTCGCATGTGGATTGAAAGCAGACCTTCGAAGTACACCCTTGGCGGGCGGCTTAATCACTAAGTCTGGGTTAGGTTTTTCGATCTGTAGTGGATCGGAACCAGGAGCTGAGGTTGATGGGTTAGAGTGAGAAGATTCTGCTTCCTTACCATCAACAGGAGCCTTACTACCATAATCTTGCGATCGAGTCGCAATCCTGACATGAGACATCATCAAAATGGGTTCTTCACTGGCATTCGAAGAAGAACCTATCATCTTATTCTCCTGCTCTGGAAATGGATTTTTTAACACAGCAGGAGTGGGAGAACCTTTGACTATTTTCACTACCTCGGCCCGATGAGGGCAGTCTCTCGTAAAATGATCTTCTTCACAAATGAGACAAGGATATCGAGGTTTGCGTTTTTCGTCATTGGTTTCCGACTTTTCCGTTTTCTCCTTTGGAGCCTTGTCTGCTTTAGCCTTCTTCTTTCCTTTCTTCTTTCCACCGTTTTTTGATTTGGCCGTAGATGACTCTACAGCGTGAATGTCGGCGGTAAGTTCAGGAGGAGAAGACTCTCCTGTCGGAGAATCAGGCAAAGTGATAATTGGAGTATTGGAGGCCTTGGAAGACTTCTTCTTACTCTTCGTAGTCACGATACCAATCATACCATCAGCGGCATGAGATCCCGAAGGAGCAGCAGCGATTTGGTTTGACTTTGGAAGATCCGGAATTTTCTCGTGTAACGTACCCGACTGAGTGTAAACTAAGTCAAGGTATTGTGCCTGAGCAATGACTTGCTCCTCAGTAACTACTCCGGCCTTAGCTACATCTTCAGTAATTCTTGGTAATAATGATTTGACAAACCATTCAGCTAAGATTTGGTCCGGGATAAAAACTTTCACTAATCTTCTTCGACGTCTCCACTCATGGATGTGATCAGAAATGTACGTGGATGTCGATTGTTTTAGCGAAGTTAATAATTCTGTACCATTATCGTATCTGACTGGTAACTGAAAATGAGTTAAGAACGAGGTAGCTAACTGGCTAAAGTTGTAAAAAGAGGCCCGTGGTAACTCAATGTACCACTTGGCTGCGAGACCAATGAGTGTACGCTGGAAAAGACGTAAGCGGATGGAATCATCTGAGATGGAATTTGATGCACACCAGAGGTGGTAAGTCATCACGTGATTAGACGGATCCTCTCCAGACTTACCTTCGAACTTGGGTATATCGCTGGGCAACTTATTTGGCATTGGCGGCCAGAACTGAAGATATTGAATTGGATCGTTCGTTAGGCGCGTCAAGTCGGGTAAATCTAAAGTCGCAATAAACGGTAACTGCCGGTTAGGATCTCTAAAACTCTGAGTCACAATACCAGCCCCAGGAGGAGGATATCCAGGATAACTAGGAACAGGAGTCGCATTTGGGATATTATATCCTCCTGGAAAACCAGGATTAACCGGACCGTACTGGGGTTGCTGAGGTTGTTGATAAGTGTACCCAGGATACGGTTGATACTGGTAAACCGGTTGTTGGGCAGCTTGCCCAGGTTGATACTGTCCCTGGTACGGAGGTTGAACAAATTGAGGTTGAGTAGTAACAACCGTACTTGTACCAGGTTGGCCTGCAGGCATCTGGACTGTGGTTTGAACCGTGGGTCCAGACAACGGTACAGATGTCTGAGGAGTGGTTACAGGGACAGTAGAAACCGGAGCTGCCGATACTCCAGAAGTAAGCATGGTAGATGAAGCGGTAGTTGCTGCAGCCGTGTGAGGTGGAGTACCAGGTGCAATTGGCGGCTGAGTAACTACAGAAGTTACAGGGGTCTGAACACTTGACTGGACAGGTTGCGGTTGCTGGGGTGGACCAGGAACTGCAGGTTGTCCTGCTTGAGGTACCGACTGTATACTTGGTTGCGACATCTGTTGACCCTGTGACGGATCCCATGTTAACATTCCAGGGTATTGACTCGTAACAGGTTGAGGATACTGAGATCCATAGCCGTATTGAGGATAGGGTTGATAACTGTAAGGTGCAGTCCCATATGATTGCCCTTGAGGTGGTTGATAACCTTGACCAGGGTATTGACCCGTAGGTTGATAACCTTGAGGTAAATACGAATACTGGGGTTGACCTTGACCTTGAGGTTGGTATCCTTGAGGTTGATACCCTTGGGGTTGATACCCTTGGGGTTGCCATCCTTGAGGTTGCCATCCTTGAGGTTGATATTGATACTGAGGTTGACTTTGGGGTACATATTGAGGCTGGGGTTGATACCCTTGAGGTTGCCCCCCAGTCACGAATGAAGTACCTTGAGGTTGCCCCCCAGGCATTAACGAAGGTTGCCCCCCAGGCGGTAATTGGCCACCTTGAGGTTGGTTAATGGGAGTTGAACCTGACATCATATAAACGTCACCTATACTCAATGGTACATTACCACTGTTTCCAACTAATAACCCATGATCAACGGGTTGAGGAGATGCTCCCGCAAAGGTACCAGAAAGTGATTGATACCCAGTAGGAACAGAAGGACCGCCATGTAAAAATGATTCAGGACTTTGTGAAAACACAGATGACTGACCAGACATATTTACAGGAGAATGAATTCCTCTAGGTGGAACCGGAGTACGAGGTGTAGAAAAACCTACTGAGTTGTCTAAAAAATTGGTTAATGCAAGGTACCAAGATTCACTTCTAGGAGGACTGTAAAAGATGGATTCACGCTCCCTTAGATCAAGGGTAATTAGATCTTCAGAATCAGAAACGCCTATTTCTTCCTCTGGAACAAGTTCTTCTATAGCAATTAATCCAACAGGAAGATTTTCGGTGATAATTCTTTCTATTCTTGGTGAATCAGGAACACTAGGAGTTGGAGTAACAGGTTCGGAAATTTCAGGTTCTTCGCCTGTTTCACTGGCAGATGAAAAACTACCAGCAAGCTCGGAAACTGTAACAGCTTCGGGATTGTAACCTGTTTCTAAACTTTGGTAATCTGGATGGACTACCAAGGAAAATTCTCCTTCTTCAGGTGATCCTACTCTACTGCCACTAGGAGGAGTTACAAGGACCTTTAACCCTTCTAAATGACCCGGAAGTCTTCAGGAGATTCATCCCGCGATTTACGGAGTTTTTTAACAAATCTATTCCGGTAACAATCTCAGGAGACTTGCCCCGAAGTCTACGGGACTGTCTCGGTAATTCCGCCACAATTAAAGATTTTAACTACAACACACGAAAACAAAGTAAAAAATTTCAAATCAAACCACCTAAAGTCTTCTAAAGAACCAAACAAATTTGAAGCACACGCCTAAATAATCTAGAGCGTCAAACCACACACAAACAGTAGTCTTCCGGACCAAAAGCGCTAGTTGGTGATTAGGCCCAACCTCGCAGGATTCAGTACAGAAATGGTGGGTGGAACAGTTACCCCGGCAACCTGCTTAATGAATAGACTGGACCAAGTTCCTCCACTTTAACCGTCTCGAAGTGAAGCGAACCCCCCAGAAAATCCAAGTGAGTATAACCGACGTCTGCTCCAGGTACAGTGGGACCTTCCCTCCACCGTCACCTTGGGTAGAATCCTAGATATTATGGCCACTAAGGTTACCAATCACAACAATTACACCTGGGGGAACAGTCTAAACTCCGACAGCACGCAAGGGCAGAGTAGCAAGCTCCAATCCCCTTACCGGCTCCTTGACAACAATCCAAGGTTTACCGATAAGTGACCCCTGGCTCCTCGACAATGGTTAATCCGAGGTTTACCGTTTGTAATACGTACTGCCTGGCGTCGTTCCCAACGAGGGAGGAATGATCCCCTCACTGGTTCGGACACGAGCTCGTGCTTCTCCTTTAAGAGGAGCTTTCCCAGAATGTAACTGAAACAATTGGATTTGTTCTACTCAAGATAGACTATCTGTTTGGTTTTGTAGTCTTGGAGAGTTAAGTACTCACCTACTCCAAGACCCTAGCCTAAGCTATGTTGGTGCTTCAGAGCCCTAGAAAAATAAAGATTACTAGATTGATTTTAATTTAAGCGTTACTTTTAAGGTTGTTTCTTAAGTCAAAAGGTGATGGAAGTGAAACCAGTGGTGTGTTGACTCGACTCGAAACCACTACAAAATGCACCTAGAATGATTTATCCACTACTTTACTTTTTCGATGAATTGCTTAACTAAAAAGTTGAGAGAATGCAATCTTTATAAAAGCAACTTCTTAATTGAAGACAATCAAAGAAACAATTCGTTTTTCTTTTCCAAGCATAAAAACATAACCTCTCTTTACATGCACGAAAAAACTCTTTTCTTCTTTCAAAAACAAAAAGCTACTTGAAACAAGACTTTTAAAGAAGATGTTTTTGTATTTTTCTTTTAATAAAGCAAATAAATCTAATATAACCAAAAATCAATCTTAACAACTCTTAAAATCTATGAAAATGCACTCATAAGCAAACTAAAGGCAAATTTACTCTAAGCAATCTTAACGAGGCCAAAACTAACAATGATTATTTCTAAGGTGTTTTACTTGATCACAATCAAATCAAGGACTAGCTTATTGCAGAACCAAAAACTAGCCAAAACAAAACTCTAATCTTTTTGTTCTTTTTGTAAAATGGAAATCAATACTTTATAAACAAGCAATTCGAAATTTGACCCAAAACAACTCAAATGGCAAGTTGCTCACAAAAGGAGACTTTACGACAGGCCCGACTTCTAAGAAGGTTGACTAACCAGAGAGATCTAAGGCTGGACAACTTTCTACTATCAAAGTCACTACAAAGCCTTTCCAAAAATCAAACCCTAGGTCTAAACTTCGTTGAAAACCACTAAAACACTCAAAGCTCACAAAACAAGTTCAGGTGAAAATTCTTGACAGGGTACTAAAGGATCTGGGCAGAAAACACTAAGGAAAATCAAAATCTAAAAGGAATTTAAAGAAAAAATGGAATTTTCTTAAGTTTTACAGGAAGACGCAGGCAACCCGTTGTCACAGGTGCGGCCCCGCTCTGTGCAAACGGAAACAGCGCGTCCAAAGACGCACTGTGCAGTACTCAGAGGGTGCGTCCTTCTGGAAAAATGAAGAAAAACCAAATCTAACTAAATCTAAAGCTAAGCCACCCAAATACTAATTCTCACAGTCAAAAACCAGAAAATAAAAATGATTTTCTCAAAGCAAAGTTCATATAAAGGAAAAGACTCTCTCATTAATGGATTCCCCAGCGGAGTCGCCAATTTGTCACACGGAATTTGTCAAGGGTGCGGACACGACTGACCTTCCTAGAAGTCTAAGACGTTCTAATGACAAACAAGACAAAATGGAGTGATCTTTCTCTAAATACACCTTTTACAACATGAAAACTACAAGTGTTTAGGCTTACCTTATTCCAAAACGCTGTTGTTGAAGTCCGTTCTTGACGATCCGGATGAGCTCCTCCTTCAAGTCAATTCCTGCAACCACAAACAATCAAACAATTACCAAGCACTTGCATTTCATATAATAAAACATATATTCAACATGCAGACCAAGGAACACATGAAATAACTCATTAACACAAGCTATTGAGAAAAATAAACCAGTTTGTATTAATAACGAAACAAAGAAACTCTTACAACCTGGCCTTGGTGTTGTGCAAGTTCCTCCCAGGGTCCATCAAGGGTTTTTCCTCTACTTTGACAAAGCTCACCCTCTCCCAAGTAGAATCAAGTGAAGACAATCTCTCCTCACAAAGGCTCTAATGGAAGACCTAAATCCTGCAGCATTTACCCAAAGAAAATGTATAGCTCCAACCTCTTCTCCTTCTGGCTCAATGCCTTTATTTATAGTGCTGTAAAGAGGTTATTCAGGTCCACTATCAATGGGATCATCCCCCTCTTTGGGTGGGATAGCTCCCTTATTGATGGGATAAGTTCCCCCTTAATAGAGATACATGAACCAACTGGAGGCGCATCCATTTCATCAAACCGACCTCTAGAATGTTCTAGAAGTAACCACAAGTAACTTTTTCAAGATAAAACTCGCGCATTTTGCCTTTTACAGAGGGACGCACCTGTCCCTTAACATACAGAGCGTCCATGGACGCAGATTTTGTGAACATGGTCAGCGTCCCCGCAGGTAAGGCTAGAGAGAACCTGCGACCCCAGAGATAAACATAGTTTTTACAAGACTTTCTCTCTTCTTTGAGTTTGAGATGGATAACAGAGGCATGAGACTTGCCTAAGAGGGTAGCATGACTGTTGATTTGAGCCATACTAACTGTAAGTAGTCAAGGTGACATTTTTTAGTGTAACAGGGACATGACCAGGATCGTGAGGGCGAAATGAGATATCAAGTGACCACTTCGTCTAAGGCAAGAAATGTATTGGAACACTTGGAGATCAATGTAGGAAGAGAAATAAAACCACTTATATGATGCAGACATATTAAGAGAATTTAGGGACTTAGTGGAGGACCCAGGACACACCAAAGGCTAAAGGACATTGTTTAGACAGACACTACATATTTACTAGAAGAATAAGATTTTGTTAGAAAGAATTTTGGCTTAGAATTCACCTGATATCCAAGGCATTACTACTAATCTAACTAAGATCGGGTGTGAGATACAACTCCTGAGGCTCCAGATGTTTCAATTGGACAACAGAATGGCTCAGACAGAGAAACATATTCTAGCACCAAGGACCTTGCCCCGCTTGACTCCTCAGATGAATAGTCAGTTTACTGTTTGGTTTGTAGGCCTAGTTTATAGGTGTAGTAATGATAGATGGATGAATGTACATGTATTTTCTCTGGTCATTTTGATACTTTTGAAAACTCTTAAATTTTGGAGAGGTTACTCAGTTAATAGGTGGTCATCAGACCTGGTTTCATAATGGACACGTTGAGACCACCTAAATTAGTAAATGTCGCCCACTTATAAGTTTGCTTTTATTAATGGTAGGAAACAACACCCAATTATATATATATATATATAAACTTAAAAAAAAAAAATTATATATGTAAATTTAAAAGATAATTTTATTTGTAAATAGAAAATAAAAAATTTAAAATACATTTTTATTAGTAAATAGAGAAACCAAAATTAACCACCAAAACATTAATAATAATAATAATAATATATTTTATTTATGTATTATATCTTCTATGTATCTTTGATCTTTTTAAAACAATTTTGTGTGTATATATTTAAAAGATAATTGTGACAATAGGTATTTTTATTTCAGAATAAGTTTTCCAAAATTTTAATTAAATTATTAGTAATTATTAAATGGATGATGGAGATTTAACCTCCATAAAAAATACCAAAATATTCATAGTACTATTCACATATCAAGGATTAATATTTATCTCTAAGTTAATTACGCTTTTTTTAAATAATTTATCTCAAATTAATTAATTAAAAAATATTATATCAACACATGTCATATCAGACATGTAGTCTTGATAAGCCATGGTATTGGTCCATGATATTGTACCAAAAGCTATTTACAAGACATTATAAAAATCCAAAGTGTAAAAGATGATTTTATTGGTAAATAGAGAAACAATGAGTAAGTAAAAACCCAAAACATAAAAGATGATTTTATTCCTAAATACAGAAACAATGAGTAAGATTATATATATATATATATATAAACTTTGGGTTTATAAGATGTCAAAGGAACTTAGCTCAAGTGGTATGGTTCATGATTTATGTCCCAAGTAGTGTGGGTTCATGTATCTAGTACGAAGTTAACAATTGTGCCTAGTGGAATGTACTCATTATTGTTGAAAAAAAAAACTTTGGGCTAATCAAGTTTGCTACTTCTTAATAATTTGATTTTGTTAAGAGGCACTTTGCAACCTAGTATGGGGGAGATGTTGCAATGTTTGTAAAATATAAAATTATATCAAACAATAATAATAATAATAAAGTTATATCAATAAAGTGAACTATAATGGATTTTCCCGGCTCCACGCTCTCCCCTCTACGACCCTGCACATACCCATGATTGTCGCTTTACGCACCCTATTAGAACTCTCTCCCTTATTCTCACAACCCTCTAACATTCTTGCCTAAGCATGCCCCATGGAATGGCATCCTCGCAAGGACAACCTCTAGGCCCCTCCAACCAATTCATAACCCAAACCCCGTCTACAATCTAGGACCGATGCAAAAACAAGAATGTTGGCAACATTTCGTCTGACGTAATAGATGTTATAGGCCAAGAATCACTAGGCTTCCACAGCTCAAAAGGATATTAGTACATGCATAGCCAAATCTACTGAAATTCCAAGGATTCACACCCCCCTGCTAGATTGAATGGCAACATCCAATTCATGAAGGACCAAGCCCTAATATGCAAGTTCATTGGAATTTAGCCGACGAAAAAAATCCCTTCTCAACTGGATAACACAATGGCAGAAACCCAATGCTCACTATGAAGTGAATTTAGGAACCAAGGGTTTCTTCACGATTATCTTTTCTCGTTTGAAATACCAAAAGGCGATCATGGATGGAGGACCTTACTTCTTCAACTCTATTGGATTTTATATGCGACAATGAGTGGAGCGCTTTAACCCAAATAAGGAATAATTCTTCTGGGCCCATGTATGGATATGCATGTACTCCCTGTCATACGAATATTGGGATATGGAAACCTTGCTAGACATTGGAGTCAATCTTGGACATTTCGTATGCCCCTCAGAACAAACGAAGCACGACTTATATATAGCATATGCAAGGATTTGTGTCTACATAAACATATCAGGTTCACTCCCGAAACTCATTGCTTTGAAATTGGAAGATAGACTCTGGTATCAAACTTTGGACTATGATCACATCCCATTCTAAATGTCACAAGCATGGAAATATCTACCATGACTAGCCCCTCCATGAACCAAAGAAGGATCCAAAATATTTAGAAACAATGGATGGAGATGGATTCACAAAAATCACCTCCAAGAAGCACCACAACAAGAATTCTACAATCGTAGCCACTCCCAAAAGATGGGCAACTGAGAATAGCTTCGAAGTGCTAGGGAATCTATCAAAAGAACCCGATAATCCATAGCAGGAGAACATCTTAGAAAACCCCCTAAACATGTTGGAAAAGAAAGATATGGAAGAGCATAAGCATGGAAAAGTTGAAGCCACCCCAAGTGAGGCTACAACACAACCAAATCCACAACAACTAAAGGACACCCACATGGTAGAGGAGGATGAGTTCACTAACATAGAAGTGTTAGATCTAATGACCACTGAGGATTCATGTCAACATAATGAACATGATACCATCCCCCCCAAGAAAATCAATCTCCTGGATGCATTGATACAAAAATCAAAAGCCTCATAATAACTAGGTGTTCAGTCCATCAACATGAAAGAATGGCAAAAAGGTGGCAAAGAATTCAAGAAAATAGGCATAAAATCATCCCTCCAACACATATACACCTTGGGAAGGAAGTTGGTCGATTAAGGATAATACAAGTTGATATCGGATATCTACCCTAACCAAAGCAACATCTCATCATGAAGGTAATTTCCTAGAATACAAGGGGTCTAAACAACCCCTCTAAACATCGTATTCTTTGTCAGAAGATCTAATAAGATCTTCCAACAATCTTTCTTATTTAAGAAACCAAATTCTCTAGCTTTGTTTTTGAATCTATCATGTCTTGATAATGGAAAAATGATACAACCATAGTAGTAGATGTAGAAGGTGCATCGAGATGTCGAGGTATTTCCTGGGATCCATCTCAGATCAACATAGAATTCATGTGTTAGGAAACTTCAGTTCTTACTATTTCTTTTCACTTGCTAGGAATGAACCTGCATCTCTATCTCTCTAATGTGTATGGTTCTAAAAAAATTTCAAGGAAAAAAGAAATTCTCAAGCATATCCATTCCCTCCAATAATAGGTGGATTCCCACAAATGGATAATTGGAGGGGACTTTAATATGATCACTTCTTTGAGTGAAAAGAAAGGTGGAAGATAACACTTGGAACCTGAAACCGAGGATCTACAAAATTTCATCGAGGAAGCATTCATGGTGGACATGAGGACAACGAATGGTATCTTAACATGGAACAATATATGGTGTGGGATGACACAAATCTCCTCTACGTTGTATTGTTTACTAGCATTGAATCAATTTCTCACCTATGGCAATGAATTATTTGTGCAAATCCTTCTATTATGCAACCAACTCAAAAATATATAGATCAACGACTTAAAAATTATCCTCTTCAAGGGGGAAGCCTCCTTTACATTACATAAATGAATAATTCTTGGATGATTCAAATGACAATACCTCCTTTTTATATATAGGAGTCTAAGAGGTCACAATATAATCAGAGCCTACATAAAAATAACAATGTAAGGGCACAACAATAACAATAAGGGGGCTACAGTAGTATTATAGGTACCTAACATGGCCCTCTCCTTCAAAAAAATGTTATCCTCAATGCTTGAGTAGTTTTGGGTGCTTCTGTATAAACTTATCATCCTTCCATGTGGAATCTTCAGTAGGTAAGTTTTTCCACTTAATGAGCTACTCTGAAATTGATCGATTCTGTAGCTGTCGGGTTCTTGTTTCCATGACTACTTCAGGCTCAAATATGATTTCCCCTTCTTCGTCAATTTTTGGAAACATTGTTTGAATTGGAAGCTTGTCACCGATAACCTTCTTTAAGCATGAAACAGGAAAACTAGGTACACTGAGGATGCAGGCAGCTCCAATTTGTAAGCCATAGTATCAATCTTTTGCAACACCTTGTGAGGACCATAGTACTTGGGTGATAATTTATTACCCTTCTTATATTTCTTGAGAGACATTTGTTTGTATGGTTGTAGCCATAAAAATACCCATTCACCTACATCAAAACTTATTTCATTGCGATGTTGATCTTCCTATTGTTTCATTCGATTTTACGCCAGATTGAGGTTATCCTTTAAGAGTTGGAGAACTTGTTGTTGATGCTCAATGTGATCTTCCACTTCTTAGACCTTATAGTTTTATCTGAAATATTATGTGATGGATGGTGGATGATATCCATAAAGTGCCACAAACGGTGTCATTTTTGCTACAGTATGGAAGGAAGTGTTATACCACCATTCAACTAGAGATAACCACTTGACCCATTGTGTTTGTTTATCAGATACAAAGAAATGAAAATATTCTTCCAAATATTTGTTCACTATCTCAATTTGGCCATGATATTGAGGATGATAAGATGAGCTATGAGCTAACTGAGTACCAATACAAGAAAATAATTTCGTACAAAAATTTCTAGTGAAAATAGGATGTTTGTCACTTACTATAATATTTGGGTTTCCAAGAAGATTTTGAATTGTTTCCATAAATGTAGTAGCACGTGTACTGGCTTTAAAAGGATGAGATAATTCACAAAAGTGTACATACTTGGTAAGTCTATCAACTACCACCATATTGAAACTCTTTCCTTTAGATTTGGGTAAACTCATGATAAAATCCATTAAGACCTCCTCCCAATGCTAACTTGGAATGGATAAAGGTTGTAACAGACCCTAGGTCTTAATTGTCTCAACTTTATTTTGTTTGCAAACCAAACATTCTACCACAAACTTTTGAATATTAGATTTAAGGCCATCCCAAAAAATTCCCTTCTTGACCCTATGGTCAGTTTTTAAAAATCCCGAGTTCCCTCCTAAGGGAGAAGTGTGCAATTCCAAAATAACCTTTTGTTTGAGTTGGGAATTATTACAGAGATGTAAGTGATCTTTGTACCATAATGAATAATTTTTCTAGCTAAATGTATCAGACACACTAGGATCTTTTCGCAACTTTTGAACGAATGACCACACCTCTTCAATATTCTTTTATTCATCCCTTGCTTCACTTATCCACTCAGGTTGGATAATAGAAATGGCACAAAGCAATGCTTCCACATCCTCGTCCTTTCTTGAGAGTGCATCTGCAACAACATTTTGCTTCCCTTTTTTGTATAGGGTTTCAAAGTCATAACCCAACATCTTTTTCACCCATTTTTGCTCCTCTTCTAAAGATAATATTTTTTCCCAAAAGTATTTAAGACTATCATGATTTGTTTTTACCTTTAAGTGTCTTCCCATTAGGTAAGGTCGCCATTGCTTTAGTGCATGTAGTATTTCCAACATTTCCTTCTCATAAATAGGTTTGTGTAAATACTTTCCTTTGATTGGATTAATTTCAAAAGAATTGGGTCTTCCTTCTTGCATTAAAACAACACCAATTCCATTTCATAAGGCATCACATTCCACAATAAAAGTTTTTGTGAAGCCTGGCATAGCTAAGACCGGTGCTTGGCACATTGCCTCTTTAAGATGTTCAAAGGTCTCCATTTCTTCTAGAGTCCAAGAAAATAAATCTTTCTTTAGTAACGATGTTAGGGGTGCCACTATTATCTGATAATTCTTAACAAACTTGCAATAATACCCTTTCAAACTAAGAAATCCTTGAATATGTTTTATGGTTGTGTGGATTTTCCATTCCTTAATGGCTTTAATTTTGTTAGGGTCTACCTTAACACCCTCATGAGATATGATATGACCCAAATATTCCACCTCCTTTACTCCAAAGAAACATTTGGAGATTTTTGAAAATAATTGTTTCTCCTCCAATAGTTTGAGCACCCTGTCAACATGTTGAACATGATCCTTCCAAGGCTTGTTGTATATTTGTATATCATCAAAAAATACTAACACATATTTTGTAAGGAAGGGTTTGAAAATGGAATTCATCGAACCTTGAAATGTGTAAGGTGCATTAGTGAGGCCAAAAGGCATGACCAAAAATTCATAATGACCCTCATGAATTTTGAATGTTGTTTTCAGAATGTCTTTAGTATTCATTCTAATCTGATGATATCACGAACGAAGATCCAACTTGGTGAAGTAAATTGCTCCCTGTAATTCATCCAACAATTCATCAATGATAGGAATGGGAAATTTATCTTTAATAGTGAGCTTTTTGAGCTCCCTGTAATCCAGACACATACCCCATGATCCATTATCCATCCTTCTTGTGCACCAATACTATTGGAGCAGAGAAAGAACTTTGACTAGGTTGAATTATTCTAGCCTCTAGCATTTCTGCAACCACAAGTGCAATTTCACTCTTTTGGGCATAAGGATATTTGTAAGGCCTGATGTTTGGAGGAACACTTCCTAGAATCAAATGAATATAATGATCATGATAAAAAATAGGTGGGAGGGCTTTGGGAGTATAAAAAACCTTGGAATTATTGTCCAAGACTTTTGGAAATCTAGAGAAATATATTATTTCGATGGTTGAACTTCTAGTGAGCATAATTATGCAATTACACCCCATTGTTCTTTCTTCAAAAGCTTTGTAGTCCCATTAGATATGATTATGTTTCTTGGTTTCCTTGCGATACCCCTTTAATTCAACTTCCTTTCCTTCCCAAAAAAAATCAAGAAAAGTTCTTGAAAATCGAAAGCTATCGTCCCCAAAGATTGTAACCATTCGACTCCTAGTACAACATCAGCACCATCCATTGGAATGGAAAGCATTGGAATATTCAATACATATTCCCCCATGGACATATTGATCCAGGTGGATATTGGTGGCCACCCGCCTATTCCACGTGGACCCCCACCATTGTTTCTTTCAGTTTTGCAGTTTCCTTAATTGTAGCATAGTTTATTATTTTTGGCAGTTTTTCGGGTCCTGAACTTCCAAAGCCATTTTGAGGCCCTAAAAGGCGTTTTTTGGGCAATATTTCCTCAAGTGATTTCATTGAAATCACATTTTCAGTTGTATTCCTCGGAGATTTATTTCCAATGAGGTATCATGCATGTCAAACAGAGATAATATGACCAAGTTATGACCCCGGGAAGTTGGTTGCCCAACTAACCCAAATGGGGCCCATAAACTCTTGGTGTTACATCTCCTCGGGTTAAGGTTTTTGTTGTTTAGGGTTTTCTCTTATTGTTTAGTAATAAAAAGGCCATTGAGCCTCATTGTAACATAGTTCAGAGGCATGTAGCCACCACATCTCTTCTCAGAGATAAGCTACCATCGCTCGAGCTAGTCTCGTTTCTATGATGTTTGTAAGAATATTTCATTATTTGATATTAATGAAAGATAGTGTTATTTCTGTTGCATCTCTGTATTTATGGTTATATCTGTAATTTGTTGTGATCCTGTTTAAATTTGGATTAGTGGTATTAGAGCGGTCTGCTCTTTCTCTGTTTTTTTTGCATGTCCCCAATGAGGTCAAGATATAAGGAGTTAGGGCTCGAACTAGTCGAACCTTTGCAAGAGCAGCCTCAGAAATCCCAACGGCCTCCCATGGGAGAAGAAAAGAAAGATGAGGGAGCAGGAGATCCTATCAAAATATTGCTCGAGGAGGCCCTCGAGAAACAAAGGAACACAATGATGGATAAATTTTCCCAGATCCTTCATCGGTTGCCCATCGGTGGCGCATCCACATCTAACAACCACTCTAGAGGATCCACACCTTTTAAGGTACAAGTAAACTTTGACATTCCCATATATGAGGGCCAAATAGATGCAGACACAGTAGATAAATGGTTGAATCTACTAGAATGATATTTATATGTTGATGATTTTTCTAAGCGAGAAAATATTACTTTTGCTCTTCTCAAAGCCACCCCCCACGTCAAGGACTGGTGGGAAACCTATTGTGAGCAGAAGGATGAAAGTATGACCTCATTTGTTTTATCCGCTCCCACTTAGAATTCATTCTGGGACACCATCAAGGAGAAGTACTGCCTTGTCGGAAGCTACGAGGACAATACATAAGTGGATCGCGCTGTGGTAGGGAAGGGACCAAGATGTGCCAGAGTTTACCAATGTTTTTCATACCCTTCACACGAAGTTGGGTATCAAGGATTCTTAGAAACATTTGGTACTCAAGTATTGTGGTTGCCTACATAGATACATCCAAGATGAGATGGAGTTCCTGGACATCTCCTCGCTCGGCACGGTGTACCAATATGCCATCAAGATCGAGCAGAAGTTTAAACAGAAGAAGCGAGACTTTGGATCTACAAATCTGAAGCAAGGGAAAGGTGCCCCCAAACCGTATAACAAAGGACAAAGCCAAGGTGGGATGGCCCAGGACAACTTGCCAAGGCCATAAGCAAAGGAAAACACTATGAAGCCGAAGAAGGACATGGGAAAGTGGTGTGAGTTCCATAAGAGCTCCACCCACAACACAAGTGAGTGTCGGGCCAAGCAATCACTGGTGGCCGAACTGAAGGCTTCAAAATCAGATGCATGTTCCGACTCTGAGTCAGAACCCGACAAGGGGAATGAAAAAGGGAAGTAGATTATTGATGCGGAGCCCAACACCACCATCGCCACCACAAAGATCCAGAAGGAGGAACCCAAAGATCTAGAGGAGGAGGAGTGTCTCTTCCACTCCCAGATGTGGGTAAAGGGTTCCTCGCTACAGTTCATTATCGACAACGAAAGCCAAAAGAACCTCATTGAAGCAAAGGTTGTGAAGCGGCTGGGATTACCGACCATAGTACACCCACAACCGTACACCATCGAGTGGCTTCATCAAGGACGGGATCTACACATGAGCCAACAATGTCACCTTCCATACAACATCAATCCCTTCACGGATGGGGTATTATGTGACGTTTCTCCCCTTGATGTTTGTGATGTATTATTAGGGCAACCATATTTGTGGAAGCGACATGTTGTTTATGAGTCAAGGCCTCGCGTTGTTATTATTACATTGGGTAATAAGTTGTACAGCATACCGGAGGTAGCACCGCCTACTGCCATCTCTCTAGTTACTGCAAAACAATGCAGTAAGCTCATTTCAAAAATTGGGATTTTTTTTTCTTAATGATACGACCTCAAGGAAAGAAGAAGACACTACCACGACCTCCAGATAGAGCCCCTCTGCATGACAAAAACAGATGGACATGGTCATGCAGGAGTACGAGGACATCTTCACCTCCCCCATAGGGGTTCCTCTGCACTGTCAGGTCAAGCACTCCATCGATCTGACCCCAGGTGTGTCGTTACCCAATGGACTAATCTATCGGCGCTCCGTTCTGGAGAACGCTGAAATCAAGAGGCAAATTCAGGAGATACTGCAAAAAGGTCACATTCGTCCAAGTTCATCACCCTGTGGGAGCCCAATCGTGTTGGTACAGAAGAAGGGTGGGACTTGGAGACTCTGTATTGACTATCGAGCGCTGAACAATATCATTGTCTGGAATAGGTACCCGATCCCGCAGATTGATGACCTTCTGGACCAACTCAAGGGGGGAAATATTTTAGCAATATTGACTTGAAGTCCAGATATTACCGGGTACCAATCGAACCCTCCAATGTGTGGAAGACTGCCTTCAAAGCCAAGGAGGGCCTTTTCTAACGGTTGGTTATGCCTTTTGGGTTGACGAATTCTCCTGAAACCTTCATGAGGCTTATGGATGACATCTTTCAGCCATTCACCAACTCATTTGTAGTGGTATACTTGGATGACATCCTGATCTTCAGCCAAAGTTGGGAAGAGAACCTCCACCACATCCAACATGTTCTCCAAACACTGAGGCAACACAAGTTGTGTGTCAATTTGGAGAAATTCACTTTTGGCATGACACAGGTTCAGTATCTGTGATACATTATTGATGAATGGGGGGTGCATGTGGATCCATCCAAGATCCAATTCATTCGGGATTGGCCAGCCCCAACCACTCTAACGAAGCTCCACAACGTTCTCGGTCTTGCCAATTTCTACTTCAGGTTCGTCTTGGGGTTCTCTCATATCACTTGGCCCATGAGTCAAGTCACCAAAGGAGGAGCGAAAGCAAAATTATTTTGGTCTGAATCTCAACAAAAGGCATTTGCAGAGTTGAAACATCGCCTCTACTCTACATTAGTGCTCACATTACTAGACTTGCAACAACAATTTGAGATTGAGACAGATGCCTCTGACTATGCTATTGGGGCAGTCCTTACTGAACAGGGGCATCCAGTGGCATATCACAGTGAGACATTTTCAGACACCGTCCGGAAGTATCCTACTTATGACAAAGAGATGTATTCCATTGTGCAGGGTTGCCGACAATGGAAGCATTACATTTTGGGGAAGGAAATGATCATCCACACATACCACTGACCCCTGCAATTCATACAGATGCAAGAGAAGTTGCAAAATTATCGCCATCAGAAGTGGTCCACATACCTGCAACAATTCCATTTGAATATCAAGTATAAGAAGGGTAGCACAAATAATGTTGCAGAATGCCTCAGTCGACCATCGATCATGGCGCTAACCATTGTGCTCAACTCTTGTGGGCACGAGACGTCTAATTGACCACTTCTCTACAAAAGCAACCCAGAATTCGGCCACACATACCATACTCTCTTGGAGGGTCAGCAAGTTAGAAATTTTCACCTCCAGGATGCTTCGTTATTCCTGACCTGTGACACCTTTGTGTTCCTTCAAGAGAGCGTGCGAAGATGATTTTGGAAGCACACTACATTTGGGTTGTTGGGCATTTTGGGGTCAAAAAAATGGTGGCAGTACTACAGAAGTATTTCTATTAGCCGAATCTTCGACAGGATGTCGGGAAGTACATCAGATCCTGCACTACCTGCACCATTGCCAAACCGACCATCAAGAACCAAGTTCTCTATACTTCGTTGCCTACCCCTAGTCAACCTTGGGAATCCATCTCCATGGATTACATGTCAGGCCTTCCTTCTACTAAGCATGGCAACGACTATGTTTTTGTGGTCGTCGACAGATTCTCAAAGATGGTCATTATGGCGGCTTGAAAGAAGAGTATCACAATAGAAACCACTACTAAACTCTTCTTTGAACAAGTGTGGGTACACTTTGGCATACCACAATCTATCATCTCAGATCGGGACAGTAGGTTCCTTAGTACATTTTTGTCCAGTCTCTAGTCGATGTTGGACACCAAGCTCACTAAGTCCATAACTTTCCATCCCCAAACTGATGGCTAGACAGAGGTCATTAACAGGATGATCATACATATTTTGCGCATGTATAAATCAAAGAATCCATGCACATGGGATGATAGCATCCCCTATGTCCAACACAGCTACAACCGGGCTCTCCACAACTCGACTGGCCACAACCCTTTTCAGGTGGGCTTGGGATCCAAGCCACTATGTCCCATTAATGTGGCCATACCATTTGCAGTGACTCAGGCAGATTCAGCTCATGTCCAGTCTGAAGTCGACAAGGAAAATATCTTCATTAAGCACATTCAACACATAAGCAAATAGGTCCATGACATATTGGACAAAGCCAATGCTAAGTACAAACAGCGGCATTATCAACATCGAGTGCCACACAAGTTCCAGGTGGGTGATAAATTTTGGCTACATTTGCAAAAGGAGCGCCTCACTAGGCCCCACCGCAAGATTTGCCTGCTTCGATATGGGCCATACACCATCACCAAGGCTATGGGAGATAATTCTTTTGAGCTCAGCATTCCCCCATTCCTTGGCCTACACCCAGTGTTCAATGTGGATTTCCTTCGGCCATACTTTCCACCATTACTAGACACATCCGACATTGCAGAACAACTCACACCAACATAGTTAAATCTAGACTACATGGAACAAGCTGCAACTGATCAGATCATGGACACACAGATCAAGAACACTTGCCAGCAAAAGATCCAATTGTATTGAGTTGTCAAAGTTGGCCAACTCCTGCACCAAGGAAAATGGCTCACTAGAGACCAAGTTCAGCAGAAATTTCCTCATCTCATGGAGGAACTCAATCCAATGGAGACCATTGCTTCCTAAGCGGGGAGGAATGATCCAGGTGGATATTGGTGTCCACCCGCCTATTCCACGTGGACCCCCGCCATTGTTTCTTTCAGTTTTTTAGTTTCCTTAGTTGTAGCACAGTTTACTATTTTTGGCAGTTTTTTGGGTCCTGAACTTCCGAAGCCGTTTTGAGGCCTTAAACAACGTGTTTTTGGTAATATTCCTCAATGATATTTCTTTGAAATTAAATTTTCAATTGTAGTCCTCAAAGAGATATTTTCAACAAGGTATCATGCACGTCAAACGGAGATAATATGACCAAGTTACGACCCCGGGAAGTTGGCTTCCCAACTAACCCCAACAGGGCCCATAAACTCTTGGTGTTACATCTCTTTGGGTTAGGGTTTTGGTTTTTTATGGTTTCACTTATTGTTTAATAATAAAAAGTCCCTTAAGCCTCATTATAACATAGTTCAGAGGCATGTAGATGCCACATCTCTTCTCAGAGATAAGCTACCATCGCCCGAGCTAGTCTCATTTCCATTATGTTTGTAAGCATATTTCATTATTTGATATTAATGAAATATAGTGTTATTTCTACTGCATCATTGTATTTATGATTATATCTGTAATGTGTTGTGTTCCTGTTTATATTTGGATAATAGATTGATATTATGGCACTTTCCAGAGAAATTTATAATTCCTCCATTTGCAACCATCACTTGACACTTTGATGTTGGATATATGAAGAAATTCAATTCCTTGACTATCTTACAATGAATAAAATTATGGGTACTACCTGCATCAATTAGCACTATTACCTTTTTCTTCTTGATATATCCTTCTATCTTGAGAGTTTGAGGAGTGGTAATTCATGCCAATGCATTATAAGATATGGACAAATTCATTTCTTCTTTCTCTGGGGTTGGTTCTTGGTGTATATCCTCCTCTTTTGATGTTTCTTGTTTCTTTTCTTCCTCCTCTTCAGAATCTATGTAGAATAATTTATTCTCGGCACACTTATGATCTTTAGTGTATTTGCTATCACAACTGTAACAAATCCATTTTTATCTTCTTTCCTCCAATTGTTGTGGTGTCAACCTTGTAGGTTTTGGAAGACAAGGAGCAATAACAATGACATATTTATAGTTGTGAGTGGTAGAATTCCTTGTTGCCATAATTTTGCTTTCAACTTTTCTTACCACCCTGAATGCCTTCTCCAATTAATCAGGTTCCCAAATGAGAACCTCGTGTTGGATGTTATATTTTAAGGTCCATATGAAGACATCAATCATATGCTCCTCTAGAATATAGGTTACCCTAATATTCAATTTTTGGAAGTCTTCAATGTGCTCCACCATTGAACCCTTTTGTTTGAGATTTATCAATTAGCTAAAGAAGGTGTTTCTCTTTGTATATGCATAATGTGTTATCATTTCCTCTGTAAAAATTGACTAGGTGACAAGTAGTTTATGGAAAAAAATTCCATCTATACCATACAAACTAATTGGGTTCTAAATATAAAGATTCAATACGTACCTTTTGTGACGGTTGCACATCTTATAGATCAAAATATTTCTCCATCTGTAGTATCCATGTTATTGGATCCTTTCCATAAAACTTCCTCATATTTATATTTGGAATGTGGTGGTTCTTAAACCCCACATTGGAGTCTCTAAAATCATTATTCACATTCCTTTTGTCCTCATCATGATTTTCATGGATTACCTTGTCACCACCTGGAAGCCTTTCTTGAAACAACTTTTTCAACCCTTCCAACTTGACATTCATCACATCCATTTCTAATTTAAAAACCTACATGTTTCCTTTTATAACATCCATGTCACTTTTTATTTCTTCTTTTAAACCATCCATGTCCCCTTTTAGTTCATCTTTAATTGATCTTAATGAGAGCAAAATTTGTTACACTTGGTCCTGTAATTTTGATATATCATGCTGCAATTCTTCCTCTTCATGCATCATAGTACAAATTTCAGAGGGCTTAATGGGTGTATAATTTTTTTGTTTATGGGGCATTTTAGAACCCAATAATGATATATATTCTTCAATATTCCCTTGTAATCACTTCAAACTGATTTTTCAAACAAACGTTATGTCAATTAAAAAAAAATACACACATTTTTATTTCTTTTAGGAGCTTGATCTTTAAATTATTGTAACTCTGTAGTTTTGGATATCCCAGATCTAAAATTACTTCCTATAGTAGCCCTCTGAGTCTTCCTTCCAACACCATAAGTCAGAACAAAATTGGATTCTTCAATATAATGTTATGTCAAATATCGCACAATGGCTTGATTATGGACTGGTTCAGTAGAGCGAACTTGTACGTAATTCCATGTATTATGGTTTGGGACTTTGACCCTGAAATTGACACACAAAAAACTAATTTTTTTTCTCTTTTTGTCACTTTTTCTGGAATTCCAATCCGATGCTTGAAGAGAAAGTTATGACAATTTTCCCTTGGTCACTTTTTTGAGACTTGATTATGGAGCATGAAAACACCCTAACTTATTCAGATCATATATCTGAAACTATAGTGAACGAAGATCTGAAATTCTAGAACAAAGTTCAACAAGATTTTGGATCCATTTCATCATAATTTCAGCGTCTGAGGCTTTTTAGAAAAAACGTTATATCGAAAATTCCACGATGGCTTCTTTGAAGCAGCGAAACCCTAGAATCCAAAACTCTAAAACCAAATGTTATGCAACTAGCTCAAAAATAGATAGATCAACGACTTAAAAATTATCCTCTTCGAGGTGGAAACCTACTTTACATTACATAAATAAAAAAATTCTTGGATGATACAAATGACAGGACCTCCTTTGTATATATAGGAGTTTAAGGGGTCACAATATAATCAGAGCCTACATAACAATAATAATGTAAGGGAACAAAAATAACAATAGTGGGATTCTATGGGGCACAAAAATAACAATATAGGGGCTACATGGGCACAAAAATAATAATAAGGGGGCTACATTAGTATTATAGTGACCTAACGCCTTCCCTCTGTGAGCTATAACCATTGGCCTATCTACTTCTCAGGGAGAACATTTGGAAACCCCCTCAAATGCTAGTTCATATTTGAGTAATTCTGTCTTACAAATCCCAATCTCATCGAAACATTTAGGATTGGTGGCAATGTGTGACCCACGTAAAAGGATAAAAAGTGTACACTTTTCAGCAAAATCCCAAACAGATGAAAATCCTCCTTAAACAATGGAACAAGGAGGAATTTGGTAACATATTATAGGGGAAACACACTCTGGAAAAAGAAATGGCCTCTCTCCAATAGGAAATCATATCCAACAGTAAAATGGAGGAAATCAAGAATAGAGAAGCTTCTCTCACTAGGAAACTGGAGCATATTTATAAGAACGAGATATATTGGAAACAAAAATCAAGGATTTGTTGGCTTAAGGAGGGGAAGCACAACACCTTATTTTTACCACTCTACTATATAACATTGCTCATACAATAATATCACATCACTACACACTGAGAATGGGAAAGTTTTAGAGAAACAAGAGGATCTGGAAGCCACTCTAGTAAGCTACTACTCGGATCTACTCTCCAACCCTCAGCCTCTCCATATGGAAGCCATCAATAAGATCACAACTCACATTCTCAAGATCGTCACTAAAAGTCACAACTCATCTCTTATCAAACCCATCTGTATCAATGAGGTTAATGAGGCAATCCATTAAATTACTTATGGTAAATACCCAAGACCTGATGGATTCATGGTCTCCTTATTCAAGCATTGTTGGTAATTACTCCACATTGATATCCTTGAAATCATAGAAGACTCAAGAGAAAATTGATGCATCCTCCTATATTTTAAGTCCACTTTTTTTTCTTTGGTTCCAAAGGAGGAAAATTTGGCTCCCCTAGGTAAGTTCCAACCTATTTCAGTTTGCAATGTCATTTGAAAACTTATTTCCAAAGTGACTGCCAATAATCTTAAATCCATTCTCCCCATCCTCATATCCCTAAATAAAAGTAGTTATATGGAAGGAAGGAAGATCCTAGATGGAATCATCCTATCTCATGAAGAAATACTCTCCCTCAAAACCCTAAAGAGACCTAGCATAGTACTCAAGCTTGATCTCTCCAAAGCCTTTGACAAACTAAATTGGGACTACATGGAAAGTATCCTATTATCCTTTGGTTTTAGGACCCACTAGACTCAATGGGTCATGTCTCTTGTATCCATGAGCTTCTTCTATATTGTTTTAAATGGAAATCCTTCTACCACTTTCAAACCCTCTCGAGAAACTAGGCAAGGTGATCCCCTCCTTTTCTTTTCATCCTCATGGCAGAATGATTGGGAAAATTCGTCAAGGTATCTCTTCAACATGGAACTTTACAAGCTTTTTCTCTTTATGATGACATAACCATCATGCACTAGAAATTTGTAGATGAAACCCTTCATTTGAACTACCCATCATTCAAGGAAACCAAAAAAGTCAAGGAAATCCTAGACCTTTTATTAGAAGATTCTAGAACCTCCATAAACTTTGAAAAGTCAAAAATATTGTTCTGCAACACCCCTCCTATTACCCAAATAAACATTACCAGAATTATTGGCTTCTCTTATGCCCCCTCCCCTCCAAATACTTGGGAGCTCTCCTAATCAACTCTTCCATCAACAATTCTTCTTGGAGAGATCTCCTTAACAAAATCTGAAGCAAACTTGACAATTGGACATTTTTCTCTTTGAACAAAGCTAGTTGCCTTATTATTCTAAAGTATGACTTCTAATCAATGATCTCTTATCTCTTATCTATTCTAGCAGCCCCTAAGTGGGCCCTAAAAAATACAAGGCATATCCAAAGAAATTTCCTATGGAGTCGTCAAGAAATCACAAAGGGGAAATGATTATAATATACATGGGATACATCAAACATGAAAGAAGTAATTCTTTTGAACTTAAAGCCTTAATTCAAGGTATCCTCATTATCAAAAAGAATTCTCTCCACTGGATCATAGTCGAGGACAATTACCAAATTATAATTTAAGCTACTAAAAACTTCTTAATGGATCACTACCCTCAAAATTTTCCACAAGATAAAGACTGGATCATAACACGCAACAATTGGCTCACATTCTCAAGTATAAAGAAGTAATAATCTTCTCCCATGCCTAGCACATGGCCAATTCACTGGCATATTTCCTTTCCAACAAGGGGGTAGAAGAATGAGCTTAATGTGAGGACATGACCTTGGAATATCCAAAAATTGAAGCCTGGGCTTCCCTCTGTCAAGACATAACAATGAAATATGATCTGGATTTATGAATGGACGAAATGAAATATAGATTTAAACAGAACATAAAGATACATCGAAAGAACATAACTTCAATTAGTTAATAACAAGCATTGAAAATTGTTTACATGCAAAATGGAACAAACTAGCTCGGGCAATGGTAGCTTATCTTTGAGAAGAGATGTGATGGCTACATGCCTTTTGAACTATGTTACAATGAGGCTCAGAGGCCTTTTTATCATAAATAATAAGTGTGAAACCCTAACCCTAGGAGATGAAGTGCAATGGTTTTGGGCCCCATTGGGGTAAGTTGGACCGCTAACTTACCTGGGTCGTAACTTTGGCTTACAACCTCCCTTTGGCTGTCATAATACCTCGTTTTGAAGATCTCCATGAGAAGGCGAAAAGCGAATGTGTGAAATAAATTGTAGCACTTTTATGTTCTCTTTGTTTTTCCATAAAACGTATTTTAGGACCTCAAAATGAATCTCAAAGTTTAGGACTCGAAAATTTTCCAAAAATAGAAAGTTATTCTAGAATTAAGGAAACTGAAAGGAAACAATGTTGGGGTTACAAGTGGAATAGGTGGGTGGCCACCAATATCCACCTAGAGCAATCCTCCCTCCTTAAAAATCAATGGTCCCCATTGCATTGAGTACCTCCATGAGATGGGAAAACTTCTGCTGAACTTGGTCCCTAGTGAGCCACTTTCCTTGGTGCAGGAGCTGGTCGGCTTTGACAACCTAATATATTTGGATCCTCTATTGGCAAGTGTTCTTAATATATATGTCCATTATCTGGTCAATTATGGCATGTTTAATGCAATCTGGGTTGAACTATGCTGGTGTCAACTATTCAAGAATGTTTGATGTGTCCAACAATGGTGGAAAGTATGGCCAAAGGAAATTCACATTGAACACTAGGTGTAGGTCAAGGAATGGGAGAATGTTGAGCTCGAAAGAATTTACACCCACATCCTTGGTGATGGTGTAATTCCCATATCGGAGTGGTCGAAGCTTTCAATGGGCTCCAATAAGGCATTCCTTCTGCAAATGTAACCAAACATTGTCACCCACTTGAAACTTATGTGGCACCCAATGTTGATCATGATGTTTTTCATACTTGGCATTGGGTTTATCTAGGATATCATGGACCTACTAGCAGATGTGTTGTATGCGTTCAATAAATCTGGTGGCTTTATCAACGTCAAACTGAACATGTGAATATTGTGCTTGTGTAATCGCAAGAGGCATTATGACATTAAGGAGACACAATGGTTGAAATCCCATGCCCACTTGAAAGGGGATGTGACCAGTTGAGATATGGAGATCCCTTTTATAGTTGTGTTTCACTCAAGGGATACTCTTATCCCATGTTCGTGGATGCTTGGAGTTGTACATGGGAAGTAAGTGCACTATCGTCCTCTTGACAACCTATGTTCGGCCACCAGTTTGTGGATGGAATGCAGTTAACTTGGTGATATTAGTGTCCAATAACAACCATAGGCTTGACCAAAATGTGCTTAGGAACCTTCTATCTCTATTTGATATAATGGTCTGTGAAATCTCAAAATGAACCCACACTCACTCGAAGAAGAGTTTCACAGTGTCTTCTGTTGTGATGCTCTTGTTGCAGGCCATTAATATAGCCATCTTAGAAAATATATTAACTACCAAAAATACATAGTCATTACCATGCTTGGTAAAAGTGAGGCCAGACATATAGTCCATGGAGATGGATTTCCAAGGTCGGCTAGGAGTAGGCAGAGGATTGTACTGGCCTTTCTTCTTAATGGTTGACTTGGCGATGGCACAAGAAGTGAAAGATCTGATATATTTTCCAACATCATGTTGGAGTTTTGGCCAATAAAATATTTTTGCAGTACTGCCACTTTCTTCTCAACACCAAAGTGTCTTGTGACCCTGTTGTAATGCACCTCCCAAATCAGATTGGCATGCTCACTTGAAGGAACATAAAAATGTCTGAAATAACACAACAATCCATCATAAAGGTGGAATTATGGAATTGGCTTTCCATCCATCAAATTCTTGTAGGTGGCAGCAATCTCTCAGTCACTTTCATATGGTTGTGTCCATCCATAGGTCTCGTGATCGCAAGGGTTAATAACTGTACTTATTGCCATAATCGAGGGTTGAATAAGGTAGTTTTCAACATGATTGGTGCTTCCCTTTTTGTACTTTATGTTCAGATGGAATTGTTGCGGGTATATGGACCATTTCTGATGGCGATCATTCTGTAGCTTCCCCTGTGTCTACTTAAATTGATGACGTCGGTGATTTTTGTGGATGATCATCTCTTTCCCCAAAATATAATACTTTCATGTTGGCAGGCCTTCACAATAGAGCTTATCTCCTTATCATAGGTGGGGTACCTACAAATAGTATTAGAAAGTGTCTCACTATGATAGGCCATTGGGTGCCCTTGCTGAGCGAGGACTGCACCTATAGCATAATCTGAAGCATATGTCTCAATCTTAAATGGTTGTTGTAGGTCTGGCAAGGTGAGTACTAGTGTAGAGCAAAGGAGATGTTATAGTTAAACAAGTTCCTTCTACTATGCCTCTAACCAAAAAAAAATTCACTTTTTTTCCACACTTGGTAACTTGAATCAAGGGCCAAGAAATATGAGAGAACCCACACACAAATCTCTAGTAGAAATAAAAAGGTCCAAGAAGTTTTGAAGCTCTATGATAGTCGTCAGGGCTAGCCAATCCTGAATGACCTGGATCTTAGCTAGACCACATGCACACCTTGTTGTCAATTATGTAGCCCAAATATTAGACCTTGTCCATGCCAAAGGATGACTTCTCTAGGTTGGCACATAGCTTGTGCTACCATAGGGTTTAAAGTAATTGTTGAATATGTCGCAAGTTCTCTACCCAACTCTTACTAAATATGACGATGTAATCCAAATATACAACCACAAACGAGTTGGCGAATGGCCGCAATATGTCATCCATCATCCTCACAAAATTTGTAGGAGCATTTGTCAACCGAAAGGGCATGATTAACCACTCAAAAAGACCCTCCTTGGATTTGAAGGTGGTCTTCCATACATCTATGGGCTATATTAGAACTTGGTGATATCCGAACTTCAAATCAATATTGTTGAAGTACTTGGTGCCCTTGAGATGGTCAAGAAAATCATCAATCCATGGGATCGGGTACCTATTCCTAAAAGTGATTTTATTTAGTGCCCGATAATCAATGTAGAGTTTTAAGGTCCCACACTTCTTCTGTACAAGTACAATTGGTCCCCCACAAGGTGAGGAGATTGGTTGGATATCCCCTTTTTGTAGTAGCTCCTAGATCTGCGACTTGATTTCCTTATTTTTCAGAAGAGAGCATGGTATATTGGCCCATTGGGTATAGGAGCTTCAGGATTCAGATCGATCGAGTGCTTGACATAACAGTGGAAGGGTACTCTTGTGGGTGAGGAGAAGATGTCCCTGTATTCTTCTACGGTCTTATCAACTTGCTTCTGTCCTGCAAAGGGACCCTTTCAAGGGGCAATGGATGTGGCCATAATCTTTCACTCACTCTGAGAACGAATCAGAAAGAAAACAAATTTCACGATCTAGGAGGTCAAAGAGGTGGCGGTAGGCGGGGCTACCTCCAGTATCCTCTATAGTTTCCTTCCCAAGGTAATAATAATAGTGCAAGGCTTGGACTCATACACAACATGACAATTCCACAAATATCGTTGGCCTTATAAAACATCACAAACGTCAAGAGGAGCAGCATCACATAGTATCTCGTCTGTGAGGGTCACTAGCCCCAATAATGGGAAATTAAAGCCACTTCTTGCTCCTCAAATAACTTATTGAAACTCTTTATGCTTTGTGGGAGTAGCCATGGTGAAAAGTCCTTTTATCATACAATGAGGGGGTATATATAACCAAGGGGTGATACTTGACACTTGTGACTCTTTGACTACCCTCGTGACTGTTCAAATTCCTATGACTTTGCAACTGACATGACTCTTCATATTCATGTGTGTCCATTGGACTTCCACTTTACATTACATTTGATTTACAATATACATGGCTCATAATAGTGATGTGGCCTTTGATATCTCATGACACAACTTGACATGACACTACTGACATGAACTGGCTTGCTGAGGTGGCAATGGCAAGCCGTTGTTGCTAGTGAGTGATAGATGTATTCTTGGATGTGCTTTCTCTTCTCCTCCGCATAGCTTGATGATGTGGGGTCTTCAATGATCTTTGGTTTTGAGAGGGTGTTGGATACATGTTTCCTTTTTTTTTCTCTTAGTAGGTTTCTTTCTCCTTCAAGCTATAAGTGAGTCTTCAAGCATGTTTCCTCCTTCTTCTCCTTCTTCATAATATCACCATGATCTAATAGTGTACCTGTTTCTGCATTTAACTCATGAAGGGACCACATCAATCCAAAAACACCCTATTCTAAGATGATGCATTGTTATCCATGGACTGATCCCAGGATAGGTGATAGGATGAAAGAGGGCCCAGTAATTGCGCATTGCGTACTTCTAGGTGAGAGGGAGAGAGGTTAGTCACTGATACTGCGCAGAGAGCTGCTCAAGCTTGGCTGAGGAGCTTCTGAGTAGAGTCCTTACTGAGGGGAAAATTTGTACAAGGTCCACTGGGAGACATGATTGCACAATTCAGACAGTCATTGGCGGATGCAGGATGGGACCCTGGGAGACAGATCTGTGCAGTTTTTAGAGGTAAGGAGGATTGGGCAGCAGAGAGACCTGGCGAATAGATATGCACAATTCATGAGGTCAGTGAGCTTTGGCTGAGGGAGGACTCTAGGGGGAGCTTTTGTGCAGTTCTGGGAGGCAAGGCGGGTTGAGTTCTCTATGCATTATGGGGTTCCACCATGCAAGGGAAGAAGCTTGAGGACTGAGATTGAAAAGTGTGCAATTCAAGTCAGGCTAGGAGGAGTTACTGCGCAATTCTGGGGATGAAAGGAGGACTCTCCACTCTGGAATTGCATAGTGAAACTGCCCGGGGAAAAGTGATTGTGCATTGTGCACTTCCAAGCATCAAGGTTGCATCACTAAGGGCTGAGACTACGCAGTGCGCAGTTTAGTTAGGGTCTGGTGAAACTGAGTTGCCCAGTCGGGAAGATTTTCAGAGAAATGGCTAAGGGTGGGAGGAAAGTGAACTTGTGAAGAACTTGAAATTGTGGTCACACACTTAGCATACTTTGACGACACAACAACATAGACCATCAAAACAAAAAGACAAAGCAAGATAAGAAGCGACAAGTGCGACACTTGAGTTAGACTTTAGGACGACCGTGGCGACACTTGTGTGAGAGTGCTTAAAACTTTGTGTATGAGTGCGACGAGTGTTTGCATAGCTATGAAAACTCAAATACAAAAATACAAACCTTAAAAACCACCAGAAAAGGTCCTCGAGAATGGTAAAATATTTAAACATGCCAAAAGACGATAGTTGATCAAACAAGCAAAAGGGGTTAAAAGACTCTAAGAAAGCTCATGAAATAAGCTCAAGTGTTTGCAACAATAAATGGAAAGACCAAGGAAGGATTTCAAATTTGAGTATAAGCCAAACGTTTGGAGGCTGTTTCAGCTACTACAACAGGTTTATTTGGCTGATAAACTTACAGGAGAGAAGGGTTCCTGGTTCGAGTGGGAGCAATGGCAAAAAATGGTAGGTTTAGGGTCGAGAAATTTAACGGCCAAAACTACCGTTTTGGAAGATGCAGATGGAATATTATTTGTATCAGAAATATTTGTACCTACCATTGAGTGGAAATTCAAAGAAGCCAACGAGTATGATGGATACAAAATGGGATATTCTTAAGAGAAAGGCACTAGGAACAATACCACTATGTCTGGAAACATCGGTGGCATTCAACATTTCAAAGGAAACAACAACAGAAGGTTTAATGATGACATTGGCCAAACTATATGAAAAACCCTCAGCATCAAATAAGGTATTCCTTATGAAGCGTCTATTTAATATGAAGATGTCAGAATGTGGACCTCTTGCTGATCGTTTAAATGAGTTTAATACAGTTACCAGCCAGTTAAGTTTTGTAGGGGTAAATTTTGATGATGAAGTTAGGGCTCTATTGTTTCCGTGCTCATTACCAGAAATTTGGAATGGTTTAGTTATGTACATTAGTACGTTTTTCTCTGGATCTATTATCTTAAAGTT